>JBBMOE010000026.1:7358947-7734316 GCA_037975065.1 Chaetodon trifasciatus | reverse complement strand
TATATATATATATATATATATATATATATATATATATACACACAGTCTGTTGTGTTTTGTTTTTTTCAGAATAAAAAGAGCATAGAGTTATGGCAATGTCAATGTGACAAGTAGAGGCAGAGGTAGAGTGTGAGGAGTGTCAGAGTATAGCTGTAATTGCAGAAAAAGGCAAACAACAAAGTATTGACTCGGGGGGGCTGAATATTTTTGCACACTGCACTTTTCAGTTTTTTATTTGTAAAAAAAAATTCAAACTCATGAATAATTTTCTTTATACTTCACAATTGTGTGCCACTTTGTGTTAGTCATTCACATAAAATTCCAATAAAATATGTTTATATTTGTGGCCAAAACATGACAAAATGTGGAAAAGTTCAAGGGATACGAATACTTTTGCAAGCCACTGTAACTGTGGATGTGGCCCACATCCTGTCTACAACTAACCAAATGTTAAACACTGGAAAGGTCAGAAGGAATGCCCACGTGCTGATGGCACAGGAAATATCATGAATTGGAGGCCTAACACTGATCAGAGGAGTACAGCAGCAGGGGGCTGAAAACATCAGCCCAGCCACTTCTTCCTACACCTTACCTGGTGACTCTCACCTCAGCTGCTAAAGAGTCGTCTGTGCTCCCACTTCGGTCTCCCACTGCCAGTGACTCCCAGCAGCAAACCACCACATGACCTCACCTTCAACAAGGACCAGCATTAAAAATGAGAAGATAAAGCTTTCTTAATTGTTTTGATGGAGAAAGCATTTCTATTTTACATGTGGAGCACATTCACTTATAAATATAGGCGTACACATTGTTCAGAATGTAGATTGTAATGTTTAATATGATTTTGCTGAGCATAGAGCACCAACAGGATGTGGCCTCAAAGGGCTCCTGAACTACTTCCTCTCCCTGTCCATGTAAAATACTTTATTTTCTCAGTTGTATTCCGTTTTTTTTCCCCTCTGAGTAGGTCACACAGCTGCAAAGAGGCAAAAAAAAAAAGGACAGGAAGATTTTGCGATGTGGACAGTGCAAATAGCCTCATCCTCCACAGGATCTGGAAGGATTGGTGTTGTGGGTTCAGAGTAACATCTTTCACGCCATTTGTGTAAGCTCAGAGATGAAGATCAATTTTGGTGTTTTTGGTGTCTGATTTTTGATTGTTGTAGTTTACTTTTTTCATATCTTATAATTAATACAATTTCAGTTTGACTTGATTTGCTATACATTGACATTTAAAAACAGTAAGATTTACAGACTCATAGGACTGCTCCAAAATTAGTTTTCTATGTGTAACCCAATTACTAAATTGGAACAAGTGCAATACATTAAGCAGTGAGGTGATTAATTTAATCACAGTTAATCCTTTTAAAAATGTCTAAGATACTGGGTGTATCAGTCATGGTTACAAATTCACATTTCTATTTCATTTTTAATTTAATTTAATTTAATCTAATCTATTTATTTATTTATTTTGCTTGAAATGCATTTATGGATCACAGTTGCAGTTTGAAATGATTGGAGCATTTTAACGCAGGGTCCAGCAGGTGTTGCTGCTGGACACATATTTATGGACATATGGACAATCATTGGGTAAAGGGAGAATAAAAGGCTTCACATGATGGGCAATGTATGTTTTGCAGTCGACGTTGACAGGCACAAATTCAAGTGCTACTGACGCAGAGACTGCAAAATACCACATGCGGGCAGAAGTTTGCAAATAAAAAAAAAAGAAAGAAAAGAAAAGTGAGCGATGGATTCACGACAGCATGTATTTGAACATGCAGATGATATGTTGTTTTTGATATTTTCCTTTAGCACAATGGAAGAATAGCACAATTGAGGAATAATCTGAAACACATTTGCATGTACAAAAATGTACATGTGCCTCTAGCATCTGTATGGTTTTAGAGCCGTGAGGTGTCAGGATCATGTCGTGCGTTTTATTTCGGGGCCTTTCTTTTGTAGCTTCCGGTGAGGACGGAAGTGTTTTATTCTGAAATGAACACCGTCATATGTGGAAATCGCTCTTGAATGTAAAAAAAAGTAACGAAGACTGTAAATTCCACAGGATGAGACACGGTGTTTTGTCTCAAATCAGGACTACTTTACAGGGTCTGTAGCTTTCCCAAGCTCCAGTTGAAAAAATGAGTTACATTTAGGTTATTTTTAGTCTTTTATTTGTCTTGTTTTTCAATCTAATGCTGCCTCAATGAACTTTCAAGGCACCAGAACAAATAAACTGCGTAATCAATTATTCAGTTAAGACTGTTGACAATGAATATGCGGGGGGAATTCATTTTTAAGGCAGAACTCTGATGTGGTGTGTAGTGCCTGCCTGTCTCAGAGATATTGATGCCGGAGGGTTTTCTAACTAGTATTAACTGTAGTTACATTGATTTGCACGCGGCTGTTCCCTCATCCAATACACCTCTTCGCAAGCCAAGTTAATTTTCGTCATTCTGTAACGTTATATAGGGGCTTGAATGTGATGTGGGAAGTTTTATCTACGTGCCTAGACAGCATCTCTCTCTCTCTCTCTCTCTCTCTCTCGCTCTCTCTCTCTCGCTCGCTCGCTCGCTCTCTCTCTCTCGCGCGCGGTGCTGACAGGTACTTCAAGGTTGTGGCTCTGCAGACCTCAGCTGAGGTGGCGACAACAGCCCCAGCCGATAGCACCAGACCACTGAAACTTTGCCGTTACCAGTCCAAGGTGGCAACATGAGGCTCCTGTAATCCGTGCTCTAACCGGGGTCTCCTACATCAACTCTGCAACATATCCTCAGCAAGTGTGCAGACTGCATGCAGCAGACAGAACGTCTTTGGCTGTAGCTCTACAGCTCTCGCAAGGTAAGACTTTGTCACTGAAATGATGGACGCCTTGAGATTTGTGAGATGCAACAATGCTACAAAACATGTAAGGTGTAGCCCACTAATCACAGCTGCCTGCACCTGGCAGGATGCATGCATTTATTAGTGAGAGTTAGCAATAATGCACTTACAACTTTAACATTAATCGGTGCCCAGTTCAAATTAGTTAGAAGCTTTAAAAACAGGCAATGCAAGGAGAAAGAAAAACTGAAGTAAAACGGTTTTGCACCAACTTATTGAAATTATGTTTCAGTGGAAGTTTTCAGTGAATCCATTAGTTTTTCTTGAAGGACTTTCAAATAGATGCACTTTTAGACCACCGAGTCCTGTTTGTCAGGTATGATTCTGGGTGGAATTGCATGAAATCAAGTTATTCTGCACAGTGAATCCTCTTAAACGATTACTCTTGCATTGGAACCTACAGGGATTCAGATAAATGAGCCAAAAGTATTGCACTTTGCTGGGTGACCGTATTGGACCTTCTTCATAGCTCCTTCACAAAAACAGATGCTGCAAAGCTGTTTGTAGAGCTACAGTATGTGCAGAAGACCGGCAGCTCCCCGGAGGAATGCCCTTACCTCAGAGCTGAGTCATGCAAATTATACCTCCCTTCTCTTTGTCCCATCTTCAATCTTTGAGCTGTTATCACCAGGCCACAATCATTTAACCTCACGTACAAGTTACATTTCATAAAAAGTGAGTTCTTTTCACATGAAATCTCTCTGGTCCCTTTAGTGACATTGCAAATTATCTTCACAAAAAGTGACCTTTTTTTACAGCAGGAGGAAGTGAGCAAACTTCTCTAAAGTCTTCATTAAAATTGTCGAGTAAGTTGAAATTACAATGGAGACAAGTTGTAAGACTTCATTGCAGGACTAGTTTTTTACCCCAATGGTAAGATTTTCCTATTTTCAAGACAAATGAAATGATTAAATTCCATACAAGTGATGTTACATTTTATCGTGTAGCACATGGTGATGCAGAAACATGTTGACTCACAGCTCCTGAAAATATCTGAGAGACAAGCAGGGATGTGGAGAAAACCCACTCAACCAGTTTTTAGGAACAAATAAATCTTTATGATATTGATTCCCCAAAAACGTACACTAATTAGTGTCAGCCTTGTGATTTAAGTAACATGAGAGTGTGTTCACTAAATGAAAAAGAAGAGGAGATGAACTCTGACTGGAAAATGTATCATTTAATGGGGTTAATTTACACTGCCAAAGTATTTTCCTGTTTCCCTCCAGACTTGTAAAAGAAATGCAGACACTTGTATTTAAATACCAAATAAAGCAGGGAAAATTAGCTTCTGTGAGAATGGGAATCAGTTTGGGACCAAGAAAAAAATGCAACCTCCTGGAGGCAAAAATCCAGACCGAATGAAAACTGCTGATATTGTGGTACGGTGTGATAATAGCCACTCTGCCTGCAGCACAGACGCAGTGAAAGTCATCTAGCATTTCACACAAACAAGATGTTTTGCTGCTATGTGGCTATTTAGCTGCAAGCCCAGCCATGCTTTATATGCACCTGCGTGCGTGTGTGTGTTTGTGTGTGAGAGAGAGATAACTTGATGAAGCTGTCAATTGCACAAACCCCTCGGGCCATGGTTTAGTCTCAGCTCACACATGCACATATGCACCAAATGCAGGAAGCTGTGAAATGGCTTTAACTCGTCATTGAAGTCTCTGAGAAGAAACTGTTAAGTAAATTGACCAATGTGCATAAAGGGAAGATGGAAGGAGGGACAAAAAGAGACAGAAAGTGCAGAAGTTAGGAGGATGTGAATCCGCGATGAGGCAAGGAGAAGTGGTGAAAGGAGAAGAGGAGTCAAGAGAGGAGGAGCAGATTGAAACCCATACAAGAAAACAGGACAGAAGATTAGAAAAAATCTTTGGATAGAAGGAGGATAGAAAAAGAAAACAAGCTTGGAGGATTAGAAGAAAGGAAGATAAGCAAAGGGGATATGTTTTTAACCAGCCGTTAAATACAGTAACTGCCGCCTTGTTGTAAAAAACAGTAGTTATTCAAAGTCTAACCTGATCCTCGCTGAGCTGTGCTCCTCTGTCATATTCCAGCTGCTTCTATAGTTACTGTAACCTACAGGTAAACACATGCAGACATCTTCAGACATGTTCAAAAGGCAAGTACACAACCACAAGGAGAAAATGATATTCCACCTCTGTCAAATGTTTATATTCACACCTCAGAAAAAGTCCAGTTCAGTGAATACAGAACAAGACGGTTTTGTTGGATGTTACACGAGTGATATTCTGCTGTGTTTTTGAAGTCGTGCAGACGTGCAGCTGAAAAGCACTGCAAAACCCAAGTCAAAGGGGTTTCACTTGAATAAAGTTGCTTTGCTGCAACACAGAAGACACAGCATGGATGAGCTTTACTTGGCTGAGTTGCATGCTAAGCATTTTTCTCTTAAATTTAGACTGAATGACAGTTGATGCTTTGACTTGAGATCTGCCTGTCTGCACGTATAGTTACAGTATAACCTGCCAAGAGAGGCTATGTGTCAATGAAGAATTAGACACTGACTACAGCTGGGCGATGATTCAGTAATACTAGATATTTTATCAGCTTTTGGTGGTATCATGGTAATATGATCATATTGTTTTTAAAACAATTTAAAGCTAAGTAAACAGATTTGCCTTATAATGATATATATCAATATCAGAAAAAAAAAAATATATATATATATATATATATATATTTTTAATATCAGAAAAATATATTGAGCTCAAACTGTATCATCTGGCCCCGGTGGCTACATCGTGCCATTTGTGGTGGAATCATTTACATGTTATCACCCAATAACAGTTTGCTCTTGTTTAATTGTGTGTGTACGGGAGATGTTGAATGAGCCACATGAACTGACCTTTGATTGTATTCCAGCTGGGGTAAATTTGGTTGTATTGTGTCCATGTTTGTTCTCGCAGCATGTGTCTTTGTTAGTCATATCGTGCAAATGGGGAGCAATCGTACCTGCCACCTGGATTATTTTAACTCAGTGAAGGTGTCTCATCTCCCCTGCGTAACGACCTTGATTTAAAACAATAATACATGGTGCAGCCTGGCTCAGTAACACGAGCTGGAATTGGCTTGGTGGTGATGCTGATGTTATTTTTGCAGCTTAATTCAATTGGTTGGATTGTGTCAGTCTAATGTGATTGGTAAAACAGATGCCCTTGGACTACAGAAGGCAGCCAATAGAGGCATTAGAGAGTGACTGAGTGAATGGAAAATTGCCCTCTAATGCTGCTGTGGCTGCTCTGGACTCTGGAGTTTGATGTTTTCCATAGTTGCTTTGGTATTTGGTGAGTGTGTCAAATCACAAGGCCTGTTTAGATCAGTCAGTAAGTGAGATGCTGGGATAGGTCAATTTATATTCTATAATTCAATGGATGCTGTGACAGAGCTCCAGAGAGTTGTGGTCATGGGAAAAAGCTAAGGTCAAACCAACAGGGAGATGCAGCTTGGATTGGACAGGAAGAAGGATCCTCTGGGGACAAAGTACGGGTTCAGTTTTCTCTACAGTGATCTTGTTCACTGGTTCCAGTGAGAATAGTTTTCTTCAGTGCTCACTTCTTTTGTGCTCATCAGGGCTGGCCTTTTCTTTATGCTCTTGCCCTGTCAGCACTATTGGGAATGTGTACAAGCATGTCCTTCCATTGTAAACAGAGAAAAAATGCCAGCACTGTAAAAATGTGATCCCCAGGAGTTACACAGGATGAAATCTTCCTCTTTAGCCAGTTGAAGCCATCCCTCCTGAGTTGTCCCTATGTTATTAGGACAACCAGTGTTTGTCTCCAATCCAGAAAAAGAAATCTGACCTCCCCAAAGGACATGCAACATATGCATAGTTTCTCTTTTTCCTAGCAAGTGTTTTGTAACTCCCTTAAACTTCTTTCCTTCCACCGAGTCTTCAAATTAAACGCCAGTGTTCATTTGTATGTCTGGGAAGGTTCTGTGATCTTTCAGCAGTTTTCAACCAGCCATGTGGAGCCCTTTAGAAATTTTTACAAGACAAACCGCTCACAGTATCAGGGAAAACCCTCAACACATTAAAATGACATGCAGCTGTTCAATAGTCTGTGCTGTTCAGTTGTTACATGGCTCATCTGGCTGAAAGATGCTGTAAAAGGTCCTGATATCTGTGCGCAGTAGACTGGGCCAGAGCTGTAGACAGGCAGAGTGAGGCCAACGCAGGTTTCAGTGGCATTGCCTCGCTTCAAGAGCTCAGTTAACACAGTTGTTGAGACTGTGAGACTTGATGGCACGTTTTAATGGTTACAGTATGAAGGGCACTGTTACTTAGACCTTTTTCCATCTGTGATCACCCTTTTAAATTCCTTTTGAATTAATGAAAGTGAAACTAGCCAATGTGCCATAGTCGCAACATTTTTACCTTGCAAGGCAGCTGGATTCATGAAATCCATCTTATCAGGCTTCAAGCTGTGCACCAGTGGCCGTATGATGGTCAATCAGGGTGGTTTGAGGAGCTACTGGCAGCTACAGGTGTGGTATTGTTGTGGTTGGTTACAGTGTCACTGTTCTTTGAAAATAACAATGGTGGCTGCTAAAGAAGTTAGAGTAGATGCTGCTAGAGAGTATTTCTTCATTGAAAGAGAAGCAAAGAATGACACTGAAGGCTTTTCGCCATGGAAAAGATTCTTTCACTCTCTGGCTTCAGCAAGAGTTTCTCTCTCCTTCTATGTCAAATGATTTGTTGATCTGATTGGTTGAAGTTAGCCATGATGAAAACTGACAGACAGATGATCAATCTTTTCCCGCCCTTTCCCAAACAGTGTCCATGGTCAACGTCTCAGATGGTTCAAGTAACAAACCATCTGGCGTGTTGGGTTAGTAGCAGATAGAGGTTGGCTAAAAATTTAAATAGCTTGTAAAACTTCACACAGTTTCATACCAGTTTTATACTAAAGGGTAAAAGAGACAGAAAGGGCTGGTGTCAATGCATCCACGTGTTCCTTGAATGAAGCTCTGGAGCTGTTGTTTGGGGGAGTAAAATTTTGACAGTACAAATCCAAGAAGTTCAGGCTCAGGAATGCTGCTTTAGAAAACACTTGTTAACCCTTTGGTTTGGCGACTAAGTCATCCGAGCTTACAAAATTATCAGTATGACTGAAAAGCATGAAGAGTTGTCAGTTAGAATAATTCAAATGATCATTTGTGTTTGTAGTTTGTAAAAATGTAGTTCAAAAAGTAGTCATCATTTCTTACTAATTTCAAAACGATTATTTTACTCATGAAACTCTACAGGGGCATTAGCTTGTTAAAGTACTTGTATTATTATTATTATTATTTTGTTAAACCTCCAAAATTGGCAGTTTCAGTCACTCTTACCTTGAAACATTAAATTAACTGCACTCAAGGGCTCTTTGCCTTTATTTGATAGTTCAGCTGGAGAGACAGGAAAGGGAGAATTGAGAATTGAGAATCTGTCATTCATTTAATATATCTTAGTTTTGTTAGTCTGCATCAACTTTGAGAGCACTGACTAATTTGGACCAGGACAAATAATCTTTATGTTGTTTTATAGAGCCTTTCACAACACAAATCAAATTCATCTAGCAATATTGGATATTGTTTCACAGTAATGTTGGATTTTTACAGGATTTTTTGCACAAGCATCCTGATCATGATTTGTCAAGGGCTTAATTTTACTGGATTAGCCAAATTAGACTTTTGAAGAGACTTTACAGCTCATCATGCTCCAAGTTGCTTTGGTTTGAGTGAAGATGTACAGTGCAATCAAAGGAGGCAAATACATGTGGATCAGAGCTTTTTTCAGGAGAAATTTCTCCAAAGATGCAATTTCTTCTTCTTCCAGACAGGACTGCCTGGTGCTGTGTATGGACTGTGTATAAGCTCATTGCTGGTGGGACATAGAGGTCATTCATCCTCCTGTATGACCTCCACTTCTCCAGTAGGTTAAACTGGAAATGGTATTTGACACTGACAGGAGTCCATATACTGTATGAACGACTCCTCTCCTCTAATCTACATGATGACACACTCATAGATTAGATTGATATGATTGAAAGAGGGGGCTGGTTCGTGTGTGTGTGTGTGTGTGTGTGTGTGTGTGTGTGTGTGTGTGTGTGTGTGTGTGCGTGTGTGTGTGTGTGTGTGTGTGCATGCGCCTGCACACCCATGTTTGCCTAGAGATGGATCCTGGAGAGTGGTCGGTTGTGGTGGGGTCTAACAACCCCTGAAGACAGTCAGTGACATCATGTACATCCCTGTGACATCACTTAATGTGATTGGGTGGGGTCGGGGGTTCACTGCACGTGCTCAGTCACTGCCTCTTTGCCTGACAAGGTTTTACTTGTACTGTTTTTTACCAGTGACATGTCACCACACAGTAATGGGTACACACTCACATGCACACACGCACAGACACACACATGCATAAAACATAATGACAGCACAGCCCTATGCTCTGCCGCTCACATAACACAATACACAAAGGACACAATGGCACTGACAACACACAGACAATGATGCTAGCTGACAACACGCAGGTACTCAAATACAGCAGAGGAAGACATTATTGTGTTCATCAATAGAAATTAGTTTCCTATTGATCTGGATCAAGATTATTCACATATTTTTAAGAAGAGTATCAAAATCTGTAATGCAAATGTTCTAAATCAGTTGATTAGCTGGTCTTTACTGCTTTCCTTCTATCCGACAGACTTACAGGGTTTTTTTTCTTGTTCTACTGCATTGTTGCATAAAAATGATCTGGAAGACTTGTGGAATATGGGTTGGCAATATGACCATATGTTCCATCAGAGAGTTCACCATATGGTTTACATTGTAGCAGTGATCTTTCTGATATCCCTGGTTGTTTTAGGCCATTGTGGGCAATGCTTAAAACTGGCAGAACTGATTTATGGCAGCAGTGGATATGATACAGTTTTTGCATCAATGTGATGAAGAACTAAACTAAATGTCTAAATGATATCAGCAAACCTTTAAAATTAGGTAGCATTGATCCATGTTCACATTAATTAATAGGGATGTGATGAGCAGATCCAAAGAATCGGTATTGGGACTGATGTGGTCGTAGTTCAAGGCGATCAAAATTTGATCTTCACTTCTCTGTACTGGACTGTGTTTTGTCCACCTCAAGCTGCTAGTGTTTACAGGTGTGGCTCTCCTTTATCATCACCAGTCTCTACAGTGCAGCATTTCATTGCATATGCAAATGAAAATTAGTGTGCAAATGTAGAAATAATTTTGGTGCACCAGTGAGTGACTCTGTGTTCAGGCACTGAGGTTGGCAAAATGCATGGAAGTACAAAACTATTTATCATGCACAAAGAGCAGTGTACAAAACACATTAAGATTAATTCAGAGAGTAACTTGATCTGAGGCCAAAATTAAACTTGGCTGCTGTTAGGTTGGTGTGCTCTCTTTAAGCCAGTGTCTGTACATTCACAAGTGAACTGTAGGTTTCTGCAGAGTGATACATCTTCTCTCGAGCTGGTTGTATCACGTCAATTTCAGTAGTCACATGTTCCCAGGTAATCTTTCATTCATCTCATATCAATCATTTAAGCTTGTAAAAACTTCATATTTCTAGCTCCAGTATTAGCATCAAAAGGTGTGTCAGATTTAGTGGGCTACAGCTGCAATCACATATGGGAAAATATCAGATTGAACTCAGTACTGGCAGATTCCCAATATTGAAAGACTCAGAAAAGGACCAGAGCCAAAAAAACTATATTGGGATATTCATAGTAATCATAAATGGCAGCTTGTTTTTTCAGTTCACTTTAATTTTGTTCTGTCCTCTTCTTCTCTGTCTGCAGATGTACTGTAGACATTTTGCCTGCCAACTGAAGATGCTAACAGGCTTTTTCTAAAGGGAGCCAGTTTTTAACTTAGCATATTTTCCCCAACTGACTCCAAACACTAGACACTCACACACAGAAAACCAAGGGTAAAATATCACCCTCATTTTCAGAGATCGTAACTGTAGTTTGTGATAAACATCACACACTTCTTCAGCATTCAGTTAATGCTGCTTGGTTTTACATTGAAATGGCACAGTGTGTGAACAGCCTTGAAAAGTTATGTCTTGCACTGACTGAAATGGCTTGGATATTGTCAGTGTGACTGCAGTTCCCAGTTCCTTTTCCTAGACCCTCTAAATGGATGTGAACATGCATCATTCATGTCTTTCTAAAAACCGAGTCGTAAACTGGCAGATTCCACAGTCAAGAGTAGTCACTGTGCAGATATGGGATGAGTAATCTTAGTTTGTGTGTCATCTTTTAATTAGATTACATGCACTATTTGCACACAACATTGAATCTACCACTGTGTGACATTAAAGAATAAAAGTTTTACAGTTTGTAGTTTTAAGATCAATTCAAACTTTTGTGTACTTGTTTTCATTGTTGGCTCTGCGAGCCATCCAAAATAGATTAATCCTCTCTTCCTTTTCTGTGTTCCAGGTTCTGCCTGAAAAAAGAAAGCGTGTGACTGGCAGATTGTGTGTGCGTATGTACATGCCTGTGTGTGTATATGTGTCACCATGAAGCACCAGTCTATCTCCAGATGGCTGAGCCAGCTGGGACTGCCGCAATACTGCATAGCACTGGAGCAGGAATATGATGGTGTAGAGGTAATGCAAATACATGTACACACAGAAACTAACAAACCTACCAAGATATAGAGATACATTTACATAACTATTTATTTGTTATTGCTATTTAGTAAATAATGGCTGAAAACAGGCTTGTCTGGTCCTGAGAAAACTGTTGGGGTAGCAGTAGACTAAATGTACCCACTGTACAAGGTTACAGGAACAAACCTCGAAACCTTCATGAAAATCTACATGAGTAAAGTAAATTTACTTGAATCACTGCAAACTGTTTGGATGTGTTAACTGTGTATATTAAAAATACTATTCATAATTTCCACAACAATTTTCATACCCCATAGTTTAGGGTATAGTCCTGACCTGGGAGGAGAGGTTTAAATGATGATGCATTTTAAACCTAAACTGAGTGCCAGTTCTTCAACAATCCCTCCAAACTAAACGACGGAATTGGTTGTTTATCACTGAATGAGCTGTATGAGCTCCACCTCTATGGTTAAAGCTTGGTTAACTCTGCCAAAGACTCTGGCAACTTGAACCAAGTGCATTTGCCTTTGTAGCTCATTCAGTTTAGCAAATTATGTACCTTCAATGGCACTCCAGATTAGCCTTTTCCCATCACTGCGACCACGTCTCCACAAAGTAACGTTTGTGGCACACTGGCTTGTCTTTTACTTCAACAATGACAACAATTTTTTTTTCTCTTGGGAAATGTGACACTCTGAATCTACTAATGTTTTGTTGGCAGGCACCATGATGCATTGACTTAATATCAGCTGCTACGTGTGTTGCATTCAGGCCCCAGACCTCCTCCATTTGCAACGCTGTCCTTCTACCTTTGCTTCTCAGAAACAGCAGTTTCAGTTTTGTGGGTGTCCACAAGAGTTTGCTTAGCAGGATGTTGTTAGCATCGGTTGTTTACGTTTTGTTTTCACCAAACAACCAGTGCCATCCTTTTCCACAAGGACAGTCTCCAGCTTTTTGTCTTATAATCCTGAATAGCCAGCTAGTTGTTAATAAGTTATCCTCACAAATAACTAATTAAATAATCAATTAAGCATGATTCAGATTTGTATGACCCATGTTATAGAACTATTTTGCTGGGTGAAATTTGTTTGTTTCCAGAACAGGTAACATATTTTCCAGTCGTCCAAAATGTGAAGCAAATCCCAAACACTTCCCAGTGATTATCCATTTGATCCCAGTCAAAGATGAGGGGGCATGAGTACAAACATCCTTTTGTAAGAAGTTTCTGTTCGGAACTGTGGCATTAATAATACCACTTGTTTAAAAACTGGTGTTTAAACTGAGAATAAACTATGCCATTAATTACTAATTATATCAAAGTACTGCAGTTAATTTTGTATATAAAATAGTACATCAAAATAGCCAGTTTACCCAAATTACAAAAAGCCCTCGCCCTGGTCGTTGCTAGACACAAAGATAGTTTTGCTTTTGAGATTTCTGCCTCTACCCCAATGTAATGAAGTGCAATGGAATATCTTTTGTGCTGCTCAAAGCTTTACTTTAACAGTTTTCATCTGAACTACCGTCTATCAAAGAAATGGCTCCTGTTGAGATTCAACACATAAAGCTGACACTAACTGTATGGCCAGACTCCAGCACGGGTAACTGAAGAAATATATTTTTTGTAATTTGGATGAACTGAACATACAACATGTCTGTTTAAAAGGGGCTTTCACTGAATATTTAATGAAATCATGTTGTGTAAGAAACTCTATTCTGGTAAAGCCAACTGTTGTTGTTAAGTGTGTTTCCAACAGCAGCCTAATAAAGCAGCCTAATAAAACTTCATCACGGGTCTATTAGACTGAATGGACAGATGATGTGGGGGCTGTTTTAACATCCCACCATTAGCCAATTTCAGTTTGAACATTACACAGCCATTGGCTTGGAGATGGGATTGAATTATTCCATCACAGTACCTCCTTTTAATGTTCACCCAGAATGCATTGGTGTAATTAGTGACGGCATAAGGAAGGTTTATAAGAATGAAGGTGAGGGGCCGGGGGGACAGATGCAGAGACAACAAGGTGAGACAAGGACAAGAAAGTGTTGTTCTAGTTTCCTTTAACCATAATGGAATAGATTACAGTTGCTTTGTGAAATTTCCTCTCAAAATTCTCTTCATACAAGTCTTCATACAACCTATAAATTTCATTGTGCACTGAATGGAATTCCTTCAGTTGAATAGAAAGTCTCTATACATCTAAAATACATGCTGATGACTGGAGCTACTGATACTTCTGTTTCTGTCTCTGTAATGCAGTTGCAGGAAGCATAAGAACCATCCTCTATTCATAATGAGTTCAGCCTTGGTAGCCTTTCTCCTGATATTATAATAACAATATCCAGCTCAGTACCTCGTAGCCATCCAGGCTGCCCATTAACAAAACACACTGGTAAAACCAACTCAGCCAGCATAACCAACACTACTAACAGCTACATGGACGTATAGTGTCCCAACGGCATCCTCTAACTCTTTGTTTTTTTGTGTTGACACTTATTTTTACATTAATTATGAGCTACAGAATTTTGAGATTAACCACTAAGCACCTACCAAACAGCCAATTTTGCATTTCATTCTTATGTTTCACTGTGTAACTTTATGCAATGTTGAAATTTCCCATTAGTGATCATATCCAAAACCACAACATCGTTTGCATAAATGGAGTGAGTGTACATCATAGTAAGATTAAATCAGCATGAGTGTGTCAACAGATCCCCAAAAAGCTGCAGATCAAGGTTTACAAACTCATCTGATTCATTTTGATATCAGAAATGTGGATGTCGAGGTGTTTATCGCCCAGTGCTGTCTGTAGCACACTGCTCAGTCTTTTCACTCACAAGCACCTTCATCCTTACAACAACATTCACGCAGGCAAAACCAACACTGACAACTGCTATATCAACTCTCCAGAGGACTGGTATGAGAGTTCATATTGTTGTTCAGCTCTGCATGATCTGGAAAAGAAAGAAAAAAGAAAACATGTCAACTTGCTGTTGGACACAGAGGGAGACGAGAGCGACAGAGGGAGGGGGAGATGGATTCTGAGATAGAATATGCTTGTGATATGCCAGCCATCTCTCTCTCTATCTCTCTCTCTCTCTCACACACACACACACACACACACACACACACACACACACACACACACACACACACACACAGAGTCACAGGGTTACTCGTGTTAACATCAGCAGAACTAATGTAGTATCTTCCTCTTTAACCTACCAACATGTTATTACTGAGCTGTCTAGGCACGTTGACCACAATGACCGGCTATATGTGTGTGCGTGTGTGCTCACAATGCTAATGTGTGTCTGTAAATGTGCATTGTTGTGGTTTTCAGACTCATTTTAGTTTTTGTCTGCATTTGTTTTTTTAAAAGTTTTTCTCGAAACTGTTGCTTTTCTGACACTTTTGTGGGCATGTGCATGCGTGCAATTGGCTACTTTGGTATGCAGGTATGTGTCTGTGGTTGGAGATGCGTGTAGAACTTCTAACTTGCTGTATGTGACTGAGAATGACTGTAATTTGATTGTGCCCTGTTTCTGTGTGTGCCTCATATGTGTGTGTTTGTGATTATTCATGGGTTTGCCCACTGTATGTGCGTGTAGTCTAAATAGAGCAGTGTTTGTGATGAAGCGAAAAGAATGGTCGTATTGTTGAGAAACCAAAACAACAAGGTCTTGGTTGGAGCTGGGAGCGTCCTCTGATGACACAAGTGTGTGTCATTTGCAAGTGTGTGTGTGTGTGTGTTTGTGTAGTGCCATTACTGTACGAGGTTGAGATCTGGTTCAAAGACTTTGTGGATCTCCCTCACTGGACTGTTTCAAGGGTCATTTACCTTAATACCATAGTGAGGGTTAAAGTGAGGCAGGATGTGTTTTTTCTGTGTGTGTTTAAGACAATGCTGTAATGACAGGAGCAGGATGAGGGGAGGAGACGGCACACTTTTGGGGGACAGGAGGTCACCAGTGGTCTCAGCAGTTTTTCTTTTGCTCTGCTGGAGCCATCGACTTATCCAAATTGTGTGTCTGTCTTAATGTCTACCAAGCACAACAGTACATACACTATATTGAAACACCATAGTCTTAGTTAACAGTTAGTTACAATACCTCTTTGGTTTGCAAGATATATCACTTTGGTAACAAGCCATTTTTTTGTGTTTGCCATCTTTCGCTGTTAAGAGGTACAGCTTCTGTGACCTTATGAGGTAGGCTGGTGTACATGTATTTTGGCAAAACCAAAAAAATGAGCAGAAAGTGTCTGGAGGGTATTCAAAGCCACACACTGATGTGTTAATATTCTATTTATCAAAAGTCCACAGGATGTTATCTCCAGCGCACCACCACTTCAGAGTAACTTTCTGTTTGTATTTCTGTGTTTTCCAGGACCTGCTCCACCTCTCAGAATATGACCTTTTGGAGCTCGGAGTCCACAATCACCTCCACCGCCTGCACCTTCTCACTTCTCTTCGCCTCCTCCAGGAGCGAGAGAGGAGGAGAGGTACTCAAAAACACATACAGGCAGTCACACACACAGTTGACCAAACATTATCTTTCCTTATCTGTTCCATCAGATTGTTGATTCTGGCTCCATGTTTGAGTCTCTGAGTTTCCATCTCTCTGCCTTTCACCCTGTGTAGCCCTGTGTTGTAGACAGAAAGACAGAGACAGATAGCATTAGTGTCATGTAAAGACATGCTTATGCCTGGGGGGTCTGGTGGTGGGGAGGGGGTTGTCTGGTGGGAGGACAATACTGTGTCACACACGCGCGCGCGCACGCACACACACACACACACACACACACACACACACACACACACACACACACACACACACACACACACACGTGAACACTTCCAAAGCTGTCAGTAAATAGTGAGAAGGGTGCTGAGGCCTGCAGTCCTGCTGGGTTTAATCACTTCTAGAAGAGTGTGTATGAATGCCATGGATGTGTGTGCAGGTCTGTGTGTGTGTGTGTGTGTGTGTGTGTGTGTGTGTGTGTTTTTGTGTGTGTGTGGCTGACTGCTTTGTTTGCCAAGTTTCCCATGCATTATCCTGTGAAATCTAACTGTTGTCTTGGTGACTGGGTTGTATATAAGTCCAATTAATACAAAGTAAGAATAATTTCTGTGATTCTTCTGAAGCTATGAAGTAACACAATACGTTTTAACTTGTTGATCCCTGCAACTGTTTTTACATGACATTAAAGCATAAATATATTCAGAACAAGTCATGTGTTTGCACAGGCAAAATATCCAGTTTGCAACCACAACAATGCACGACCTTTACTTCAACCTACAGTTTGGACGCAGTTCTCTTGAATAAGTAGAAATTTTTCAGAAGCCAGACGTTCTGAAGTTGTTAAAGGAATCAGGGACTATAAAGACAAAGTGTCTTCTGCCTCTTAGTCAGTTTGGTTGTCCATCTGGAATAGAGTGTCTTAAAAAACAAAAGCATGCCTAAAGCTGCAGTGAGTATAAAAATGTTTCACTTACACCTCTGAGTTTGACAGAATTTCAGTTTTGCACGAATTCGACTGTGTAAATGTTTAAAGAAAATGTTGGAAGGCTCAGAAATCACCTCATCCACAGTTTCCAATGGTTTGAAAGTGGTTCATACAAAAATGCAACATGACAGATGAAAATCTGGCACACGGTGAGATCAACTATTGGTTGAGGTTTGTTGTAGGTGATGTTGAAACTAACTGAATAAAAAGAGGCCTTTTAAGCTATTTGTGGAGAGCTACTGTGGTATCATAGGCTTTGCCATCTTTTCGTACTTTACAATAAGACAAGACTGCCATGTTTTACTATATTGGTTGATTTACTAAATAAGTAGATAATGCTGCACATAAATTCAAACCCACATAAAAAAAACTTTTTAATGTACACCTCAGTCAAACAAGCCATAATACCATGATATTTTAACAAAACTGCACGTGAGAAGCTTTAATAAGAAATAATGTCTCTCCTATAAAAGGAAAAGATATGAATGGATTGGGTTCTAATGGGAAAATTGTGTGGATCCCTGCATTCCACACTTAGAAACACATATAGTGTGAATTGACACTTATGCAGCAAGTTTATCTTCTTTTAAATAATTTCCCCTTTCTATAATTGCTTTTGAATTTTTGAAATTGTAGTTTGTGACCAGGGGCTCACCAAGTCTCTGAGATTCATCCTCTGACAACCATGAATGCATGTACAAAATTTCAGGGCAGACCATCCGATGGTTGTCGGAATAAAAATTATTGGACAAAAAAACTTTGCCATTGACTGACATTGCAATCTAAAAATTCACATAGTTACATAGCTAATTATTTAGACATAAAGAGAAGAAGGACAAACTGATTACCTTAAAGACTGAAAGTTAAAAAAACTAAAACTTCATCAAAAAAAAATCCGAAAAACATGTCACACTGACCTTTTGTGAGTGACAACTGCTGACCACCAAAATCATTAAAACAGGAGATGATTGCTTCACAGATTACCCCTTTAAAAGCATGAATTTTCACATTCCTGAGATCACTGTGTGACCGCTAGTGGAGCCCCAACCTGCAGGTTGAGGACTGTTGCTGAGGTGAAACAGCCTCTAGTTGAAATCACTCAGTCACCAACTGCTGTGGTATTATCTGTCTGCCTGGCAGCCTGCCACCCCTATCATTAACACAAAGGCCAGATTTGTTCAGCTAATGGCATCCTTCACACACATGTGCACACACACACACACACACACACACACACACACACACACACAGCACAAAGACACACGCAGCATCTTCTCAAAATGCCAACTCAACATTTGACCCAGATAAGAGCATTCCAGTGAGAGCACCTTCAGGATTAAACACATGCACACTGACACACTGCATCCAGCCTCATATTCATTTCATCATATTCCTGTTTTTTGGCCACAGTATGTGATTACATGACTAGAATAAGAATCCCTGTGTGTATATGTGTGTGTGCCTGACTGCCAGGTACTTTCCTTGTTGGCAAGAGAGAAGCAGAGATGCTCCAATTAGAACAATTAGAGGGTGAAATAAGAGACATCAGTAAAACAGACACGTGCAAGCTCATATTTCACAAGTTTGAAAGTATAGTTACAGTTGTTACTGTGGTGCTGAGGCTGGTATGTGGATACTCGGTATGTTCAAAAGATTTGCTGTAACCTTAGCTGTATTCTTGTTTGTAAAGTGCAAGAAATTTCAGGTTATGACACTTATTAGCACAGATGCTAATAAGTGCTTCGCTGATTGATTGAATTTAAAGTGGGAAACTATAATTTTGCTCCATTATCAATGCCAGAACAGGGCTATGCGTGCTTCACATAGGCACAGATGAAATCAATAATTTCATATCACTTGACTATATCAACGGGTGATTCCTCCCAGCACTGTAATTGACAACTTCTAGCTTTATTAGATTGCTGTAGTCATCTGAAAACAGGACAGTATGTGCTTTCCTCCTGCAGCCTCTGATTTGGATCATGTGCTGTACATTTTCAAAGCCATGTACAATAATACCCACATCATCTGGCTTGGATGGTGTAATTTAATCAAGCACCTGGTTTTGAGAAAAAGAAGTTGATTTTCTGCACACCAAACATGTCAGAGTGTGGAGACTGCATGGATTGCACACAGTTGTTAACACAGCTCCATTCTCCAACAACCATCACTGTTCTCTCTCAGAACTGCCTGTTCATTGCCCACCAAATAGACCCCTATTAAAGAGTAACCTAGATTGACATCATGACAGCAAGTTTGCTGTATGTGCAGAGTCCTCCCACCCAATATATTTTCTAAAACCAACCCTCAAGTTGTGTAAAGAGGCTAATGCTGAGGAATATACAATCAAGATATTGATTGCAAAGGCATCACTGTGCACATGGAAGTATAATTCATCAAATCTGACTGTTTTAATGCAGTATTAATAAACACCAGGATAAAATAATGTACAGGCAACCATCAAAATAAAGGAAGGGATTTTATTGTAGCCTAGTAGATAGTGACCACAGTGCCCTGGATGCTGGATGCTTGGATGTATTTAGCCATATCTGATCGCCTAAGTGACCATTGCCTTTGTTAACCAAAAACCGGATTGTCACATTCAAAGGAGGTCCCATCTTGAGCTGGCACCACTTCCGTGTGTCTTTGTATTGGTTCACAGGAATAGTGTGTTTTAGCATCTAATGTTTAAAAGCAGAGAAAGCAGCTTTTTCACATTACAATTGCATCCATTCATTGATACATTCAGTGTGGCTCACACAGCTTTACCAGCTGTTTTATCCAAGGATCAGGTCTGCTTGTCCCTTCCTGAAATATATGAGCTGAGGAAGTGAGTAATGTGAATACCAGAACACACACACAGAGAGCACACTGTGATACTGTGCCATGCTAAACATGGATTGACACAAGTTTTACATTGTTCTTGTGTGTGTGTGGGAGAGAGAGAGAGTAAGAGACAGAGAGACAGACAGCAGGTGCTCATGCAGACATTTTTGTTTGCTTGTTTGTTTCCCTGGTGGACGGTCCAGTTGCCATGGTGACAGAATATATACAGTGGTCAGCTGGGAGTGCGTTGAGACCAAATATAGAATTTTGTATTGACAATTGCACACAATCTTAGCTGTCAACTGACTGGACTGTCAGCCCGGGAGCTGGTGGAGGTTCAGTGCTCGTCTTCAGTGTCTGTCACTGTAAAAGTTGTTGAAGGAGGGTAGAGTCAGTCACTTTCTACTCTCTTCTATTCTGCTTGTTGGTTTATCAGCTGTTAGAAGGTCTGTGTCAGTGTCCAGAGAATGAAAATTAACACTCACACAATGAATCAATATCACAAAATGCACTGCAGTTTACAGCTTAGAGGAGAAAGATGTTTTTTTTAGAAGCAGAGATTTAAGATAGTGTGAAAACAGCATTCTATGCTATTTAGTGATAGTCAAAATCAAATTACATCAAATGCAATCTTGCGCTGTGTCAACTTTTCCCCTTTGCTGTGATCAGTAACTGAAAAATGACCTGCAGCAGCTCTGTGCAGATGGATCACAATGCATGTCACATTGGTAATATCCATAAAAAAAGTGGAACGTCATTCTTTTGTTGTGCAGAACTCACCTCTAATTGAGTATGCAGAGCTCTTTAAGTCCACACCCCGTACATGTTGGACAATTTATGTTACAGTACATCCTCCCAAGAAGCACAGGCTGCACTGGCATCATCTCTATGGGGAAGGTGATAAACTGATCAACATGACCCAGAGCTAATACTAAGTGTACTATAAACATCTTCCTCTGCCTGAGTTTGTCAGTAACGCCAAGTGTGCAGACAACTGTTATCTCTTGTATGTCAAAACAGGGAAGATCCAGTTCTCGGAATTAGGCTCATCTAAGATAGGAACATCCAAAAAACAGAAATAGTTGAAGCAAAAACAAACGTTGGGACCTTGTGGAGACTATTTGGATTTCAACGCTCTATCTTTCGCAGTTTTTGAGTTTTGTTGACATTTATTTCATGTTCATAGCATACACGATGTGCACGTGTTCACGCAGTCTAATACAATTGTACTGCAATAAATCCTACCTTCATGAAAGTTACAATGTTCAGGACTTCATTTGGACGATGTGGTATGTGTCACTGAGAGGGGTGTTTCAGTTACACTGCAGTATTTTAAAATAGGTGTACTTAATAAACTGGAAACTGACTGTAAATGTAGGCAATCAAAAACATAATAATAACTGACAAAACAAGCCTGAAGGCTTATCCAAAATGCCACGCTTACCACTAATGATCCTCCAAGCTTTGCTGTATTTTTGTTTTTGACAGTTCAGTCGGGCAGACCTGTACCATCACCGCTCCAAAAGTTGCAATAACGGTCATTCTACTCATCCAAAAAACAAGCCGTTCATGGTAAATGACAAAATAGATCATTCGTCACTGCCTTCTAAAATGATCCATCTAATCTGGAGCGGCCAGTAGCAGAACATTGTTTGTCACTGACGTCTACTGCCTCTGTGGTGAAAGTTTGGTTAGTTTTAGGCTCAAAAACTACTTAGTTAAGGAACAATTATGGTACACTGACGGTGGCAGGAAACTGGTTGTGAGAATGTCAGCCTTCCTTTTGTGTCACTGTTGCAACATCACATAGCCTCTGATGGACAGCAGTCATCATTCTCATCAGATAAAACATATGGTCATATTAGCATTTGATATCAATCATTAAATCTTGAGTGCTGTCCCTTTGCTGGTGAGGGTGTACAAGAAAACTTGCTCTGTTATTTTCAGTACAGTCTATCATAAATACAGAAATGGGATCATTTGTGTATAATGTTGTCTCTTTTAAAGACGTTAAAGTAATTAAATTACAAAAAGAGAACCACCCAGGATTTTATAGTACTTCTCCAGGCCACCGCATGTTGCAGCCTTTACAGATTTATGTTACACAGACACTGCCATGAATCATGAGTGATACTCCTGTCAAATTCTGCTGTGTTGTGAGGTTAATTAAAATAACTGACAGAAATCCTGTGGATCAACTGTTGACGTACATGTTCCACAAAAACCATCATTGCATGAGTCAGAAGAATTAGTAGGTTTCATTCTACTTGAACAAACACATTTGGACCAATAAGTTGCTTTTTATTTCTTTGGCAATACCCTGAGGCTGCAACCAGAGGAATGAGGAGTGCTGTAAACAGCGAACTGTGTGCACTTCTTTGATCAGAAATACACATATCAACATGAGCATGTGTATAGATACAGATCCATAAGGGAGGAGAACAGAGGGAAGGGAAGAGGGAGACGAGGAGTAGATGGAATGAGGGGGAGAGAAGAGGGAGAAAGGAGGAGGAGAGGATGAAATTGGGATGAGAATGTGCCTTGCACAGTTCATATCTTGCCAGTGAGGAGTTACAGCAACACCACAAAACTCAGAAAGGAACTGAAGTGAAAGAAAATTAAAAATAAAATGTTTGCTAATACGAATTGTAGAAAGGTAGTACTCAAATCCAATTATGTGCAGGTGGCATTTCTGGTAAGTGAGGAAGCCAAAGCCTATCTATTTAATGGTTTGAGAAACACTGGTGCCCTGAGGTGGATTGGTGGTCAGTGTTCAGAAGTGAGTGACTCAGCAGGGCATTGTGCCAACACGCTGTGTTGCCTGAGTGCCAATGTGCTGAAGCAGGGCTTGGCCTGAGGACTCACATTAACAGGAAGTGCATGAAATGGCCGTAATCGCACTATGGCACTCTCCAAATCTGTGCTAAAAATGTGGTAAAGTAAACATTTTGACTTGATTTTGTAGGCTTCCTGTACAGTGAAAAATTCTGTACACATCATAAAAATTCCAAAAATACTTCTCAGTGGAGGAGCTCCTCCTGCACATCACACTGGGACAATCTTCTCTGCCTTTTCTGTTATTTCTGTATATGAGGACACCCCATCATGTATTACCACCTATAGCATCATGATCACAAAACACGAGGAAGAACACGAGGGCAGAGGACTGGACGATCCTATTCCAGCTGAAGATGCGTCGGATACTGAGCATAACCAAAACAAATGGGCAGCCCTCTGTGAGAACAGTCTGTCATGTCCGAACGGCACTACAGTGTACGGTGGAAAGCGTACACTCATGGAAAGCATGAGATCATTTAAAAGTGAGGATAAGGATGTGCCTGTACCTTTCATGAAAGGTCCAAATACTAAGGTTGAGCCCTTACAGCAGGGGCCTGAATTTGATTCCAACCCAGGGCCCTTTGCTGCCTGTCATTCCCTCCCATTTCCTGTCACTCTTCAGTTATACTATCAAATTAAGGCAAAAAGCCCCCCAAAATAACCTTAAAATCAGAAGGGGTTTATAGCTCTGCTCTGACATGACACCCCCCTCCTTCCCCAATTTTTTGTGGGGTGGGGTCAAGGGGTGATTCAGGAGATGATTACAGATTACACTCCTGACTCATTGTACACCTTCCTGGAAATACCACCCTCGCACACACAAACATGCCAAGAATTTCCACATGCCTGTGTGAAATGGTACCGAGGACAAAAAATGGAATTGAGCTTGAGCTGGATATTTTCATTCTCAAACAGTCCCTCCACCTCTGCTGCAGTCCAGGAGCCACTTCGAAGCTTGGCTTTAACATTCAGGCTGTGATAACTGCTCCCAGTGAATAGGCTAAAAATGTGTTCGTTTAATGATCAGATAAGCATTACCTAATGCCTCTGGGCCTTTATGGCGCATACATTTAATTGACCACGTGTTTTGTGGTTTGTTAGAAGTATGACTCTCAGGTTTTGTAGTGACCCTGTCTTCTTTCAGTGACTAGTTTTGGTGAATGTTCATAGACCTATTCTCTACTGTTTGTGGTGAAAAGGAAAAATGAAAATAGGGCCTTAAACAGTGGTTCCCCGCTTTTGTAAGCAGTTCAACTCAAGAGTGATTTTCTCAAAATGTACTCTAATGATTTTAGATTGTGGAATGAAAACCATAGCGTATTTCACAGGAACAAAAATGATAAAAGATCCAAAAATAAAAATGATCTGTGAGGCAGAATTTTGTTTTTATTATTTTCCTACCACACCTTACAACCTCTCATGTTGTGTCATGACCCTTCACAACCCCTATGATGTAAACCACTGGCATACAACACTGAAATTTGATCAAAAGGACCAGTTTTAACACCACATGTTTCATTTTCATAGTTTTATTGCTGTAATCTGTGACAGTAATGCATCAGCAGCGGTCAGAGGATTATACAGATTGCAAACAAACCTAATGTTTCACCACCATATTGAAATTACTTATTTGGAGATGAAACGAACAGAAGGCACACCTGAAATGTCTGTACATGTGCATATCATCCAAAAACTGAATGGGCAATCACAGCTGCAGCAAGTATGGCAGGTCAGAGTTGAACCAAAATCTAATAGATGTTTAACATGTAATGACTGCTTTCTGTTTTTTTGGTCATTCTTTTTTTTGTTAATGTTCATATATTAGCTGTACTACTGGTGTTGCTGTGTTGCCAAATTTCAAAAAAAAAAATTTAAAGGCATAACAACAATATGTCTATTACTATGATGAATAAGGTTATTATGAAAACAAAATCTTCCTTTACCACCATGAGGACATTTTTGACCCTCATGCATTTCAGTGGCTTTCTCAATCTTAACAAATGTAGTGTGAATAGCTCAAGATCAAAAGACCTCGATGTATGTGATGTATGTGGCAACGTTGTGTGTGTGTGTGTGTGCGTGAGTTTCTGTCCAATACGGGCCATCTGATCATCTCGGCTTTCATAGCGGCAGGATGGGCTCCTTGTATTGTCTGAAAGCAAACACACACACACGCACACGAACATGCACGCACATGCACGTGTCTGAGTGTTATCAACTGTAGACAATACAGAGGAACAGGAGGACAAAGACAGGAGAGAGTGTGTCCTGAGGGCCAGGCAGTACACACACACAAACACACTCAACATGACCTCATACTTGATGTAATGACACAAGCAGAGTTCTCCTACTTGTTTCATACTGCTTCAGGAGATGAAATTAATCGTTTTCTGCCAGCATTCCTTCCATATTTGAAAGCTGCAAGAAGATTTCTGAACTCTGAGGCTGAGCTGATTTATTTTTCAGCCAACACCGAGTCAAGCTGTTAAACTTCATGAGTCCTGAGTGCACCTCAAGTTCCTCAAACATCACAACTATGCCAGATGAGGGTTTTTTCTTTGTTTCATCCCCACTCTGCAAATAGCAACATTAGGTCAGATCTAAATCTTCTCTAAGTACCAGACCAGTTGGTGGTGTTGGTGTAAGAGGTCCCAAACAAAAAGACTCGGAGCATGAAATATGAGGCTGTGCATGGAACACAGAGCAGGAGGAGGAGGAGGTGGGGGAGGTGGAGGTGGAGGAGAGGAGGGCAGAGAGAGTTTTGTTCGGTGCTGGGGGGCAGGAGTTTGGGGGGGACAAGAGACAACTCGGCTGAAAAAGAAAGAAAGAAAACTCCTCCCAAACACAGTAGAGCAGGAGGAGGGGCTGGGTGCTCGCAAATCACTCCCCTGAGAGAGAAAGAGGAAGGCAGGGCTTGTGACTGTTCACCGCTACTTGTTGTTGCCTGTCTGAAGGAGCGTGAGCGCATCGTCTTCCAGCCGGTCAGCTCGCCTGCTACTTAGTTATTCAAACAAACTACGACATGGAATAGTTTTAATAGAAGTGTACAAAACTAAAAGACAAGTCAGAGCAAAGATTGTAAAAAGGAGAAGAGGTCACACTGACAGGTAGGACTGAAGATCTGTGTTTATTTGAGCGTGCATCCACACACAGTAGGTGTGTGCAGGAATGTGTGTATGTAGTTGGTGGCAGCGAGGCAGACAGAGGTGAGACAGTTATCTTGGTGGTCATCTTCTTCTCTGGATGCCTTTTCATTCCTCTGTTTTTTCAGACTTTTCATCATTTCAACTAAAAGTTAAATATAGAAAATGACATTCTGCCTGTCTCTGTGGCTGTTGGAGATTTCACTACACTCTCGTGCCTTCTCTCCATCCCTTTTGGTTAAATTGTTTACAGCTTGCAGTGAGTTAGATTTGCTGAGGGACTTTTTGAGCAATAAGTTGCCATCCCAAGGCGCTGGGTGTAACTGTGGTTGCTTGGATTGGTGGTGCTAACTGTGGAGACACCCCAGCAGGAAACGATTACATGAAATATGACAGATAAGATCAAGATTTTTCATCAAGATTCTTTCCTTGGTCACTTGTGTTTGAGTAAGTTTGAGACGGCTTGGTTAAGGTTTGGTTAAAGGCGTACCTTAGCTTCACAGAGGTTTATTTTTCTCTATATTCGCAACAGTTCAACAACTTTAATGTCCACTTACCAGAGATGGAATTGGAAGTGGTATTAGAGGTATTTTCTGCATCCAATCTGCAACACTTAATATGAGTTGCTCCAGAGTCATCAGTATTTATTGAAGCATATTGTTAATTTTTTTTTTAATTCTTATCAAGCAGCTCTTTACTGTCTTACTCACAGGCATGTTAACAGGTTGAATGACTGCTGTTCACATTGAACCTCAGACCTTTCAGTCATGACAACACATCTTTACACAGCAAGCCACCCAGGAGATGATGACAGAGGCAGACATATGTTTGCATCTGTGTGTGTGTGTGTGTGTGTGTGTGTGTGTGTTGATGTTTTGTTTGTTGTTCAGATAAACACATACATGCAACAGGTTGTTTCAGACATTAGTCAGTGTCATGTCTGAACCCTGTAGCTGCACTAAACTGAGCAAATGAGATTGGACCTTAAATTAATGCTGAAATGTGTATGTGTCAGATTCACAGAGCTCAGCTTTAACCTTGTGATGATCGTGTACTTGCAGTGGCAGTCGTGTGTGTGTGTGCGTGTGTGTGCGTGTGTGTGTGTGGTGTTGTGTTACCTGCCCCAGTGGGATGAGCCGGTTGCTATTCCAGCCAGCCGTCAACACTATGTGACTGGTGGTCTTCACAAAGCCTGACTGACTCACTGACTGCAGGAGTTGAAAGTAAAAATGTAAATATATATTTTGAAGCCCTTTACTTAACTGTAATTTTGGGATACTGGTAATTAACTTGAGTAGTACCACTTTGTACAATTTTAAGCTTTTCCACATTTCAGAAGAAAATATTCTACTTTTCATTCCACCACCTTTCTCTGACGCCAAAATAGCTGCCAGTTAATTTGCTGACACATATTTTACATATACACAATATAGGATGAACACATAGAACAGGATGCACATTAAACCATCCAGCAGTTACTGACCCACTACAACATCATCAACTTGAATAATGTAGCAATCTAAAAGGGGCATTAATACATTTACTTTTGATTCATGAACTGGCAATAGACAGGTTTTTTGCTTTAAGTTCAGTTGAGTGGTCAATGTCACTACTTCACTATGCATTTTTTTTCTGCCTTTGCACACAGTTTCCTGGGAAAATGAAGGTTGATGGGCAATCTAGTCTTGTTGGCAGCATTTCTATCTGTTGTCATTTTTCCATTATAGATTAAATGAATGAAGAACTCATGTGAAATTCTCTTCATGAGGAAAAACAATCCGGTTGTCTTTATGATAACAGTGGCACTGATAATGTCACTTGGAAATGCAAGGGGGCATTGAAAAGTCTGTTTCCTCTTTCAAGCTGAAATCTGCTCTGTTTGTATGAGGAATAATTCAACATTTTGGGAGATGCACTCATTTGCCTTCTCGTCAAAGGCTGATGAGAAGATAGCGCTCTCAAGTCTGTATGCTACATATGAAGCTAGAGCCAGGAAATGGGTAGCTTAGCTTTGCATAAAGACTGGAAACATGGGAAAAATCCACCTACCAGCACCTCTAAAGTTCACTCATTAACATGTTCCATCCTGTTTGTTTCTAAGTCACAGACTGAAGATATTTAGGTTTTGCTGTGAAGACTTCTGCGCTTGGATGACTTTTACACTGTACTTCTGTTGATTTGACTTAATTAAGGAACTAAATACTGCTTTCCACTGCTGACTGACTCAGCTGGCTCCTTCTCTGTGTGGCTGACTGGCTCACGGTGTGGTGCTCAGTGACTGTACATGGACAACACATTTTTTCCCTCCCCGTCCATCTCTACATTTCACTGTAGACACATAAAATGAGCGCACACACACACACACACACACACACACACTGAGGGGTGGTGATGTGTGTGAGAGAGAGAGACTCAGAGATTCTGAAGTATTAAATGGCAGCTACTGCTGTGGGATTTAATAACGGCCTCATTAATATGTTGCACACATACTTGACACGCACATACACACTGGTGGCCCACGCACTGAAGAGCGCAGTAGGACACCTCTCTCTCTCCCGTTAACAAAGGCTGGCTCTAAACAGCGGTCATGTGACAGTTGTTCCCATTGTTCACTTCTGGCCAGGGGTGGTTTTGCTAATGCGCTGATATGTGCGTGTGTGTGTGTGTGTGTGTGTGTGTGTGTGTTTGTGTGTGCGTGTGCATGCCATAGCAGGAAGACACTTAAAGCCTGCTAGAGGAAACCCCTCATTCCCAAGCATCTTGATGTTTGTGTTGTCCTCCCTATTGTGTGTGTGTGTGTGTGTGTGTGTGTGTGTGTGTAATAAGAGACCAGGAGAGCAGCACGCGACAGTCGCTGTTTAAGCCTCAATTAATTCTTAAATCATATTATTGTGTAGAGTGCATTTCTAGTCTGGATGCTGATTTTGTGTTGCATAAACTAGACGACTAGATTCTTTCAGTCACATCTGAGTCCCCAAACACACTAAGCCATGGTTCGTGTGAATTAACTTGCTGAACCACCTTAAGGACCAGTGATGGTCCCCAGAAGCCCACTTTTTAAAACCACTACTTCAGCAGATTAAAGACAAAGCTTTCTGACTCCTGACTGATGGATATGATTAGCCAGGGAGACAGGGCGGGGGTGGGGGGGATTACATTACATTCAGCTAAATTTACGAGTAAAGTTCAACCCTGTGAGATAGAATTATAGAAAGAATGAGATAGTGAAAAGGAGGAAGGGAAGTGAGAGAGGGATATTTGTTTTATGTGTTACTAATCCTTTATAATGAGCTGCCTGCCATCTAAATGTTTATACTACCATTTCCTCTTCCTGTTAATCTGCGCTTGTTTCCCACCCAAGGCCTTCTGTGTGTTTGTGTAAGTGTGTGTTGGTGTTCCCAACCCAAGGCTTTCTCTAGTGTTGGTGACAAAGCTTGCCGCACTTCACAATATTTTGTCTGTTGTACCACGGTGAAGGAAGATACTTCAGTTTGGATGGCAGATTCCCATTTAAATGTTAGAGTTGCAAAGTATTTCCTCACCGTAAATTCCCATTTCAGAGTTTTACTTTGAGCATATCCTCAATGAAGCCTGGTTCCTCTGAATTGCTGTGCAGTAGAGCTTGATCAGTCATATCGGCTGATGTTCCAGTATATGTCAGGCAGTAAATTACTAGAAATTGAAAACGCTGTAGTCCACATCTCCAATCAAAGCTTTGTGAGCAGGATTAAGAATGAAAGGTGCCCTTTTCTTGTGCCACAGGTAGCAAAATTCTGGCAGCAATTGTCAGTGAGATTGATGCAGCTTTACGTGGTGTTTGTAGGTCAAATCTGCATAGTACTTCTGTTTCAATTGAAAATGATGTCAGCACATTGTCAGTCACTACTTGTGGGTTATATTGAAATGCTTGCAACAACACTATATGCATCACGCCACCTTACAAGTTAGCTCGCTATAGAAACTAACACGGGTTAAACTGAGTACAAAGTGACTACATAGTGAATGAACTTTTAAAACTTCCCTTTTTATTCCAGGATAAATGTGTGATAATGTCCCAAAATAGAAGTAATGGACATGGTGTAGGAAATGCCACCACTCCCACTCTCTCTATGTGTGTGTGTATTTGTGTGTGTGTGAGACATAGGGTGCAGGAGCCAGTGGCTGAACAGCTGTAGGGAGGAAAGGATGAAGCAGGAGGAGGATAAAAAAGACAAAAGTTTATTATCACAGGAGGTGGAAGGACAAAGAGCAGAAAGATGGTGACAAAGTGAGGAGGCAAAGGAAGAGCTGACATCGTGATGGACAGACAGAAGGAGGGAGGGGATGTCTGTTTGGTGGTGGGGGGCACACAATTGAAAGAGAAAGGGAAAAGATGGATGAGGAGGGATGGAGTCAAAAGGAGAGAGGGAAGTGAAATAAATGGTGTGGAAGATAGTGTGTAGATGAAGAAGATGGAGAGAGGAGACAGAAGGAAAGAGTGTGGTTTTTCACACCTTCACTCAGTGTTGAAGTGACTCCCTGTAGCTCTTAGCATGAATAATTTATTTATTAGATTAATTGACAGAGTATTCATGTGTGCAAGTGCTGTGTGTCCGTGATTTCACTCAGTGAGAGTCAGGCCTTTCTCCGCTGCAGGGGAGGGTGTGTGTCTGGCAGATGGTCAGGGCCACACACACATGCACAATTACACACACACAAGTACACATACACACAGCTGACCCTCCTGGAGGGTCTTATAATAGGTCCTCCTCCTGTAGTCGTTCTGCCCCTCAGGGGAATCCACACTCTGACCCAGCATGCCTTAGCAGGACTTTTACAGTGTGTTTGTGTGTGTGTGTGTGAGTGTGTGAGTGTGTGTGTGTGCGTGTGTGTGTGTGTGTGTGTGTGCATAAACTTTACTTGTCATGCTGAAAAGTCTTGAACTGGCCAGCTGTTCCTCTCCCTAAACCTATATTTGCATTTTTATTGTCATTCGTCATCACAAGCTGGTGACTCAGTGGCCCCCTGCTAAAATGGACTATAGACCCCATTTTAAAATTGATTCCTGGTTTCCTGTTTTCACTAAGCTCTGGGGTCCATCAGTCTCTAATTGACAAAAAAGAGCCGTGTACAAAACATTTAGGTACTAATACTCCTGGCATATCAGGAGAAGTGCTTGTTTTCTTTCTTACTGGGAGTCAAATGAGAATATCAGTATCACTTTCACTACTTTGCATTTGCTTCAGAGCTAGCTTCAGGACATATTTATTTAGTTCAGCTCAGGGGAAGCAGAGTAAATAAGTATCCTGGCTGTGTGAAAGGTGACTTCTAACAGATGCAAGGTGGTCCTGTTCATGCACTGGATGTTTGTGTTGAACAAGTAAAAATAGGAAAAAAAGACACTGGTGATTAATGATCAGTTGATGCACATCAGACCTACAGCTGAGCCACGAGACTTTGTATACTTTCATGAATATGAACAAAATTCTTGATATTCTTGTATTATTGGTGGCTATTGAGGAAGAAAATATACAGTAAGTACAGAAACAGGATCACTTCAGAACTGTTGAGAGATGTATTCTCTTTTGGTGGAGACTAGCTGTTTCCCTGTGATCCCCGTCTTTGTGCTAAACCAGGCTAAACAGCTTGAGGACAATCCAAACTGATTTTCTCATCTAACTCCCTGTAAGAAAGCAAACAAGCATAATTTGCTAAATGAGTGCTCATCTACATGCTGTATGTATTGTTAAATGTGGGTAGTCTTTTGTAATTATCGTGTTATCTAGTAAAAGCTGTGTGACTGGGCAGGACAGTTTTGTCAGTTCAGTTCAATTTGCTCATTTCTTCAGTTCAGTTAGTTTCTGCTCTTCGCACTCTCATCCTCTGCCTTGAAATCAGATGAGTTTTCACCGGCAGCCATGTTGATCGCCTTGTTTTAAAACAGTGCGTCTTGGTCAGGGCTGACTGCATCTGGCAAGACTACTACAGTACCAAGCCCTGCAGCTTCCTCAGCAGCCTGCTTTCTCTGTTCATGATCAGGTCGTCTAAATAGAGAAACAAACACCATTATAGTTGTTCCACTCATATTCTTAGTTTTGATGAGATTAGAAAGGGAGGGGAGGCTCTTTGGAATCTTGTACCATCCAACATGTCTGTAAGCTGATAGTGTTTAAGTTTGTACAGTGACTAACTGCTGCATGGTGAGTGATTCAGAGCAGAAGATAGCATCCTGTGCACTCATCATCATACGGCAGGGGAATTTATCAAGAACCTGAGCAGTGTTTTCCATCGCTGCCAACCTATCTGTCCTGTCCATGTCTGTGTATTTATATCTGCTCGTCATTGGACAAGATCTCCTACATGAGCAAAGAAAAAAGATTACTTTTTCTGTCCACCTTATGAAAAGTCTGGAGTAGAAGCTGTTTGTCAGTTCCTTGCTGGGATATAAAGAATTGTCAGCATTGCCTAATTGTATGAGAGTCTGTAGATAGAAATACAGCCTATAGCATGCACGTACATGTCTTTATTCCTGTCCTCATTTCAGTCATTTTCATGGCATGGAAGGTTGACAAGTCACCCTTCTTGTACAGTACAATACTGCTCTCCTAATAGTATGTCTCCTATAGTTCAAACATATATAATTGTTGGTTGGTACACATTCCTCTTTCTGTATTTCTAGAATTTGTTTGCATTCAAATGTGGCATAATTAGACTCACATTACTAAACTGAAACTACTGGAGTGATGTTATGAAATGACAAGTTCCCCCAAGGTGTATTTTGTATGCATAATGACGTGAAAGGGTATGTGAGTGCATCGCTGGGGGCCCTTGTTGCACTGGCTCTCTTTATGTGTGTATCATGTATCACAATATTTCATCTCAGTGAGGATTGTGTATCAGTGTGCGTTTCACATCACACGTCTTTACAGTCATGTATTACAGAGTATTACATCTCACCCTTCTGTCTTGTGTTACCATGGTGACATAGCTGTGTCCCCTGGGTTATTGAAAGCATGTTAGGTTACTGCACACCTGGAGGAACTCCTCCTGTGAGGTTAACTCCTGACTTTTCTTCTTTCACCCTAATAAAGCTAAGAATATATACATGCAGCAACGTGTCTGCTGAAAGACTGAGATCAAATCCTCAACTCCAGACCTTTAAAGTGCTGTTAAAATAAAGCATTAAAGTCCTCTGTGTTTCTTCCCAGAGTTGAGAATGATGGCAGAGGGGCGCTTTGCCAGTCTGCCCAGGTCACTTCATGTGCACCACACCATGGGAGGAAGCACTGCACACCCTGGAGTCCCCTCCACCTCCCACGGTGTCCCCAGCAGCAGCACCTGCACCACCAGGAGGCTCCAGGCCTCCCTCGCCTCTTCCATGGATCTCCTCAGCTCCAGACCGGGGTGAGCGATAGTGGTTAGCAGCAGAATAAAAACTGAACTTCAAAGAATCCTGGGAAAATTCTGGGTCTGTCTGAAATAAGAAGTTAAACAAACTATGCTGGCATTTCTTGAAGGGAGCTGCTGAACCAAATACTAGTAAATTCGAGCTCAAAAGCAGTTTGGTTCTGAAGAAAGAAAATGTCAAAAACAATCATCTACTTCTTCTCTGTTCTTTGGTGCTGCCTCAGCAATAGGTGGGTCAAATATTACGACTACATGTTGTGTGGACAAAGCCTGTTCAAAGCCACGCGCCATAATTTAAACTCAAAGGAAAATCCCAAACTTTCCAAAAATACCAAACATGAAAGGCTGAATTAGAGGAGAATATCTATAAGATGATACACAACACATCACATATTTCCATCTGATGTTGACCAGACATAAACATCTAAATATTTTAGTCTGTGTACAGTAAGCAGCATCAAAAGGCTTCAGTGAAGTGTTGGAACAAGTTGATACTGAGTGTACATGTGATTCTGTCAAAGTGTGGAAAGGAGCATTTTTCTTACCTTTGAAAGTACTTTTGTGGAATCGTAAGGCAAAACAAAAGGCTACCGCTCCATGTGGAAGGGGATTTTTTCAAACTGTAGTCTTCACAAAGGTTTGGGGATTTTTTTTTTTTTTTTAGTTGAGTGTATTTTAATACTTCAGTCTAACTTTACTCTCCTCCTCATCCCTTTGCCTCCCAGTCTCCCTCCAGGTCAGGGCATCAGCACATCAGAGATGTCTGCTGCCTACCAGCCAATCTCCATCCACGGAACTCTGCCTCGACGCAAGCGAGGAGGGGCCAGTCTCACCCATGGGAACTACACCTGGGACCCCAGGGCCAATCACACACAGCCAATACTTTGTGGGAACACGTCACTGGCTCCTGGCCACATCCATCAGCCCATGACCTCCCCGCTGGTCCAAAATATCATTGACGACTTTCATGGTTACAGGTAAACACATGTACAAACACACATAAATATGCTCACATAAGGTCATACAGGCTCACACTTCAGTCCAGACAATACACTTTCTACTGATTAATGACATTGCATTTTGATACCCACAGTTTCTGTCTGTGATTTGTCTTTAACTTTCATGTCAAAGATAGATACGCAGATACAATCTGTATCACAGTTACCTTATCTATGTTGCCATAACTGAAGACTATAAAGAAAAAAATGTGACTGAAGAAACACACTTTGTGTATAAAATGCTAAAAATAAAATTTAGAAAATATATCATGTGTATGTCAGTTTCCATATAAACTTCTTTGCTGTGATGCTGCAAACTTTTCATATGTAGGCGTCCTAGCAATATTTTGTTACTGTTGATCACTTGAAACTGCTCTGGAGGAAGAGTTTTAATTGCTCTAATTGTTCCTCTTCAGAGCGAGAGCTCAGAAAGAGCACTTGGAGTTGGATGGAGAAAGGCAAACCTGTAAGGAGCCCTGAGGGGGTGAAGCAGTTAGCTCGACTTCAGAGAGAACGCACATGCACGCACACACATACACACACACACCTCATCCCTCATCGTGTCTTCCCATCTCTCTATCTCTAGTGTAGAGTTACAACAGACTGTATCTGATGTACCCAGCTTGGTGTGCATGTGTGTGTGTGTCTGTGGGTGTGTGCGTGCAGCCCCAAGCAGTTGGGTTACCTTTGTAGGTCAGGGTGTGGCAGGACAGATCACAGATTACTGTGAGCTCTTTGTCTCCTCTCTCTGTCTTTCTGCGTCCATGCTGGATACATTTCATGCGCCGCTGACACACAGCAGGACAATTTGTCCAGGTCAGATTCAACCTGTGCAGGTGGCTAATGAACAGCATCATACTCTCACTGTCTCTTTAAGGAGGTTTTTCATGAAGCTAATGCAGTTTTATGGGCGTTGTGTCCTTATACGCCTTAAAAGGCATCTCCTGAAAAGAGACATCTTTCTGTAGCTGAGTAATTGCTTGGTGTTGTTCTTTATAATCAGCTAATGTCAGCCTCACTTCAAGCTGTCTGAAGATCAAAGAACAGCACTTGGTAATAATTCAGTTTAACCCACTAATGGCCTCTCAACCACAAAGGAGACTCTTATGTGTGAGTGACAGCAGATGAGGATTTTACACACAGATCTCAGTGTGTTCATATTTAGTTTTCTCTTTTGAAAAGCAACCTGTGGTATAAAAAAAGCATCCAGACTTTCCTCACAGCTCAGTGTTGTTGCTTTGCAACTCCTCTCCGTTGAGTTTTCTATAAAAAGATTAAGGAGTGGAACCGCTGGCCAGTTGGTCTTGACTTTCCATCGCTCATGCTGTCAGCTGACCTCTGACCCCTGACCTTATGTTGCCCTAGCTTCCGATTGGTCAGTTTTTCTTTCTGTTGACCTCTGTGGGCAGCTCGGCAGACCACCAGGAGAGGAGGAGGGGGATGAAGAGGAGACTGGAGAAAGAAAGAGTGGAAAGTAGATAGGACAAAGGGAGGGATGAGAGGGAGTGGAGAAGAAATGGACAGTGACAGACTGTTGACACATGCAACTTTTCCTTTCATCAACATAGATGAGCTGAAGTTAAAACCCCTCTGAATTCCCCATTTATCTGTTGATTGTGTTTGGATTCATTTCTTTAATGTTAGATCAAATCAGCTTAAACAGTTTCTTAATGCAGTAATTTTAACTATTTTTACACTATATTCTCTTTTAAATGACAAAAGATTGATATGTTAATCAACTCAGAATCCACACATGTTCATACCTGATGATTTATTGCCTGAGTAACATCGCAGACAACCTAAGGGAGAAAACCAGCAGGTTGTGATAGAGGAAAGCTTTAGTGGTCAAATAAAAGAGAGGGTGTGAGATGAAGAGGTATGGGGTGAAAAAAGACCAAAAACAAAACAGACTTTCCATTTAAAGCAAACTGTGGGCATATGTTTCTGTTCGTGCCGTAGTAAAATATTTGATAATGTCAAGGAGATAAGGACTGGAAAGATGTGTTTGTCTTGCATTGGAAAACAGTCGTATAAAGCACCTGTTATTGGTGCCTGGAAACCAAGCTATTAAGCAAGTCACTGGATGTGCCTTAAATTCCTCGAACACACTAATGCTGACAGGGATTTGACTTTGTAGATTATTCACACTTAAAGACATCATTGTCCATGCTAAAGTCACTACATTTTAGCATGCACCGTTTTTGGACACTATTGTCCCACAATGCAACACAAATAGGTAGAGGAGAAGCTACTGACACCCGCTGTGTCTCTGTTTCACACTACATGCAAACTGTATTCAGTGTTTTTGCCAAAACTTTATAGTAATATACGGCAAAAGCTCTTTCTCTGTTTCCTAAAATGGTCCTGGAGCTATTTCACTGTTTGTTCTACTTTTCCACAGCTTTCCACAGTATTCATATTGACTTTCTGAGTATTTATTTCATCACATTTCCATCCCTACATGGAGTGGACAGGAAACACAGCTGTCCAGAGCAAATACAAAGAGTCTGTGGACCTTTATTATGAAAACACACTGACCTCTGTAGGCTGTCTGCAGACCCTGCATTCTGCTCCTCAACTCTTTCCATTGCTCCCACTGTCTGTCTGTCACTCTCTCTCCCTCTGTCTTGCTCGCTCCCACACACACAAATATGGTGCAGTCCCTCACTGAAGCCAGTTGTGGTTGTGCTGAGTATTGTGTGGTGAAGTGCAAAGAACAACAGTAGCCAGAAAAAGACTGCGGCGAGTGCTGCCTGCCTCTACCCTCCCTGCTCATGTTATTTTTTTCGTCTCACTCCCTTCCACTCTTTCGGTCTTCATCACTTTGTCTCTTGTCTGTGTTGCAGGTCAGTTTTGTGGTTGTAGAAGCAGAAAAATCCTGTGTCTGATGCTGTTTCAGCAATATGGGCAGAAAAGTTAGCTGTGGTCAGCTTGTGTAGTCTGGAATGCCTGGCCTGCTCACTTTCACCATACTTAGTTTCACTTCTTTTAATGCTGCAGTCAGGCTTTCTGAACCTTATCAGGGAAGAAGAAAGATGTAAAACAAAACTTCCATCAAGATGCAGGGTGAGAGATCATTCTTCACCTGATAACCTGGGTTTAAGACACTGAATTTCCATCAGCTCCAGGGCTCCCACTCTCTTTGTGAACCTGACCTTTGACCTCCCTAAGTGGAAAAGGGAATTTCCCTCAGTTGTAGCACTTTTAACTCCAGGAGGGTTTATATGGGTGGTTTCTGGTATGTGATGATTCTCATTGCTCCCACATCAGACTAGAGAGTCAGGGCAGGGTTACGAGGGGCAGATGGTTGGTGTGGTGGAGGTTCAGGGCCAATCAGAGGACCATCCAACCACTGACTCCAACAAAGCATCCGAGGCAGCGGTATACCGGTTTCACGGTATGCCATGGCATGGAAATTGATGGTTATCATACCATGTGCTTCTGCTGTATTGAACTATACTGCATTGGTGTTATTCGAAAAAAAATCAAGCTTATCTTTTTATTGTAATGTTTTGTGAATATTTTTTGAAGATATATCTGTGGGTCTGGGACATTGTGATTGAACTTTTCTAGTATTTATAGGCTAAACAATTAATTGAATAACCCTGGACAGAGTATGGATGATGAGTAATGGTCAGTTGCATCTCTAATAACTACTGATCATATTGTAGCACAGCAGCAGTACCTACTCACTGTACAATTAAGAAATAGCTCAGTGTAGTTTCTCTGCTTTTAAAAAGAAAATCGATGTTGTGGAATAGAGGCTGGTCTGATGAGCATTGTTGAGGGAAAACTGTCACAGAAGCTCATACTGTACTGTAACAAAATACTCACCGTTGAGGATCAGCGTTTTTGCAGTCCTGCCAGCACCATCGGACACAATTGTTCAGTCAACAACAACTGATGTGCCCTCTATTGTGAGGACAGCTCAGTGGATCTTTGTCGATACACTGTGGTGGGATGTCAGGATATGTTGTATTAGGCCTCTGCCACCTGAAGTGGGATCGGTTGCCATATACTGAGCTTCTTAGGCTCAGCAAAGTGAAATCTGCTGTAGATCCTGAGGGTGATGGAGAGGCCTGAGCACTCCGCTTTCTATGAATAATGACTATACATTGTTGTGAATGGAGGCTTCTGTTTAGTTACATAACTAAATCCCATTCATTATTTGGGGCCATATTAAACTGAGAGGGCTTAGAGCTAAACATATTTAGTTCGGCAAGCAATGGACTGTACTAATATTCCCGTGGGAACACTGGTGTAGGCTTAAAGGATTTAAACTACCAACCTTGCTAACGTAGCCTGGGATTTGAGCTAATTACCTCTTTCACTGAGCCCCCGGCTGTAAGCCTTCTGTAGAGAGACTCTGAGCTACATTAATACACTCAAGCACCAATGTTCAAGGCAAAGATAGAGAGCAATGGTAATAATGTGGTATACATGCGTGAGATGTTCTGTAAGGAACACAATATGAATTATATTGTGGGTCAAAAGAATCAAAATGCCAAAATTCAATGGCTAAAAATGTTTTCTGTCTATTCTGACCTTTAAACAACAGTGTCTAAGAAAAGCACCAAGTCACGGAAATGCAGATAGAAAGTGTCAAACTTCTGTCTGATGTAGTTGTAAACAGTTTTAGGATTAATGAAGGAATGAAAGAAAACGTAAAAAAGCGAGAAATAAAAAAAAAGACTGCTGGTGCTGTTTGCATGTGTGTAGTCTAACCTCTATGTGAATTTGTCAGTGGACTCAGAAGGGTAGGCGTGTGGCTGCGATGTGTGTTATGGTGGGGGAGGAGAGAGAGAGAGAGTGAGGGAGGGAGGCCAAGTCAGGCAGGCAGTGAGCGAACATGTTTACCACTGACTGAGAGAAAGAAAGAGTGAGAGACAGACAGCGACTGGGACAGAAAAAGAGACAGACTCAGATTTGAAGCAGTTCAGTGTGAGGTTTGGTTTCACTCGACTTTTTTCTGTCAGAGGAACTCGAGGCACTTGGGACAGCATTGCCATTACAGTTAACTCTGTACACCACATTTACATGCAGCTGTGCCTTCTTGGTCTCGCACATGGCTAACATGGATGCTTGTTTGGACCAGTGACATCCATTTCAACCTTTTAAAAAAGTGCCACACCTCCACTGAACTGTATCATCTCCTAAAAGAGCTGAACAGTGTTTGAATCTGTAAAGAAACAGCATCAGCACCAGTCAAGGACCCACCTGGACTTAACGCAACCAGCTCAGCAGTTTATTTGTAATAGGAACTGTTGGGAGGAACCGAAGATCAACACTCAGCAGTGTGGGCCCAGTCGCAAGATGTGTTCACTAAACAGGACCCTGTCTTTGTCTGTGTTCCCCAGGGAGCCCGCTGCCGGCCTGGATGCCACCGTGGACTATGTTAAGGTAGGAACAACAAGTGCTTTCTTTACTGAATTTAGAAAAAAAAACTGCTGTAGCTGCTTACTGCAAAGTGTAACTGCAAGTAAGACCTGGATTATGGTGGTTTTTAATCCTGCCAACACTGTCTTTATGGATTTACTCTTTTCATTAGAAACACGGGAGTTGTTGCAGATAGGCTGCTTGTGGGACTGTGTACTGAAAGGCAGATTTTTCTTATCACTTTAATCATGCATACACATAGCACATGTGTCTTCACTTTCAGTAGTTGCAGACATTTACAGGGCATGTACAGTATCTCTGGGACTGGTTGCACTGTATGAAGATAAAAGACACACACAAGCAACCTGTTATGTCCAAGACAGGCACAAGGTTCAAACTGATTCAGCAAAGTGTCAGTGAAGTTACAGGTGCAAGTATGCTCTTTAGTAGTTGGAAGGAGTATCGGTGGAGCCTGCAGTACCACTCGCTGTGGTATAGATAATGCAGCTGGATATTTAAAACCTCAAACATTCCACTCTGTTGGGAAATTACTGCAACTCTGCAAACACTTTTTCTTAGAAAGTGTCATAAAATTGCTAAAAATGGATTGAAGCCATCACCATCAGAAACTGTAATTAACTGAAATTATATTCAGCTGTTTCTGCAGACTTCAACTTAAACATCACTCATAGGATAATTGAATTAAATTTGTTCCGGGCTACAAGGACGACACACCTCTAAATCGTATATGTGCCACTGTGCTTTGGCTGTCACACTGCTGCAAATCATATTCACATAAACACCACCTGAGTCCCAGCTGTCCAAAGTCACAGAGAGGCGATGACTAAGAGGTGATCATTCAGTTATCACAATATCATCTATGTGACATATTATATGTTTTACTGTCCATGTTGTCTGTCTTTGTCCGTGCCTCCCTTGTTATACTCACCCTGTGTTTGTGTGTATTTAATGCAAAGGGCATTTGTTACACACACACCAAGAAGCTAAGGCCAGGTACCAAATCTAAACACTTTTTGAATACCAATCAATTAGAGGGTTTCTGCATAACACTGAGTATCAAACACTGTCAAATACCAAAAGTTGTCACAAAATGCAAAATCAACCAGATATTGTCTGATTTAAATCAGGCTATTGATGTCATACTGCATTTAACCTAATTTTGTAATGGGAGAAAGTCTGGCTGACTTTAAAAAGGTTTTTTTCTATAGAATAGTTCCCATCCTAACCGCCACATAACCAGATCAAAGATAGACAACAAATCCAACAGAATTCAAAAAGTTTAGCCACGCACAGCAAAACAGAGAAAATAACTGGCAACCAAATGAAAATTCACATTTCCCTTTTAATTTACGAAGCTGTGAATCTCCTGAATTCTGAACCCTCTCATGTGATCTTACTTTGACATGAATTGGAACCTCCCCTATTTGGTTGATCAATCAGGTTTAATCAGTTGAGACAACACAATAATGCAGAAGTAGAAAATATGCCTCATGTTTCATCAAAATCTTCTCATATATCACATATAACTGTTGGTTTAACTGTATTTATTATATATATCTAGATTTCAGTGTAAAGCCGTCCTAACCACACATACATACAGTATGTACTGAAATAGTGCTTCCCCATTTCTTTCTCTCTCTCGCTTCTCTTCTCATCCCCCCAACTGTCCATTCCTCTCTCTTTCCCATCCATCACCCCTTTACTCCATCCATTAGCTCATATGTTTGGATGCTGACACCTTAGTCTGAAAAGCAAACTCAGTTCTTCCCACAAGAGCAAGTTGCAGTTGCACATGTGGGAGCTAACCACGCACACGTGCACACACACACACACGCACGCACGCACGCACGCACACACATACACACACACACACACACACACACACACACACACACACACACACACACACACACACACACAACAGTACCTGTGTGTAAGTCTTTGGTCAAATTAGTGTTGTGTGCAAGTGTCAACAGAGTGTGTGTGCTGACTGCAAATAGAGCTACTGTATCCCAGGTATTATATAATATGTGTGAAAGTGTAGATGTCAGCGCTGCTACTCCAGGTGTGTTTGCATTTCCACTGTGGATGAAAACACACACATATGTCCATGCACACACATGTGCACAGACAGTGCAGGTTCTCTGTGTCATATCCGGTGGAAAGGTCAAAACATACATTAACAGTGCAGTGACCATTGCATTGTTTAGTGTGATCAGGCCATCAGTTATGTACAGTGCAAGTGTGTAGGATGGATGTATGCAGGGAAGGAAGTGTTTGCAGGGAACAATCGGATAAAGATATCCCTCTGTTGTCTGACTGTGAGCAAGTTTCTCTCCTCGAGGATGGTCTCATTTCCAGAACTGTTTGATGTCTAAATTCTGCTCATTGTCTGATTAGCTGGTTTCCCTCTCTAAAAGGAAGTAGAAATAACCTCACTCAAGTTTACAATGAAGCACCTCTTTGGGGTGATGGAGGGTTAAATACAGTATAACTGCTGCACCATAAATACTGAAATTACAAGAAAGGATAGATTAGAAATGAATAGAAGGATTGAAGGCTACCGAGACAGGTTGATGGAGAATTCACAGCACAGCCACAAGAAATGCAGAACATAAGTATACACACTGAAATGTGACACTGAAAATCAGATATTAGTGTGTTCAGTGCACAAGGCAGGGCAACATATGTATAGTCGTGTTCTAAAGGTGCAAGCATGCACTGTTAGCTACTCACATTATCACACTGACAGGCAAGAAACCATGTTGTCCAGTGGGGCTCATGCAGCTAAATTTAGCATAATGTTGGGAAATTTGACCAGATTAAAAAACAGGTATTAGGAAATGTTGCAGGGAAGTGGTTGTTACATGTCAAATAGTAAACAGCAGTAAATTGAGCACAAGGTCTTCATTGTGAGTCTTAAAGGCTTTAAGGTCCCAAAAACGTGTTTTCTGAATCAGCCTCTGACTGTGATGAGATCCTGCATGAACACATTAACATTTCCGCAAAAGCTGTGGTTATTTTACATTTGGGGTTTATCTAGTTGTGTTTTTTTTGTTGTTGTTGTTGTTGTGGTTGTTGAGTGAAATGGGGAAAATGTGATGTCACATCAACCAGAACTGTCAGTCAAATCTGATCAAACCACACCCACAGAGTCCTGACAAAACAGATTAGCTGAACTGAGTGTGAGACTTTTAATAAATGGATACTGTCACCAATTGAATCAAATTTTTATTCATTAAACTGAATACAGCACCTTCTGGTACAATAAGTGGTAATATAACACACTATATTCTCTTTGATAACAAACTGACTGATTGTGAAAGACAGAAAGAAAGAAAGTCTATTCCCCTGTTGATCTCCTGCTGTTCAGATGAACAAAAATCTTCTTTGACTCAGCCTCCTCTAAAAGACTCTTTTGCTCTTTCTCTTTCATTCCCACTCTGTCTTTGACTTGAAAACATCAAGTTGCTCTACCCTCATGAGAGAGCTTTAAGAAACAATAATGCTCTGTGTGTGTGTGTGTGTGTGTGTGTGTGTGTGTGTGTGTGTGTGTGTTTGCATATGTGTGTGTGTGGTCTCAGGTTGCTATAGCTTTCAACTCTCAAAGTGGATGACACTTAACAGCATACACTATACACACATACAGGTTCACAGATAAGTGATCAAAACACTCAATTAAGCCATGAATTAATTAATGTCTGAAAGGATGTACAAAACATGAAGTGCTAGAGGAGGTAAAGATGCACTCTGGTACACTCTAGTGGTCAGATCAAGGTACTACAAGATGACGCCACCAGACCCCGGAAGTGTAGATAGATCATTTAGCCAGTTAGAAGTCCAAATGGCAGTGTTTCATTCATCAGGATCATTGTACCAGTTTGTGACCAAACCAGCATGACTTCAAGTAGCAACCAGGCAAACAGCCAACCAGCTGGTCACCCTGCTAGCCAATCAGCCGCAGGGTGCATCTGGCCACCAATCAATCATTCAGTTTGTCATCCTATAAGCAGAGCAGGCAGCTGGCCAGCAAACCAGCAGCCTGTTACAGTAAATGAACAGTGATGATCGTCTGTGAAGTCATCCTGGTACACCCAGTGGCAACTTAACTGGATGTTTGGTGACCTTTGGGAAGATTTCTCAGGCATCATATATAATGCACACAGTATTTTAGATAGTAAATAGCATTTAGACAAATGTGTCCTTAAGTGGATATATTACCCATTTTAGAACAGAGGAAGGGTCACCCAGGGTAATGAGCAATGCTTAGATCTGGGTCAAACTTTATAGATTCAGTGTCACAGTGTAAACCTGCTATTCATGTTACTCACGTGTCTCCAGAGTTGTTATCTCGTGTGTTAAATGCTGTTGACATGCTTTTGATATGTATTTGCTCGTTAGATTTGGAGAGAATTGCCTCCCACAGTGTATGAACAGTTTATATTCCCAGGTTGAGATCTAAAATTGTTCAGATCTAATTTAAATTTGTCCTCCCCATGGTGAAAAATAGGAAAACTGTGATATTTTTGTATTTTCAGTGTGTGGGCTGCATACCATCAACTCCAGTACTCCTTCATAGCTAAAAACTCTGAACTTGTGGATTCGTTTTCTCTCTGGAGCCACATGACACCGACTGACTGTACGCATTTTTATTGACGTTGTGAGGCCTTCCATGGTGTGGACGTCACGTTGGACAAATCAATATGACTATCACCAAGATCACAGGCTGTTACTGATCGATGACCCATCACCAGCACAAACACCCAGACTCACCCATACTCACCCAGGGTGTGAACAGCAGTGTTACTGATATTTATTCTCTGGCATTGGACCATGATGAAAGCTGAATGATGGAAATTGTTTTGAATGATTATTCACAGCACAAAAAATACAAACAGAAAGAGGACTCACTTTTTTATGATGTGTACTAAAAAATAGAGAGAAACAAGTGCAACTGTTGGATGGATTACCATTAAAATTGGTCCAAATGGTCCCCAGAGGATGAATCCTAATGACTTTGGTGATCCTCTGGTTTTTCCTCTGGTGCCATCAGCAATATAGTCTTAAAACTTTAGTGTAAATGTTTCAAAAGTCATACAAGTCTGCAGTTTTTTTTTTTTGCGTTCAGAAAACAGAAAAACCCTAACCCTCCAGCAAACAACTTAACCGTTTTGATTCATTCCCACACTGCTCTCATCATGTAGCATCATTTTCAGCAACAGCAGGCAGCTGTTTCTGCAAAAAAACACCTCTTAAAAAACCTACTGTACACTAACTGTTCAGCACCAAACAGCAGACAGACACAGTTAACGACTCGCTGGTGAACACAGTGGACCATTTAGCTGCTAAAGAGACAGAGATTTCCCTCAGGAGTTGGTGCAGACCCAAACTCATCATGTGAACCCAAATATGACTCCAAATGAATTCTGCATATCACCTTAAAGGGTGACAATAGGTCAACATTGTGTTCACAACTTGTGTCTGCTCTCCCAGTAGACCACCACCCCACCTCCACCCCTCCAGAAAATCATTGACTGCAGGTTCAACACAGAGAAACCATGTCAGGGTCAAAAATACCAAATTTAATACAGTTTTACAATTTTAAGTAACGAAAATGTGAAACTCCCCCATTTTGTCTCATAACTTGCTGAAGCTGCTGAAATAGCTCTGCTGTCCTCAGTCCTTTTGATGAAACAACAAACAGATAGAAATAGAAAACATAGAACCTCAGCATGTCGATTTCTGTCCCTCGTTGTTTTTCCAGAGCATTCCTGGAGCGACGGATGTGTGTATTTTAAGGTGGACATTTAGCCTAGCTGGTGATTTGGGGCTGCTGTGGTTGGCAGTAGTGTGTGTGTGTGTGTGTGTGTGTGTGTGTGTGTGTGTGTGTGTGTGTGTTGCCGTGTGGTGCCCCAGGGAACATTCTACATGTATTTCCTTCGTGGATCCTCAGAGAGTTCACACTGTAATTAGTGGCTCCATTTCCTGCGGGCAGAATTTTCCTTTAACTGGTTGCTGCTGGGGTGTCACCCTCAGTGTGTGTTTGTGTCTTTGTTGATATATGTGGCTGTTCATGTGTATTCATGATTGTGCCTCTACTGTGTAGAATTGTGCCTATAGTGTACATAAATCCTTGTTTGTGACCCCTTTTGTGTTTGTATATGCACACTGCTGTATGGTCTGTATATAGGCATTATGTCCATTTGTTCTGGATGTCAGTGTTAGTGTGTGTGTCTCTCTAATGCGTCTGTGTGTGTGTGTGTGTGTGTGTGTGTGTGTGTGTGTGTGTGTGTGTGTGTGTGTGTGTGTGAATTGGTGGGAAAGTTGTGGCACTTAACTTGTGTGTGGGTGTAATTGCTCAGGAGTCATTAAGTAACACAAATGGCCAGCTATTTATCAGCGTCACTCTGCAGGATACACACACACGCGCGCACACACACACACACACACACATCTAGTCTGTTGTTTTCTCTTGTGTGGACAGCAGCATTGTAGATTCTTTTCAGTACACAGCAGTGACTGAACCTTCAGCCACTTGCCATTAAATGGTTTTACATGGTTGTTGTCCATGTCTGGGAGCTATTTCCCTGGAAAAAATCTTGCCAAAACAGGAAGTGATGTATTTTCTGTTTTTAGTTTGTCTGTAATGAAGAGGAGAAGAACTAAGTAGTTTGTGAGAGCAGTGAAATGCCCATGGCTGAACAGCCAAAGAAAACAGCACCTCCTCGAGATACTTAGACACACAATATGCAACATTTCCAAGTTCAAATGTCTCATAACAACTAGACCTATGTCATATATTTTGTTGAGTTGTGTACTTACATTATCTCAAATGTTTCCAACAATTTTCAAACCCACTGCCTCCAATGGCGACTCACGAAACACCAGATGATAATCAGAGAGTGAGGAAGGAAGTCGGCGAATGTGACTAAACGCAACATGAACAAAACTTTAATACATTACCTGGTCTGTGAACATTTCTGCTTGTGATAGCTTGGATTTTCATCGGCAATGGTGCTTGTTTGACAATGAGGACAGCAACTCCCATGATCCCACGCTTCTTCACATCATCATCAAACCACTTCTTTTGTTTTCATCGTTTTGATTGAGAGGCTCCTAGCAGCACAAATGACATATTGTGCTTTAAACGCCATCAACATGAGGTCCAAAGAGAGTGACATGAGTGCTGAACATACTCTTTGATTGACAGGCGATCTCTTGTAATTGCAACTCCACAGCAGTGACCAAATGAAATGAGGAAAGGTTAGGACAGGAAATTCATTGGCCATTGATTAATCATTTGACAATTTTTAAGTAAAAGAATATTGCAAATTCACTGGTTCCAAATATGACTAAAAGCTTTTCTTCTATCACACTAAATTGAACATCTTTTGGTTTTGGACTGTTGTTTGGACAAAAGCAGCAATTTCAACATATCAACATGTGCTTCAGGAAATTGTGATCAGTTTTAGCTATTTTCTGACATTTTATAGACCCAACAATTGATCAGTAATTTCATCCCAAGATGCAAATTATCTTGAGGCCAACAAAACAAAAACTTAAAAGTAAAACGTAAAAAAGTAACACAGGGTGATATGTAGCAAAGCAACAAATGTGTATTCAAATTACGTAACCTATGTGCCTATGTTTGCATTTATTCTTGCATCCATCATCCATGTGTTTTCAGCCAGGACCAGAGACAGACTTAGCCTGTGTGCCACTCCCAGTTAGTTCATGCAACATTGGCTCACATCACATCACATGGGCCTCTCTTTCACCCATATATGGAACTTGGGGAGGGGCAAAAGGGGAAAAAGCATGAGAAAGGGTTCCCAGAGCTGAGTGAGCAGAGGAGGGTTCACTCTGCAGGAGACTGTGGAGGAGAGAGACAGAGAGATGACAGAGTGATAGATACAGAAGCCATCCTGATGGGGATGTTAGGACCTGACATTGACAGTCTGTTCCTCATGCAGATTCTAACTTATTCTAGTTTATTTGCATCCACACAGCAAATTGTGTAGTCCACTCTAGTTTTGGTAACTCTGTGATGGAAGTTTTTCTTGGAAGAGGCAAATGGGATTTGTTAATGGACTTGTCAGTTGGTAAAGAGTGCGGTCAAGGTGACTAGAGCTGGTGTTTACAGCTGAAGTAAAGTGGCTGCAGGCAGCATTCGGTCACACAGTTAGTCCTGGCTGTTAAGAGACGTTAACAAGAATGTCGGAGCGATGCAACCTCAAGACCCTGACAGCAGCTCTGTGCTGCTTCTACCACAAGAACGCTGTCATCACTGCAAAGGTGAGAGAAAGGGCAGAGTGTGTGTGAGGATGTCTGTATGTTGTGTGTCAGTGTGTTCATATTTGTGTTTATACTTGTGTGTGAAGTTTTTTGTGCATGCTTGTATGCTGCAGCTTTTATTATATGTGTTGTCATGCCTTTCTTTTTGCATTAGCCTATATATGTGTGTGTGTGTGTGTGTGTGTGTGTGTGTGTGTGTGTGTGTGTGTGTGTGTCCATTGAGTATTAATAACAGAACATGTTGCAGATGTGCTTCCATGCAAGCATAATTTTTTGGGCTCCCTAAAAAGTGCATGGTAATACTTCCAGCCAAAGCAAAATCGAATCACACTGAATAGTCCTCCTCTTTGCATCAGTCTCTCTGTGAGCTGAACACTGGGCTTTTATTACTCGGACCAGACGTTCTCATAAATGACCGACTGTGTGACTGCCTGACTGTGTGTGTGAGTATGAGATATATAGCTGAGTTCATCCATAACTAGTGCTGGCAGACAGACATGGCAGTGTGTGAAGGCAAGGGTGAGACAGAGATACTTATAGAGTGAGAGGTACCAGGACAAGGGTGATCGTCCTCATGAGGTGATAAATTACGAACTTGTGATAGTTTGTCTTCTTTATGACGTCAGTGAAATGTATGAATGCCATTAACTTGATTAGATGGAGCCAGCAGCGGTGCAGCAGGCTGAGGTGACATGTTTTGTCCCCCTGCAGATCAGCCAGGAGGTGGTCAGCTCTGTGACTCCTGGACCACATTTACATCTGCTGTTAAAATGAAGTCTGTGCCTGGGTAAAGGAAGACATGTCAATGTAAGGTGTAGATGCATGTCATGTTGATGGGGTCCATAAGAAAGTTTAGTATGGTAGTTTAGTTGTTCAGGATCCCTGTAAGCTCCCACTGCAGCCATTCAGCATTTATAATAAATGATTTTAATTCCCATTTGGAGAAATAAATACAGCATTAATAGAGGAAATGAGAGCAAAATCCAAAGTCAAACATAAAAATGCAGCAAATAGACATAAACAAATGTCAACTAATGATTATAGTAACATAACCGAATTCATTACAGTGCACAACCATCAACACCATTGGAGTCAGAGGCTGTAACTGTGGTTAGAAACATTATTTACCAAGCTTCTGCTCTTGAACTGGCCCACCCAGACGGCATGCCGTATCAAAAACTGAAGATTTAACCCCCAGGAGCACACAAGACAACCCACTGACAAAACCGTTTCACAGCACAGTCCATTAAATTAATGTTCTGGAGCTTTAAATTATGCCACACACTCGACATCCTATGTTTGCCCAGTCATGCTTGCATTGTAAATGTTCAAATCTGGATTTTCCCTGGGCACTTTCATGAACATTAAATCTCAATTTTTAGACAGACAGATGAGAAGTCCCTAAAGTGTTCATAAAAAATGGGAATATGAATGTTGTCTACAGTTCCATGACAGCTGGGGAAACTCCATGTGTGAGTGTGGTCACCATGAAGCATTCAGAGCAAACTTTCTCATAAAAATCAGACATGGAAAAACAAGAAAATTAGGATTCATATTCAACGCCTGCACTCATCACTTCCCTCTAACATCATATGATTAACTCACATGAACCACTGAAGTCTTCAAAACCCAAGTCACACTGTCACGGGAACATTCAGCGTGCTACAGAGCAGCTTTGAACTCGTCTGGGTTGGAGAAACTAATGGACTCCTGCTAAAATATAACTGTCTGCTGAGCCAGGTGGCCCCTCACAAAGACCTGATATGCTGAGTCTGTGAGGAGATCATCCTGAGTTTATACTGATGTTGATCCCAAAGTACTGTCTGGGTTTCTTTACAGAGTGTCAGTCTGGCAACACGGGTGTCTTTGATGGGACTTGAACTTGTCATCAGCATGTGTTATCCCTCGAGCACTGCCTTTCCTTCCCCCTTCATCTCTGTCTCTTTATTTTTCTGTTAGCTCTATCTCTCTATCCCCATGACTTTACTCTTGATTCCAAAGAGCCCGGGGTTTTATTCCATTCCTTTTCCCTCATTTGTCATTTTCTCTTCCATCTGTCACTTTGGGAAGTTGCCATTTATCCAAAGAGAGCCAGCTTCTTGCTTCTGTCTCAAAACTTGTCTTCTCAGTCATGAGGGACCCAACTGACCCATTTTGAATACCTAACCTAAAAGTTATGGACAGAGGGAACATGGGAGATTCAGCAGATTTTATATGTTGTACAGTATGTCATTTTATCTGAAGCTGAGCAGCACAGATTACATGTGATCCCAGTGGGACAGAATCTACCAACAAAAATAAACACACAGTATAGTAAGATGGAAAAAGCTGTTTGTCTGTCATCGGTCTTTTGTGGCAGTATAAGCCTCTATTTCTCTCTAAAAATGATGGAAAGGAATTCACTGAGAGCTTGAGAGAGTTTTAGCTCTTAGCACAGCAAGCACTTTAAGTTAAAAATCCTCCAACTTTACCCAGAGTCCCATGCTTCAGGGTGGCTTTTGAGAGCAAACCCTGTCCAGTAATGTTTTATCAAATATTCTGTGTTTGGACTCAAGCATGTCTGTAAACCCACAGCCTAACAAAGCAAAACTTCATATCCAGGCTCAGTTTTTGCTAGTTTGGAAACAACCGGATTCGATCCAGCCTTGTTACATATATAAACAACATGCCCAACAACATGTGCGCCCAAGAACGTTGCATCTATAGGTGCTTGCTGAACATGTCATTCACAATCATAGGTGTTAATATGAAGCTGCAACAACCTCTGCTATTCTCTGTAGGCTTTGCACTGACTTTGGAACCCGTCTGCAGGGAATTGCTCCCATTCACAAGAGCATTAGTGAGGTCAGCCAAGATGTTAGGTGATAAGGTCTGGCTCGCAGTCTGCGTTCCAGTTCATCCCAAAGGAGCTGGATGGGATTGAGGTCAGGGCTCTGTGCAGGCCAGTCACACTGTTCCACACCGACTCTAAAGAGTGTGGAAGAACTTGACAGTGGTTTCCACATACTTTTGGCCATGTAGTATAGTAACCACTCAACAAACTAAATGATAATATGACTCCAGTGCCTTCTAAAATCTGAAATTTGCTTTCTGAACAGCTGTCAAGGAAGGGTCTGGGACTGTCTGTGACTCATATTTTTGGAAAAGATTTTGCTTTTCAAAAATACTTTAGCACTTGTTTTCCAGGAACAACTGACTGGTCTCAAACCATTAAGCATTTTTAATAAAATCTGAAATAAAAATACAATCAACAAGGACAGACAGGGTCCATTTTTTGAACCTTTCCTGGTCTCAAATAAACACAAAATAAAAACATAAATTGCTAGATTCATTGTTGACACAACATAAACACACACACAAACATACCCACTACACAGCAGTATCTCAGAGATGTCTCTGATGATAAACCCTGTCCAAGACTGACCAGTCAGATGCCTCCCCTTCTAAACACAGGATGAAGCATCTGTTTAGTTTGGAGTAAACAGGAAAGGTGGGACGTTGTGATCATTGAGGCAAGATGTAGAGATCCAGAAAGAAAAAGATTCAGAGGTATTAGCTTTCAGCAACCTTTCTCATCTTTGAGACTGTCCAGCCAATTAAATGGAAGAGACAGAGACTGTGCATCCTGTCCTTAGTTAGTGTCACACCGTACTGAACTAAAACAGCTGAGTAGAAGAAATAAGATTGCGTCGAACTCCCCCAGTGTCACAGAAAATAAATAAATATCCTTTCTGGAGTTAATGAAAAAGTTTCTGCTGAATATTCACACGGTGTCCCAAAGTTTCTCTTTATCCTTCTTTTGGGTGCATTTTCCAAAGTAGCTAAAGCTCTGACAGTTTACCTTCATGTCGTGACTTCTCAAAACTTCACCAGGAGGTAATTCAACAGCACACAGTGCAGCAGCTGGAGACAGCGAGAAACATAGAGTGCCACAAGGAGGGAGGGACAGAAAGTGATGGCAAGAAAGCCAAAGAGAGAGACAGATAGACAGAGAGGAAATCCCAGATGAACAGGAGACCAAACTGTTGGTATTTTAATGATGATGATGATGATGATGATGATGATGATGATGATGATGATGATGGCTCTTGTGNATGATGATGATGATGATGATGATGATGATGATGATGATGATGATGATGGCTCTTGTGAAAGCCATTTGATGTCTCCATGGCAATACTGGAAAAACATACAGTATATCACAAGTCATTTTAATAACTGATTTTTTTTTTTGGGGGGGGGGCAGGAAACAATTTGTGAACCTTTTAAGTTTAATGCAGGGATCTTGTTAGCAAACAGTTGCTTATATACACATCCAGCAGTTTGGAAGCAGCCTTATCTTTCATCTGGAGTCGTGTTTGTGTCCAAGATTCTCTCCTTTAGCTCTGTTTTTTTGGTCTGTGCCAGCTCCTGAGGGAAATGTGTGGCTCTTCAGTTGCTAAATGCTTCACTATGTTCTCAAGGTAGTTGCTGTGTCTGTCTGCCGAGCAGGTAGTGTACAGTGAGAGCTGAAGAAAACAGCTGCCTGCTGTAGCCAAGCCTGCTGCTATGAGAGCACTCAGAATGAACTGAAACAGTAAAATTGTGGGACAAATAAGCAGTTACATAAAGGAGAGCGGAGCTCCAGATTTAGCTGGTAATTCTCTGTAGGTTCATCACTACCAGCCAAAACTTTCACACTGTCGCATTGCTTTTACAGTCATTTAATAGATTGTCATTATAGAAATAGCAATTATAGTTGCGTTAAGCACCAGGTTTAAAAATCTTTTTGAGATAAGTTTGGCCAGTGATCAACCAAGCCCACCAAGAGTCTGAAGAAGCACACATACAAAACACCTAATGTGCACCTGTCGTGTGAATACAAGTGTGAGGATCTTCCTTTTTCAGCCTTGTTTCAGGAAACTGACGCTTCCCTCCACTGTTGTGAATAGAAGTTACTGTGACAGTGCTATAAAAATGCTTAAAGCTTTCACAATTGCAGCACAGAAGAAAAGAAAGAAAGAAATGAAAAAATTGCGGTGCCCCTATAGCTCAGTTGGTGGGGTGTGCACCCCATGCATTGAGGCTGTCAGTCCTCTGCAGTGGCCGCAGGCATGACACCCACCTCCGGCTCACCTGCTGCACGTCGTCCCCTCTCTCTCCGCCCCCCTTCCTATCTCACCTTCAGCTGTTTCTATCTTAAAGGCTAAAAAGCCCAAAAAAGTAATTGAAAAAAAAGAGAAAGAAATGAAAAGATTGTCTGATAGTATTTTATTTGTATTTCTAAACCTGCTTTATTGGTGTATTGACTCAAAAGCCTACTGCTGGGTTTTTCTTTCACCGTGAATACACTAAGCTTCTGCTCACCAGTGTCAAAGCATTCCTACCAGCTTTAAGGCTAGTTTTTTATTTTCATCCCCCACGTTCTCAGATTAAATGGATGATGCTGATCAACTGTAGGTCAGTGGTGTCATCCAAGAATCTTGGGCTAAGTGCTTTCTTTCAGCCCTCACATCATAATACAGTGCATGGATTTGGGAAAGATGAGGATTTTAATATCCACTGGTGTGTGCATGTGCACACATGTGTGTTCTGATGAGGAATCAAGGTTTAACTGCTAAAAAGCTATTGGTCTTCACCTCACTGAACTCAAAGGACAAGCAGCTTACAGAGTTGTCCTCCGTGCCTGATTGGTCGATGCCAGCTAAGACTGGATTGTCACAGCAACAGAAGACCTGGTGTTGAACTCATGTATCATGTCCACACAGATACTTTTTAAGAGTTAAAAAAAAACATTCTATTCTTGTGGAAAATCCAGGAAATCTGAAGAAAATCCAGTGGCTGTTGAAATCCTTTTGAACAATGCTCTTTGTTTTTTGTTGGTCTGAAAACTGCTGCACTTTAATGCTGAGAAAGAGATTGTTTTATGGCATGTCATCTTATTTAGACACTGGAGAGAAACAAAAAAAACCAAGATAGTGAAAATGACAGTGGATGACATGCATAAAGGTCCTCTACTAAATGTAAATCCATTCAATCCATCTTTGCCTTTCTTGTGGACCAGTAAGTGCGCTGTTAATTCATTTTAACGATTCTGAGTGCCTTATGTAGCACAGGTCTGTACAGTGCACATAAAGATGCTAAAATCCTTAGCGGGGTAGGGATTGATGCATCATAGTTATCATCTGATTTGTAGCCACTGTGCTGGAGCAGGACAGACTATATTATACAACACAGTGCAATAAATAGTACTTAACACAACAGTGGAGAAATACATCATCACAGCACAGTAGCGGTGCATGCTGCTCGACAGCATGAAGTGATTCTGCACACTACCAGGTCGTAGTCACAGTACTCCAACACTTAACCCCTGAGTTTCACAGTCTATGAGTCATTCTGTGTTGGTCAGTATCACCCTGATTATAGATAAACAACTGGTTCAATAACTGCACTGAGATCAAGCGTCACTGGAGATATTTCACCTTAGCTTCAGTCTTATGAAGGTGTCTGCTTTTATGGTTCAGTTAGGAAGCTATAAACTTGCTGAACTTGAAAGCACTGAGGAAAGAGGAGGAGGAGAAGTCGGATAGGAAAGGAAAAAAGGATGTTGGGGAGACAGGCAGGTCGGCACAGCCCTCTGTACTCTTACTGCTGTGTTGTGGTCCATGTACACAGGGTGGTTCAGTATAAATGCAGCTCTGAGGATGACATCATATTGCAGGGTCTTATTAAAGGCCGGCCTATAAAAAAGCACTCCCGTTCACCATCTCCATCTCTTCGTATTTCTCCCTCCTGTCCTGCTCTCCCTCACTCCTTCCATCTCTCCCCCTCCATCCCTTTTTCCTCCCTCCCTGCTCTCTTCCACTGTTCTGTTCATCTTATGTGCACAATCCATCCTTTCCCTCCCTCTTTTTTTACATATCGAGTCATCCCTTCTTCCATACGTCTCCTTGCTGCCATGCATCCCTGTTCTCTACAGCTTTATTCTTCAGTCCTGCTGGCAGTATAGCTGCATAAAAGCATTTCATCATCACTGTGGAATGAATGTAATCACAGACGTGACTATAATGAATAACAAAACAGCAAAATATTTATCACTGAATCAGTCATTTACTAGAGCTCCAACACAAGCCAAATAAACTGAAGTTAATGCGGCCACCGGCTCTTATGTTTTCAGGTATCCAGTTCAGCTTGACTCACTCTGAATTTGTTGTGTAATGCCGGCACAACAGGAAAAACATGCTGCCTGGGCAGCAACGGTTGTAATGTGCTGCTGCATTAACTGATGTGTAACACAGAACAAAAGAAATGAGGACAAACAGAACAAAAAGCAAAACTAAATCAAGGTGACAGAACCTCTAAATCTTCCCCTTATTAATTGTTTAAGTAAATCCTCCTCTGTCTTTCTGCCTTCATCAGCTAAAAATGATGAAGAATGGATAATGAGGTGCTGCTGATGGTCAGACCAGTGTCATAGTGGCCTTGTGTGACAGAAGGTATACTGATGCATTCTGTTGTATAGATATTAATCTCCGTGATCCAAGTGAAACAGTAAATGGTAAAAGTTTTTTTTAACTAAAATACAAAGTACAGAATATTTCTGCTGCAAACAATGTAATTAAGATTTTCTTAATACAGTACATTCATTTAGCTGATGCACATAGTCAAAGTGACTTCCAATAAGTGCATTCAAAGTGATACATGTTGAACAATAAAAGAATAAGAGGTAGAGAAAAGGTTTTTTTTATTTATTCATCGAGTTGTTTGTTTAAATAGATTGTAATACGGCCAAACTACTTGGCAATTATGTTATACACGGAATCAGATTCTATATGGTAAAATCAATGACAGCTCAATTCCACTGTCACATGTACTTTCCACTGCTGTACCAGCACACACACACAAACACGCACACAGTCACGCAACACGAGTCAGGCTGCATTGTTTGGTGCCTCTGTTTCAAACTGGAAACAAACCATAAAAATCACTGCATGTGCATTACGACACGGAGCCTGCTGTGCTCTGCTCTGCTTGTTTTCTGTACAGGAACTGTAATAGGATACACTGATTTCCCGTCATGTATGGAGACGTGGAGGCTGAGGGCAGAAGGGTCTATTCTAATGACTTTAGAGAGAGAGAAAATATGAAAAAAGAGAGGTAGAGAAGCCACAGAGCAGGAGAGAGAGCGAGCGTTGTGCACATGAAAGGATCCACAAGGTTTCAGTTTCATAGGGCGCTTTAGACATATTTCCAATTTCATTTTCATGGCTCAATAATTGTGTGTGTGTGTGTGTGTGTCACTGTCAACTGAGTCTATGTTAACCTCTTCATTCATGCAGGTTTGGATCAAAGTCTTCTTCAGAAAGCTCCCCCAAGTTGAGCCTCTGAGCCTTCAGTGCTTTAACATTCAGTGTCCTCGGGCACTTTTTTGAAGGTCTTTTTACACCAACCAGCTGATTTTAGCAGCAACAGCAGGCAGACCTGCTACCAATGATTTCCAGGAGAAAAATTACAACTATGTTGCAACTATACAGCATAGCATTATCGTAATAATATACAATCAGGCACCTAGCAGCTACAGTAGAGCTGTCGTCTAGTTTTCTGTGAAGTGTGTGAAGCTCAATGTGTTAAAAAGTTAGACAATTTTTATTGCTGCTTTTTAAAAAAAAAAAATATGCCACAGTATGTACCATTATACCAAGTTTTTGTACATCACCATTAGTAAGACTACTGACCACAGAAGGAGGAATAAAAACTAATAGTACTCAGTATACGTAAATACATATTACTGAAAGTTTCACCTGTCAAGTGTCAGTGCAAGTTCAGGGAAGTGTGTGCGTCACTTGGCTGTGTGTGTGTGTTTATGTACGTCAGGTGAGGGTGTGTATGGAGGCAGGTCTGGGCAGGTGGGTGGAGTCAGTTTGGTGACATCACTTTTGGAAGCACCAGGTGAAAAGCCAGGAGAGGAAAATCACTGAGTGCAGAGAGAGACAGACAGTGTGTGTGAGCATGCTGCTTCAGAGAAAGTCTGAGAAAAGATTTGTGTGTGTTTGAAAGTGACCTGTTTCATACCGGAGGGGAAAAACAAAGAGTGTGTGTGTATGCTATGAAGTGTGCATTTAAGGAATGGCGAAAGAGGGAGCGTTGCAGAGACCCAGCAGTTGTCATGTAAGTGTGTGTGTTTGGGGTGTGTATGTGTGGTGCAGGTGTCTGTGCTGATTCTGCATCCTGTCAGGTTACCAGACCTGTCTGTCCTTCACTTTTCGTTTTTCCAAACTTCCTGGCTCACTGCCGGGATTTTATCTGAATAAGATTAAACCATTCAGTCTGTGTTCCTCTCTGTCACCTGCCTTAGTGCAAATGCTTTGGGGCTTCATATGTTTCAGGTGACCTTCATTTAGTTTGGTTTTATTATGGGTCTAACGATACAGCGTGTTGTGGGTTGTACAGACTGTGAGGTCCTTTTGGTGATTTTGGGCTATATGAATAAAATCGACTTCATTTTGTCTTTTGAAAAAGTCACATGGCTTTTTGTTTAGGAAGGCTTTAATTTCTATAATTGAGTTATTTAAAGAAGTTTTTTGATTCACCAGTCCATTATGTCATGTTGTATGTAAGTTGTGCTGTGCCTTACCATGTGTTAGAAATTGCTGCAGTCATTTGATGTATCCTGTACATTTATAGTTTGCTTTGCCTTCAAACTGCAGCAATTTGAGGTTTTCCTTCTAATTGAATATGTTAGCAATTAATTAAGCTATTCTTATTCTTCTTCTTATTATTATTATTAGTAGTCGTATAATACAATAGTGATTGTATCAATACAATACATGCATTTACATAATTTATGTTGCTATCATCATAACATACACATATGTTATGATGTTATCATTTCCTGTAGCTTAGCTTTGGCATTAGCTTTGTGACTGAGGTGTGAATGAAGTTGTTGACTTGTTGCTGCTGAGTGGCCACTGACCTGAGAACCTGACGGCTGGGACACCCCGAAGGACTGCATGATAAATCTGAAAATGATATTTCATTCATTCATTCATCTTCTATACCCCGACTATCCCTTTCGGGGTTGGGGGGGGGGGTGGGCTGGAGCCTATCGCAGCTGTTAACGGGCGAGAGGCGGGGTACACCCTGAGCCGGTCGCCAGCTGACTGCAGGGCTGAAAATGATATTTCTGCAGCATAAAAGTTTTATTGTGTTTTAAAAACAAAAATAATCACAGGGTCAGAGCCAACTAACAAATTCATCTTCAAACTATCAAGTCAAGCCAAATCTGTACCTTCACTCTTGTTCTTCTTTAACTTTACCCTCGCTGCCATGCACTTGCTTTTTTACCATATACATAGGAAATATTCAGCATTAGCTGTCATCAGCGCCATGATGGTGAAGACCCTGATGTTATTTCCTGTGTGTTTTTCCACAGACGTCAAACACAGTATTGATTCTGTTTTTTTAATGCTTTTTTCTCACAGTTCTCCAGAGATCAATTCATCCTGGACTGCCCTTCAGAGAAACTTCGCAGAGAGCTGGAGGAAGAACTAAAGCTAGACTGCGAGGAGCTGAGAAGCCACGCGTGGTACCACGGAGCTATACCAAGACAGGTAACACACACACACACACACACACACACACGCACACACACACACGCACACACACACATAAATCTGAGTCATGAGTCCCTCCCTTTAAAAGCCTGGTTAAAAACTTGTTGAACGAGATCACCTATTATTAGACTGACATACTGCACACACAGTGTGACAGACAGCTTATAGTTTAAATAGTGGCCTCAGCAGTAGAGCTGGGGTTATAACATAAGGTCAGTGTATTAAAAGCTCTTTCTGTATGGTGTGTGTGTGTGTGTGTGTGTGAGACCCAGAGAGAGAGACAGATTGTGTGTTCCCTCTGAAAGTCAGCTGTGAGATGTAATCATTTTTAATAAGCTGCTTCCTTTGGCTAAACTAAACTACCATTATATACTACACAAACACTTGCTTAATTAAAGTCTGTAACTGTGTGTAATGGGCTGACTGAGTGTGTTTGAGAGAGAGAGGCAGTAAATTTAACAAGAGTGTGATATATATAAAGAAAAGGAAGCATTTTTAGCTCATTTAAATTTTTGAATGAAATATTAAATCTCATGTCTGTGAATTTTGTGCCTTATGACGTCACACAGCTTTTGATTAGAGGTGGGCATTTCAAACAAAACTAGTATTCAGTGTTCACTGGCCATTGGACCGTTCACTGGAAGTTAATGACAACAGAGTTTTTTGCGTTTAGACTTGTTTAAGGTTTTATATTGATTATTTTCTCAGTTAATCTGTAAATTATTTTGCCTTCAAGATGTCAAAAAATTATGAAAATGCCCATTATGAGTTATCATGAGTCACATTGTTTGATCAAACCTTTAATCCAAATAGCTTTATTGGCATGTATTGAAATATACAGATAAAAAAAGTTCCATCTTAACCTTGGAACAGTTTGTCAAAAAAATCTGAAACTAATGTATATCTGAACTCAAGGTCTATTTACTCACTTCTTCTGGAGCCTTCAACCAAATCTCGTGGTGTTGCACAACAGATGGAGATGCCTTAGCTGTCGTCTATGAAGCTCACTGACCTAAAGAATAAAACTTCCCTTAGAGGAGCTGAAATCTCTGAATAAAGCTTGGAAATAGACCTTTTTTTGTTTACTATCTGTATGTATCTAGCTGCATAAATACTGTAACAGGTTGAGGCTTTAAATATCTTCATGTCTTATGCAACTGCTGCAAACCAGACGGCTCTGAGCTCATAAAGAAGGTGACAGTGTAACAGCCTACCATTATTAGCTTTAATTAAATGTTTGGACTGTAAACAAAAACGGTGTGCCTGTACGTGTGTATGTGTGTGTGTTTGTGTGTGTGTTTGTGTGTGTGTGTGTGTGTGTGTGTGTGTGTGTGTGTGTGTGTGTGTGTGTGTGTGAGAGCATATGTAACCTTCTGTATTGTTCCAGGTTGCAGAAACCTTGGTGCAGCGTGATGGGGATTTCCTGATCCGTGATTCGCTGTCCAGTCCAGGAAGTTATGTTCTGACCTCCCAATGGCGAAATGCTGCACAGCACTTTAAAATCAACAAGAAGGTAAGATCACGTGCATTCATAGAAAACCGACTAACACTTGAAGGTGTATTCTGTTTACCTTGTTCTGATTAGTCATTCATTACTGATGGTTTTAGATCACTGTTAGGTTGTCAAGGTGCCGCTTCAGGTTGCTTCTAGGATGTGATCTTTATACGATTCTTCTGGAAATTCTATCAGCAATTTTACTAATACTGAATAACATTAACACTATTATTGTTGAAGGGCCCTGCTTCATTTTAAGTCCAATAATCTCTGGAGTTTAGGACCAGTTTAGTCCATCAACACGTGTCATTGGGTCACAAATGGACCTTGCTTCTTTTCAAGGGGTCACAGAGAAAATGTTGGAAACCATCAATTAATAACTAATGCATAATTCCATTTTTTTAACATCTCTCCTGCAGGTAGTGATGTTGAATGAAGCCTACACCAGAGTGGAGTACCGACTGGAAAGAGAAGGGTTTGACAGTGTTCCTGCACTCATAAGATATTACGTCGGCAACAGAAAACCTGTCTCCCAGGTGAGTGTCTGATTTTTACACATAAACTGTTTTTATGGAAAACCTATTCATAGGTTCTTGGTTGATTTGTTGGCGGTCAGTAAAATATGTGTGTGTTTTCCTAATTGGAACACATCAAGCACAAGCTCAGTTAATATTGTGTGCAGCCTTCCTACCTTCCAGCACTGACACTGGACTGGATGTCAAACGCCATCCAAAAAATGATTTCAACTGCCTTTCTAGCTAATGATAATTGTACCGTTTTTGAGTGATATATCCCTAGTTTACTGTAGTTTGTCTCATCCCTTCTTCTATCTGTGCACTTTAGGTGGTAGGAGCCATCATCTTCCAGCCAATCAACAGAGGGCTGCCACTCCGCTGTTTGGAAGAAAAGTACGGCTTGTCCAACAATCAGCGAGATCGACTCACAGCGCAGGAGAGGCGAAGTCAGAAGCGCCTCAGCCTCAACATCACCAATGGACACACACACGACAACACACACGCCGGACACGATGGCACACACTGCCGGGACAACGGCGTGGGCCGAGGCAGCCAGCTCAGGTAGGTACACAACTGGAAACCCACACAAACACTCTGATTAACATGAAGCACTAGTACTCCTCAGTGGCTGGAGTGATGTGTGTGTTTGTTGTTTCTAGATGATCACATATTCAGCATGTGTGATTTGTTAGATTTGACAATTACCGTGCGTTGTTTTTTTTACTTCCAAGTAACACAAACCTTTTACTGAAAGTGGGTAGTGAGCTACAGACCAAATAACATGCTGTCTGCTATATTTGAAATAATTGAGACCCACCTTTACTCAGTCATCCTCTCTCTTTGTTTCTCTTTCACTCTGAAATACTTAAATCAACCCTCTAAATCCCTCCCTGCTTTTAAGCTTTTAACATGTAGCCTGGAGCTGTGAACATTCATCATCTGGGCTGTGGACTGTATATACGACGCGTTCCATATGTATCGTAAGTCGTCTATAAATAAAGAAATGTTGTATGACTTCTCGGCTGAAAGAACAGAAGTGTGTAATTTCATGCTGCATAAGAACACATGGAGCATAATGTATGGAGTCCATATCTGTCTCAGCGAAGAGACGGAGCGAGGCCGAGGAAAAGATAAATATGTGTTCCAGAGGAGAGCAGAACAAAGAGACAGAGAAGAAGAGAGGGGTGTAGGAAGGAGGAAAGCTCTGTAAGACAAACGAAACAATAAAGAAGAATAAAAAGTCAGAAAAGGTCTTCAGAGGGTTCTTTGTTTCCTCTCTTTATTTCTCCTGTATGTTTATGTGTAAACATGTTTATTGATATTAATTCTCGATGTCCTCTCTCTCAGGATGAAGGATCGCTGCGGCAGCCAACCAGCAAGTCTCAACCAGGTCCAAGAGAGGCGACGCCCGCTCAAGGCGCACCAGTCAGAAAGCTACCTGCCTCTCGGTGAGTGAAAGTGAGACTCTTAAGGTCTTCAGACGAAGTCCTCGTAGCAGCTCCTGAAACCTCTTTGTGCTGACTGAAAGAGCCTTTCAAAAATCTCCCCCCGTGTTAGGCAGTGATTGGTCAGGTGTGCAGAGGTGTAGGAGAAAGGCAAGGTGTGAACTACTGACTATTCAAAGGTGTGTGTTGCTTTGTGTGACTCATCGTTTGTCACTCCTGGCAGGCAGACAGCAGCTCCACCTTTAGTGTGATCATTTGGAACTTGTAGAAACACTTTTTCCGTTATGCAAAGCATGTTTGTTTGAAGCACATTAAAGCCTTTTTTCACTCTTTACTCTGATGATGATTTTCCTGACTGAATCTAATATACATGAGAAAATCTGAAACTTAAAACATGTTCTGTGTGTCAAGCCTTATTTCTTTCACTCCTCTCATTTCCTGTCATGCCCACCTCTCATCTTCTCCTTTTTTGTATTGTTTAATATATTTTTCTTGATTTCCATACCTTTTCCCCTTTATTCTCTTCTCTCTGTAACCTTTACTTGTCTCCTCTTCTCCCCAGGATCCAAACCTCAGCCGCAGCAACTTTCTGACCCTCTGCTCCCGAGCCCTAACCCCAAGTCTCCAGTCTTTCGGACGGGCAGTGAGCCGGCGCTGAGCCCCTCTGTCCCACGGAGATCTGCAGAGCTTCTGGCAGGTCAGTAGACCTGGAAGATAATATCCATTACAAATCAATTTAATACCCAAGCTGCTCAACCTGAAGATCACCTTTCAACCTAATAGTTCTGTGCTACTTGGTAACCATATTATCCATGTGTTCGGGATCTAGCTCAGTATATTGTGTCACTAAAGAACATTCACTGAACCATAATTGAATGACTTTATTGTGTTCAGTTAAATATGGCATCTTGTTCCAACCACACAAATTTCTGATTTGTTTGACTACAAAAATAATGCATGATGCATAATAATACACATTCTTTGGTTTTCTGATTCAAACGTATCCACAAAAAGAGACAGCAGACAGACTGAGGCCTGACAGGCATCACTGACAGAGATGAGATAAGAACTGTCTTGTGTTGCTCATGTGTTTCCAGGCCAGGCCATCCGGGGCTCTGACAGCCAGCTGTGTCCTAAACCGCCTCCCAAGCCCAGCAAGGTGCCGCTGGCTCGACTGCCTCGCTCCTCCTGCCTTCAGCCCCTGGTTCCTCCCTCCAGCTCCTCCGGCCTCACAGACTCCTCGCCCAGCTCCCCCAGGCTGACTGCGCCTCCCCTCGACTCCACGTGTGTGGAGAGTCCTGGTTCTACATGGAGGAGTGGAGGTAACTTTAGATTTCATGAAATGCATCTACAGGAACTATGAATGACTTACACGTTTGAAGCTGTTTGTGAAGCCAGGTGCAAACACGGAATATGTGAGGATCATTTTTTATTAGCCCCATCAGCTGAATTACAGTGAATATTGGATTGTCTTCCTCAGCCACTACAGGCCCTCCTGTACCTCCCGCCAAACCCCTGAAGTTCCAGCATCAGCTCCTGCCTGCAGACTCTCTCAGCTCCTCCAGCTCTGTGGTTTCACCTGCTGAACTGGTTCAGTTTCCTGATTCAGAGGCCATAACAGGCCAGACTGAACGCCTGCAGCCAAGCCCTGCAGATCTGAGGTCTGGCAGCCCGCTCGAGTGGGAGGAATCAGATGCACTGAAGCCCCTGACTGACGAAACCCTGTGCAGCTACGTGGAGAGACTGAGGAGAGAGGGGCAGGGAGGGAGAGAGGAGGAGGAGGGGGGGGAGAAGGAGGCTGGAGGGAGGAGAGGACTTGACAGAAGCTCCTACCATCACGCCATCGCCGCCTTAGAGAACACCAGCGAGGAAGATGAGGAGGATGAGGAGGACAAGAAGAGGGGAAAGGAGAGGAACAGTTTCCAGCGGCCGGTCATAGAAACGGAGTCCATGTTCCGGCCAGTGGAGTTCAGATCTCAACTTCTGCCACCAGAAAACAAACCGCTGGAGATGGTGGTTCTGAAGAGAGCGAAGGAGCTGCTGCTCAGCCACAATCACCACAGCATAGCCAGACACCTGCTGATGGCTGACTGCCAGGTACACACACACACACACACACACACACACACACACACACACACACACACACACACACACACACGCATGCACTCACTCACTTCACAATAAACCAGTACTATAGAGGCTCATCAGTCTCTGCAGCCCTTTTCCAGAAGCTAAGAGGTCGAACGGTTCTTCCTGATGACCTAAAGAGAAAATGAGTGTGCTGCTAGAGGAGGATAAACAGCAGCCAGAGAGATATGTCACAAAAAACAACCTAAAAGCTGTTCTGATTAGGTTAATGGCTTCAAACTTATCATAAAACATTAGGAAATGAGTTATTTGTCCTTTCTAAAGCCTTTAGTTACAGCATAAAAAACTGCCTCTTCTGACCTTGTTTTATTTTACACTGACTCTGAGAAGATTTCACCACAGTCGTTCACACACGTTTGGAGGTAAACATGTTTACTGGTGCTGGTACACATAAATCCTTTGTGTGTGTGTGTGTGTGTGTGTGTGTGTGTCACAGAATTAGATTTCTCTCCTGCAGTTGATGTTAGTGCTGGAATAAAATGATCCTCCTGACGCAGGAGAATCTCTCAGAGACAAAACAACCCTAAACCAAACTAAATATTACACCGAATCAACACACATACAAATGCACACATGCACACACATAATCGTGTTTTTATCACTTTTAGAGACATTACATAGACTTACACTCATTTCCTGCAGACTTACCATAACCATAACCACTACTTGGCTAACCCTAACCTTAACCTTCACCTTAACCCAAGTCTTCACACTAAAATGTAATGATTTACATCATGGGGACCTGTGATTTGTCCTCATAAGGAAGGCGAGTTCCCACAATGTGACTGTGCAAACAGATTTATGTCCCCACAACATGAGTAATACATGTGCACACACAGTAGATAGACAGAATCTAGAGGATGATAAGCAAATATAACTGACAGCGTCTTGTAAACGCTTTTCTCCTCCAGGTTGCGAGGATACTCGGAGTGACTCCAGAGCTTAAAGGTCAGATGGGCGTGTCCTCCGGTCTGGAGCTGGTGACGCTGCCGCACGGTCGACAGCTGAGGCTGGATCTGATGGAAAGGTACACAGCATGCACACAGAATAACACAAACGTTACATCATGAACACAGAGAGGTTGTCCATGAACATGTTTCCAGGAAGTTCAGATAATTTTGGCTTTTTTCTTCTGAAAAACTGTGCAACTCTTCAGACCTCTAACATGTCTTCATTTGACCAAAGCTGGTGCACCAGCCTGCATGAAAAACTGAAATTAGAGCTGGCGTCAGTTGTGATTCATCCCTGCTGATTCTCTGTACTGTCCTGTTTGAGGCTGCCCTGTAATGAGAATAAATCCTCCTTCAGGCAGTCACTCCTGCTCTGGGACCAGACAGCCACTGAAAGATCAGATTAGAAACTGAGGGAGCCACACAAAAACAGACACAGACATTACCCTACTGTTGGCTGGTGCTAATAATCCACCTCTCCTCCATCTCCCAGGCACCACACCATGGCCATAGGCGTTGCCGTGGATATTCTGGGATGTACGGGCAGCGTGGAGGAGCGGGCGTCCACCTTAAATCGCATCATCCTTGTTGCTCTGGAGCTGAAGGACACGGTGGGCGACATGTTTGCTTTCACAGCCCTGATGAAAGCTCTGGACCTGCAGCAGGTAAAACACACACACACACACACACACACACACACACACACACAAATACAAATATATACTTAAAATAAAATAATGAAATAATTAGTGTTGGAGCTACATTCATCCATCATAACAAAGTGCCATTTGTTACTGCTGAGTTTCTGCTTACATGAAAACATCAAACTTGAAAAACCTGCACACTCCTGAAACATTTTCTGACATTCATGAAGCATGTGTGACCACTTCAGCTGGTTTAATCTCTTGTAACAGTGACAAATTTAAAAAATGGTTTCGTGGTAGTTTGAGACACTCGATGTGTGCTGTGCTGTCTGCAGATCAGTCGTTTGGAGGAAACATGGACGACTCTGCGAAGGAACTACACACAGACCGCCATCAGCTACGAGAAAACACTCAAACCTTTCTACAAGAATCTGTACGAGGGCTCAGGTACTGAACACACACACACACACACACACACACACACACACACACACGCTGCAACATGTTGATCTAAGAAGCATTACTGATTGTCAGGGAGTCTGAAACAGCTCCAATATGAAATTATGAAATATGAAATTAATAAACAGAATATGAAAAGGAGGTAAACAAAAACACCAAATATCTTTAAAAACCAGTCCCTGAAGTTGCATCCATGTGTAAATCAGCCTTTTCCAAGTTGTGAAGTTTAACATGAGATTTCTGTGTATTCTGGTCAGAAATGAAAACACAGAGGTTGTGAAGCATCCTGCCATTCACTTACATGAGACCTTAAAAAGGCTGAACAATACCTTAGTTGTGTCAGCATGTAAACACCTCTGAATATTCATTTAGGATTGCTTAAATCTCTGTATTTGATGTCCCTGTCCTCTGCTTTGGAAGCTCACAGAGCAGGAGCTTAACTGTACATTAAATGAAGTGGTTCAACCACGTTTGTAACATAAGAGCAGACAGAAGCAACAGGCTTCACTTTGGTCATTTTCCTTCACTTAACCAGGTAAAAGTGTTTTTTCCAGAGAGATCAGCATGAAGATAATTTCACAACAATGTGTACAAACAGCACAAGCAGGCTGAAGATAACCGTCACATGCTATGAAAGATGATATAAGGAAGTCATAGTTCCAATATTTCAGAGATCATACAAGGATTTATGTGTGTCAGTCAAAGGTGCTGGTTTGTTTGAAATTCACTCACCTCCCTCCTCCTCCTCCTCTTCCTCCTCCTCCTGCAGCTTCCTCTCCTCTGGTGGTCTGTGTCCCCCTCCTGCTGCCCCTCCTCACTTTGATGGAGCGGCCATCAATCACACCGGAGGGGGCGGAGCTCTGGGAGACCAGCGACCAGGGCTGTGACATCATGCTGCGCCACCTGGAGGCTGCACGTGATGTCGCGCACAACTCACAGAGCTACACGGCCAACGCGCAGAAGATCTTACAAGGTAAAACAAACAAAAAAAAACCCTTTTCATCGTCTTCTTTTGGTCAGCAAATTTTTCTCAGTCTCATAAAGTCGGTTTGTGTGTTTGTCTTTAGACTTTCAATGTGATGAAGAGCTGTTGGAGGTGTTTAAAACAGACTTTCAGCTGCGGCTGCTGTGGGGGAGCCGCGGCGCTTCAGTCAACCAATCAGATCGCTACAACAAATTCAACCTCATCCTCACCGCGTTGTCACGAAAACTGGAGCCACCGCCCAAAACACAAACCTTAATCTGAGCAGCAGCTCACATGGTGACGCGCGCTGGACTTCAGGAGAACATCAGGTGGATCAGCTGTGACGAAGAAGAGATCAGAGAACAAGCTGCTGTCACTGTCAGTGTGAGGAAGAGGATGTCACACGCCGCTCACACTTGCCTCTTTGTAATCACTGAATATTTCACAACACCAGTGAAAGGAGAAGTCTGTCTTTTTGTTCAGTTTAACGTGTGTCCGGAACTCGTTACACGTAGAGGCAGAATCTGGTGACAGGTTGGTGCATTTGGAGTATAATCCAGCGGGCTTTCAGGGGCTATTGTGAGCAGAAGATCTGGGTAAAACTAATTGTTGTTGTTCCCCTTCACTGTGACAGCAGGTCTGCATGTCCATCATGTCTATCAGTTAATATTATGTTTAACTCACAGAGATCAAGAGATGAAGGAGCCGCAGGTCACAAAGATCCTTGAAGTTTTGGTGACAAAAATCCACCAAAAATAGTGAAATTGCTGCTTGGTCACAACTAAAGTAGCATGACGTTTGTGTGAGAACAGAGCAGACAGGAGAGGCTTAAAGGGACACGATGGTTTAGAAATATTAGAAGATTCCAGTTAATCCAGAACATGTTTCAACAAGACTAACGGAGAAAAACAGAGAATAGCTCTAAAGTCAGTTCAGTAAGAACAAAGACCTTTTCTAAAGAAATGTACCCGAGTCAGTGTCTGTATAAGATAGAAGTACATGTATTTAACAGTATCAGAGACTGAGGTGTCAGCCTGTTACTCTGATACAAAACCACCTGATCACTTTGTTGCTTGTTTAAAAGGTCAAGAAACAGTTAAGACACAGTAACATTTTATCCCAAATCATCAAATGACAAACTTTTTTCATTTTTTACCTTCACAGTTGTACTTTCTGTACAAGCGTAAATGTAGCTGAGTGTCTTTTTCCTGACAGATGAGCATATTTTCGTTTCTGCATAAACGTGAATGAACTGATTAAAAACAAGTATGTTAACATGTGACAAACTTAAGCTGTACATATTTAAAATATGAGCACGTTAATAATTGATTGTACATATTTTATGTAGAAGACTGACTGTAAAAAAAGATGATTTTAATGTTTATATTATTATGAACTGCTGTAAGATTTAATAAATAAAGTGCAAGATCTGCAGAGTAATATACTGAATATCTGCACGTGTAGCAAAGTTTAAAAATGCCATTATGAATTCAAGTCGTTTGAAAACTTAGACATGTCTGGAGGCTTTGTGTTTCATTATTGACTGTTTTTGTCACGTGATCCACACAGTGGATATAGACTCAGTGACTTTGGTCATCATGTCATCACTTCCTGCAGCTATAAAAGGTCACAGAAAACAAATCCACGCTTCATCGCTGCTTATTTTATTAGAACAGTATCTTGCAAGAAGAAAACAAAAAAAGCATTTTGTTCACAAAGTGTCTGACAACATTCAAAGTAAAAAGATGTGCACATCAATATGGAAAGAGAAGTACTGCCATTGGTTATTACAACATGGTAAAAACACACACATTTACATGGATGTTAATATCCTGCAGATTCACTTTGTACCTGCTGTTTTTATTTACTGTGACTGGATGTTGAAGCTGATTAAGGAAAAAAAGTTTCATCTGGAGTCAAACAGCTGGAGAGAATCTGTACATGGTTGTCAGAGGTTTCCACAGGACAGACATGACGATTAGTTTGTAAAGAGCAGGAATGTGGAAGACGACGTCTGCTTTTCGCCGGATGGTAAACAGCACCACGCTCACCGTAGGTTGGCAGGTTTCAGTACAGAGCTGTTCGTACAAGAACTTACTGCAAACTTTAGCGTATTTAGCATCTCAAAGCTCATTTGTTATTATGTATTTTTGCATAATATTCAGAACTGCAGCACAGTGGCCCTTATAATACACAGCTCACAGTTTTTATATGGATATTAATTTAAAAAAAAAACTGGTAAGTTTTAAAGCTGCTGTGGTACCACTGACGGTTCACGGTTTCTCTGATTAAAGGGACAGTACACTCCAAACAAGCCTCAGTCAACCTGAAGGAGGAAAGAAAATGAAAATCTGGAGTGTACCGTCTGTTTAAGAGTTAGTAGAAGATTCTCGCAGCAACACTAATTTATCAGGACAGAGATGTGACTGCTGTGCATCACTGCATCTCTTCACATCACATCAGAGGATCTTTACCTCCATTACAGATAAATCCTGTCTGCCTGAGTCTGAATGCATTCACAATTATAAGCAGGCTTTAGTGCTGAAGCTTTTTTTTTTTTTTAATGAATTTTGGACAAAAGCCCTCACTGGTTCCAGCTTCTCAAATGTGAGGAGTTCCATTTTCTCATTGTGAATTGAATATCTTTTGGTTTGGACTGGAAGACTTCGCCTTGGGCTCTTAAAACTTTCCATGGGCATTATTCACTTTTTTTCTTTCAACATGTTACAGACTTAGTCAAAACTAGTAAATCAATAATGAAAAACAATGAATTTCAGCCCTAACTGCTTAGTGAGACAAAAAAGTCTAATCTGTAACACTTCACTGCAAACATCCATCATCAACATGTTTCCGCTCAACTCATTAGGTTACATTTAGATTCATTTGTCCTTCTGCAAGGAAAATTGTTTCCACCTTCAGCACAGCCTCAGAGTACACAAATACATCAAATCGTACAGAATACATCAAATTTGACAAATACATACATGAATCCCACGCAGCCTCAGAGTACCTCACAGTACACAAGCACACATACGCATCTGACACGTATGCACACAAAACATAAAGCATTGATGGATTTGTGTACAGGTTTAAAAGGCATCATCAAAAAAAGCAAAAACAAACAGACTGCAGAAAGTGTTCACTTTCAATTGCACCATTTTGCATCCCCAAGGAAATTAAACCCGGTCATCTAAGAGGGAGTCTGAAAAGAAGAGCTGCTCATTGTGGGAAAAACGCTTTCTCACTGAGGCTCGGATGAGAGGACTGATGCCTCTCTCATGTCTGTACAGTAGAAGCCAGCAGCCCATTAGCTTAGCTTAGCTTAGCTTAGCATTAAGAACAGAAACAGAAGGAAACAACTAGCAGGCTCCGTCCAAAGGTAACAAAATCGGTCTTGTTTCTTTAATCTGTACAAAGTGTCAAAAGTTGTGGAGAGTGAATGTTGAACTACTTCTCTGATGCAAAATGAATGACAGGAGAGGAAATGTGGAGTAGTGTGACCCAAAGTTCAAGTAACAACACCTACAGCATCATTCTGTACAATTCACAGCTTCATGGAGGAAACACAGATTACAACAAAGGCGCTGCCACCTGCTGTTTAGACTGACGAGAGCGGAATCATTAGTGGCATTTCTGTCTTAAATAGTACAAAGCGAAGTCATACTTTACTTCAGATGTGTACTTTTGGTATTCTATTGAGGAGATACAGTGATTGGTGGGGAAAAAAAGCACCAGAAAGATGAATGAATTCAAAGAATCAAGAAAAATCATGCAAAGAAAGTCTGTCAATGCTCATCAAGAGTTACAAAAAGAGTATAAAAATCATCAGAAGAGAGAACCACTGGAGCTGTTTTTGTTTTCGTTCACGCCTCCTCCAGCAGACGACGCACACCTCCACTCATCCGTCCATTCGCTCACTCACTCATTCATTTAATCAGATTCAAATGCTGTAGTACTTCAGGGCAAAGTGCATCAGTTCAATTCAAACCTTCTCGTCTCTCATGAAGAGTGTCTCAAACAAACCGAAAAACAATCACCATGGAAACACATTCAGCATGACATGAAAGAAGTTAATATGTACAAATCATTCAATGGTTAAAAACTAACGTCACGCATGGAACAGCGGCACATAAACACACTTTTACATGTCAACATGTATGGAAAGCCAAACATGCAAAACTGACCCTTTTTTTTTTTTTGGCCTGTTAGGCTTTCCGTAATGTGCGAACGTGTCGTCGATACATGCACGCGTGTGTCGTCACATTCGCAAATACAACTGATTAAATGAGAAAAAACATTTCGTGGAGATGCAGTTGAGAGTCTCCAAGAAGGCGGGGCTGGGCCCAGGTGGCTGATGGGAGATGTAGTCAGGCGGAGGAGCAGACACATCCAGATATGTGTGTATGCGTGGAATAATCCCTCCACAGTAAATCCACATGAAGTTTTAAGGCAGAGTCTCTCTCCAGAGCTCCTCTTGATGTTTGGTGTTACTAACAGTGGCCCAGTCCTGCTGGAGCTGAGCTGTGGTTTGGTGAGGGAAGGCTCCCATCTGCTGGTCTACTGGTGGAATTACAACCCAGGAGGAAAAGGAGAGGAGAGGTGGGAAGAGAAAGGTGGTAGAGAGCTCCTGTATTCACCTGCTGTCTGCCTAAAGCGGAGCTCAGATTATACTCAGCTGCTGTTTGGAAGACATTCGACGCACAAACGTAAACCATACTCATGCTGGACTTCCATTAAAACATCACGACAACATTCAACACTCAGCCAAAGTTGCCCACACACACACTTTCGCAAAGTTGCAGGTTTAAGTCACTGATGGAACACTGGAGGACACATTAGGGACATGCGACTGTATGAGGGTGAAGGCAGGCATGAGGAGCAGAGTGGCTCAGGCAGGCAGGCAGACATCACCAACAGAGCACAGATGATGACAATGATGACAGGGATGAGCTGGAGTGGTGCAACACTGACTTTGTTAGTGGCAGCACGACTGACTGACCCTTAAAAGATGACAAATCCTGATCTTCCAAGTTATTAAGTCAACTGATTTACTCTCATGAGGAGCTGGACCAAAGGTGTGGGGGGTAAAGTCTGATTTAGAGAATATTTAGGTGATGTAAGGAAGTACTGAATCCTCATCACAAAGCAAGGTGAAACAGCTCAAAAACAAAAGCTGTCATGCCATTTGATTTGATTTTTTGACCTTAAAACAGCAGTTTGACCAAGAAAGAGCTCATCACAAGTGGTACTTACTTGGTTTCCTGAAGCTTTCAGCCACATCTCATAGCCCTCCTCAGCAGATGACGCTGCTCAGTTGCCATGCCGTCTTTTGTGATGAGAAATGTCTTGTCAAAATGCTATTTTTTTCTCATTCATCAGAGTGAAAAACGCTTTAAAAATGCTTATAAAAGAAGCTTCAATGGCAGGCACTACAAAAGGCTTCAAGAAGCTTTTCCTCCTACACTTTGACCAGCACCTACAGAGGAGACTCATGAATGAACTCATGAAACTCAGGCAAACTATCCTGTTAAAGCACAGAGCAGACAGTGAATCAATGAGGTGGAGAGATATTCCTGATAAATCATTAAAGGATAAATCTACACCAAATCAGAGAGAACCTGCTGTTGCTCTGCTCTCTATGAACACACACATATTACCCTTAGCCACACCCAAGTTAGTGAGGTCATAGCACATGCTGTCAAAGGTAAAAAGGGAAAGTAGGTGCTACATACTCGAATGCTTCCACCCACAGAGAGCAGAACATCAGCAGGTGTTTTCTCCTGTTACAAGGCTGTTAAGCCTGTGCAGCCACCACAGAAGTCCCATATTTTAAGACCCTTACAGACCAGTGAGAGGCAAGCTGCAGCCTGCTGAGCAGCAGAGGAGAGGGACTGTGGCGGCAAACCTTGCCGCTGCTGCTTAAGTTTTAGCCTGTAAAACCTTTGCAGTTGGATGCAGAGAGGACACCGGTGTGATGGTGGTGAGGCCTGCTGTATGCAGGATTAGCTGAAGCTGCAGCATTTGTCTCTGTCTGCTCTCGAAAGGTCTTAAAAACAGGCTGTTTCAGCAGGAGCAGAGAGCATCTGGAGGCTCCTGCAGGTCAGGGTGGGACTTCTCCAGTGGCTGCCACTCATTTACTGATATTAGTGCCTGTTTCTGATTTTAAGGTCACCTTCTTTTCTACTCATGACCCTCCCTTCTTTGTCTGGTATCCCAGAATGCTTTGCTGATTATGGATATGTGAGCATGCAGACATGCAAACCTGCCACCTGTATCTCTCTTTCCCTCTCTACCTCTCTTTCCCCTCATTGCTCTGTTTCTTCGTCACCCCCACCACCAATAATCAGCAATCAGCATGAGCCCTCCACCAGCCAATCAAATCGCCCGGCCACCCTGCAGCCCTCAGGAACCTGCAGTCACATAGAGGAGAGAGTCAGTTACTAAAAGACAGGCGAGTCACACACACACACGCACACGCACACACACACACACACACACACACACACACACACACACACACACACACACACACACACAAATGTGACTAAGAGACTGTGCCAGTGTGCCGCGCTTCAAAGGAGCAGACTGCAGGTTTTCCATCAGTATCCTGCTGTTTGTGTCTGTTTATGTCATCAGCAGTCAAAGCTGTTGGGACAGCCGTCCTCTCTGTCTTTATTGTGTCAAACTGATGAGGAAGACTAGAGGTCTGCGGCCATGAAACATACCAACTTCAGCAGAGCTGTGAAACTACAGCTCAGCTTGTTGTCAGTGACCTGAAGCGGAGGTGTCCTCAAAGCTGGTGATCAGGTCAGACTCTACTGTTAAACAACACAGTAGCAGGTTCATGAGCTTTCGTCATATTTGGCAGCCTCCCCTTTAAACACATTTAGCTGGGTGCAGTCACTCAGTGTGTCTGTGTGCCTTGATTCTGCACCCTTGTTTGTACTACAAGGTGTTGGCTGCTGTAATAACCCTGGAACGATACCGAGCTGGACAATATACATACAGTACAGGACTGAACTATCATGGATGGAAACTCCAATCTTCACAGCCGTTTTTAATCAGTGACTCAAACAAGGACCACGAACAGTCAGTTTCACATCAGTGAAAGATAACAACAAATACACGACTGATTCTTCAGTGAGAAGCAAACAGCCTCCGTGAGCTGAAGTGAAACTACTGTCATACTGCACCTTTGTTCTAGCTCCTGACTGCCTTTGGTGAGCGGGTAGATTGAGTTTTTAGAATCAAAGAACACGGCTGGTGATATTCTCCATTTTCTTATTGTTAAAAAATACCATAAAAAGTCAGTCAAACCAAAACCAGCAATGAATTCATCCTACTAACAAGTATTATCTGCGCAATCAAAGCCTGAATCTCTTATTACTCTGCTGCTAACAGAAACAGCAGAAAACTGATCAGATAAGATCAGATTTGTTGTATTTTCAATTTCTCAACCAGACTTGTTGTTATTTCACAGGGGAGAAACACTCATTTGACTAAGTAGTGCTTTAATTTGAAAGACTTTTAATATGATGCCAAAATCAATTTAAATAAAATAACAAAATGATTATTCTGTTCATCATATCAGCATCATTATGGCATACCAATTTAGAGACTTAAAGGAGGTTTTCTGAATTTTATCATTTATTTTGCCATTGTAAGTCTGCCTCAGGGTCTTTATGTGGGTCACTGTTTGCCATGTTTTGGCTTTTTCAAGCTGCTGCACTCGAGCACCAAACATGCTCTGTTTGATGCTGAAAACAGCCCCTTACAAATGCACTAGAGTTTTAGTGATGTTTGCCAAAAAGTCCAGAGAGCAGCTTCAATGAGTGTCGAGTGTTTTTTATATTTGTAACCTGTTTTTACAAACGTACATGATCACTAGGAACCAATGAGCTTGGAGAGCTGACAGCTGAGGGGAATCTGAAAGTATTTGGAACATTATTGTTGGTTTAGGTTATTTCAAGGGATTTGTTGACAATAAAGACAAATGAAGAATAACGCCAGCTTTGTTCTTTAAAAAGGACACGATGGGATAAAGACCAAACTCCTGTAACAACGTCCAATATGAAAACAGTCTCTCTACGAGGCTGGAACCAGACAATCTCTGTAGATGTAGGGATGGCACAGGCAACACAGAAAAACACATGTGCAGACACACACGCACGCACGCACGCACGCACGCGCGCTCACACACACACAGTGCAATCAGACTATCAGAATTACGTTGAAACATGAATCCAAAGGACTTAAAAATCAGGGAGTTTTAAACATCTCCAGCTGAAAAAAGACATCAAAATAATTGAAGGAACAAGTAAAAACAAAAATAAATTGTTTCTAATATATTACCTAAAACAACCTTAAACACTTTGATCGATAAAGAAGCGGTTTAGCCTCGACATTGGGCTCAAAACAGCAGAGACATCTTTCTCACGCAGGCACACGCGCGCACACACACACCTTATATACAATATACAAGTCACTCAACACCATCAAATAGGTTTTTCCTATTTGTCTTTGTGCTCAGACACTCACCTCTGAAACACCAGTCCCACAGGTATGAGAGGACGAATGATTACAGAGTTAGAGGAATAAACAAGAGGAGGACAGACGCGATGGAAATCAGGAAAGACAAACAGACGAGTGTCCATGCAGGTGTTCAGACGTGGTCTTTTTTTCCTTCTGTAGTGTTATTTTGAGGGACAGAAAGCAGGGATGGAGAGGATGACGGATGAGGACAGACGGATGAGAGGACAGAGGACAGTGTAGCTTCAGATGTAGGTGACAGCACCTTTGCTGTTTTTCTCCAGGGTGATTTCTACATAGGAGGTGGGGACGTAGCCCTCCTCTCCGCTCTGCTTCCTCGCCCTTGTCCAGCCGTCACCCTTGTCCTCCTCGATGATGTACAACACCTGCAATGAATGAACGCAATGAGCTTCTTCTGCTTGTTAGCAAACATGACTTAAACGGGGAAATGGTGCATTTGTTGGGGACTACTTTTAGCGGTGGATTAATACACATTTGGTGCTCTGGTGTGTATTTACAGCAGCAGGTTTTAGCCTACACATCATTAGAAAACACAAATCTAAGAAAATAAGTATAAGACGTGAGCATTACCTCGTCTTCTGCCATCACCAGCGTCCCCTCGTTCTGACCTGAGAGCCAAACAAACACAGGTCTTAAACTTCTTCCTCAGACTGCTTTTGTTGTCGTGTTGGCACGCTGTGATCATGGGTAACCTCTAATATGATTATTTCCAGCTTTGATCACTGACTGTGTTTCTGTCATTTGTTATTTTGTTAGCTCACCCACAGGGACTGTACAGGAAACCATCACAGCATTCATGTCAGTCGTGTCTTAAGCTTCCCAGTAAGTAGCAACATGCTAACTTTCATAGTGCTTTTACTGCCAAGCTAGCCAACTGGCTACTTAGAAAAGCAAAAAGCAACAGTTTGTTTAATATTCTTACTCTTTCGAGAAGACGACAGTTTACACCATCAAATCCTAATAACACAACTTTCATAGCTCGGTTGGATTTATATAATCCTCAATCAGCTGTCATAAATGTCTCCTCACAGAGTTAATTCTCTATTGAATCCCTTCATGACTGATATTGTTTGTCGCTATCCTCACCATCAAAGGAGTATAGTGCTTTGCAGTGTCCGATGACAGGCAGCGGGTCGTCATCGTCGAATTCGTCGTCGAACTCGTGTGGGTCGGGGTTCGGGTTTCCAGGCTGTGGAGGACCGGAGCGGTGGTGAGGTGTGTGATGCTCCTGGCTGGTGTCATCTGTATAACTGCCCTCAGGACTGAAGGGGCGCAAGCAACAGGAAAGTATGTCAGCAGGAAGAAGTTTGAAGTCTGCCTCCAAACTGCTCATGTTCAAATATTTGCCCTGTACATCTTTCTCTCTGTCTGCATGCATATTTGACGTATCTGTGTTTACCTTTCTCTGCCTTGAGGAGTGTGATGGTGGTTGTCAGCGCTGTGTCTTCGGTCTCCTCTGGAGCTCTGCTTTCCCTCCACCTCAGATAACCAAGTCTGTCAACAGAGAGAGTACACTTCTGTGAAGGCAGGACCACCAGCATCATCCACATCCAGCAGCTCTTTACAGAGTTGACCAGGAGAAGCTGTTTAGATCACGAGTTGAGCTAAACGTTTCACGTCTCCTTCTTCTTCTTCTCATCCCTTACTGTCCACCTCATGCTTGGGTTTGACAGTCAGGTGATTTTTGGCTCTATTTCAATCCTTTCATACCTCATTTTTGTGGATTTCTGAGCGCAGCTTCTCCATGTTACATATGGTCTCTGATATTTTCGGCTGCAGGCTGCTGGGGTCACCCATCTGTGGATTCTTCTCATACACGTCCTTCATCTTGTTCAGGGCATCTCTGAAAGAAACAAACAAACAAACAAACATGGACTGGAGTTGATGGGATGGACTAATGATAATAACCAGTTCATAGGTCGCAAAAGTGAGAAACAACACTGCTACAGCTTCTCTGTGGTCATTTTTCTGCCTCAGTTTTGACCAAAAACAGCTTTTGCATGATTCTTTTGTTTCTTGTTACTCACTGCCCTGCAGGGAGTATCATGCAGCTGCATCAGATGACTTATTTCCTAGCTGGGAGACTGAAAAAAGTGGCTGAAAAGCTTTCTGAGTTGACACTCTGTTCAGGTTATTTTCCTTGATTTTTTAATCTGTAATACTACATGATGGAAATGTGGATTCTGCAAGGAATTGTGGGTGAGGTTCTACCTCTGATCCATCTCTTTCTGGAGCTCTCTGCTGAGTTCATCGATCCTCTGCTGCAGCCTCTTCCTCCTCTGCTCAGGGGGTAAGTGGCTGAAATCCTCCACAGATGGGGCCTGGCAGTTAAAAAACAAAGAAAGACATTTTTTAAACTACACATCAACTCAGAACTCACAAGTTAGTGATGTGGAAGAGTGATGCCAGGAAAACACACCGGGCAGACTAAACACTCCTCTATATGTCTGTTAAACTGACGTGTTTCCACTTGAGCCCAGCTGCCTCAGCCTGTTCACACTCTCTATAGACCGAGACTTGAATGGGACTTGTTATGAATGCTGTATTAGAAAACATGAATCTCAAAATGTAAGCCATTACAAATGACTGTTTTAGCTGTGGTGAGGTTGTTTTGTCAAGTCAGAGATAAGAAGGAAAAAAATCTAATTTACAATCAATAACTGGGGCTAAATAATAATCAGTATTTAGATATTCAGATGCTTGTTTGCCAGGTTGGAATTCAAACAGAATTCACAGCATTCAAAAGCTTTTCTAGAAATAATCATTTTATTCTGAAGTGACACAACCTCGTCTTGGGGACAGTGTCAGCACTGATGAGTTTTACTGTTCAGCAGCTGACACTAAAAACTGGGGAACTCTTTGTATTCAAAGCTTTAGTTGATGAAAGGAATAAAATGTGAGACAGCAGGAAGTCTATTTCAACTGGGAGCTATCTTTACTATCACTACTGGATCGTAAAATTGGACACTACGGGAAGTCCTACATGGTGAGGATATGTGCACGAGCACCTACACTGCTGGGTCTAGTCTATACACACACACACACACACACACACACACACACACACACACACACACACACACACACACACTTACCATCTTGACTGACCACTGATGCATTAGCCATTACAGTAAAAAGAGACAAACAACATGAGAGGCTGGTTAGTTGTCAGTATGTCAAGCAGCCACCAAATGCCAGCTGGTCAGCATTAAAAACCAGTCAGATCGATGTGTGTTCCCAGTGAGGCCAGAAGGTAAAACTCCACACCAAAATAAGAGTGAATCATCACATGCCAGGAGGCCGGTGTACGTATCCTCACATAGTTCGTGTTTATCAAGTAAGTGCAGCACTTCATGTCCATTAAATAACAGCCACATGTGTTACTTCATGGACATGAACTATTATCTACATCTACAGCTGAATATTTAAACTCTCCTGCTGCTGTGCAAAGACTCACTTCTGATTTTATTTCCTGCTTTCATCAGCAGCTCTGAAAGCATTCTTCTGAAGGGAGTCAACATCTGTGTTTGTCTTTTGACAAAATCTTCAATGACAAAGAGTCTTTTCGTCAAAATGAAATTGGGATTTTTTGCTGAATAAAGAATTTCATTCCTTCAGGAAAAACATTTGGGTTGAATGAGTGGTAGAAGCTGACAATGCATTATTGTATACCCCTGTTAAATCAAAAATATCTAAAATGAATGATTCAAAGTACCCTGTGGAGTCTCTGACCACTAGTTGCAACATGGAGCAACACTTTACATGTGGGTGCACCTTTTTGTTTGTGCCATTCTAGCTATCACCAGTTGGTGGCAGTAATGTGCACACGAGCAGAGCCATATGTCTTAAAGGCAGGAAAAAGAAGACTGTGAGCGAGCACATAGGAAGGTAAACTACCCAGGATTTAAAATTAGGGCTGTGATTAACGATTACTGTCAATTAATGTGCAGATTATTTTCTTGATCAATGGATTGACTGCTTTGTCTTTACAGAGTCAGAAAAAAACAGCAACCAACAGTCCAAACCCTAACGACGCTCAGTCTACTATCAAATATGACATAGAATCTTCCCGAGTGGCTGAAAACAGAGGACCTTTGGAGATCAATTATCAAAGTAGTTACCAACTAATATTCTGTCAATCAACTTACTGATTCATCCACGCAGCTCTATTTAAAGTACGGGAATATTAAATTAATTCAGCATGATTATTAGGCCTCAGAGATAGACTCAATGCAAACTTGTGTCTGTTTATAGAAAGCTCCACAAGACACGTTTAATCGACTTCCTCCAGTTTATCACATCCCTCACTTTCCCTGTCTGGATACATCCCTCTGAATCAGATCATATCCCATAAACACTGGGCGTCATAGCAGCAGTCAAACGGACGTTCGGCCGCTCAAATCCACCTGTTCTTCTGAGAGCCTCATTAAACAGCAGCCAATCACAGACGTCCTGGCAGAACTGACGGGAACAAAAACCAATCAAAGAAGTGGCCTGGCACTGAGGCAGATGTTATTCACAAGTCTGTGTTAAACTGTCTGAAAGCACGCACGCACGCACGCACGCACGCACGCACGCACGCACGCACGCACGCACACGCACACACACACACATCACAGCAAACTCCAGCCAGACCAACATCAGAGCAACACACACAATGTTTGTAACACAATTTTCAGCCGCCTTCTACCCCACACAACACTGACACCAGAACACCAAAAACCCTCCAAATCGCTCACACACACCATGAATCAGCAAGGATCCTCCATCATGTAATTGGAGCAAATATCTGTCCCATTAATGAAAGGAGAGAAGAAAAAAAAATATCACACAAGAGAAAGAGAGGAAGAAAGAGAAACAAACCAAGAAGGTAGTACAGAGAATACAGAAAACAGAAAGAAACAGTGTAACAGGATGTCTGTCTTAAAATGAAATCACATTTTGAAATTTTAATCAAATCAAACCTCTGCAGGAACGACAGACACCCTGTGAGAAGAAACTCCAAACCCAAATCACATCAACCTGTCTGAAACACACCACAACATTACTTCCTGTCTCACCCCTCTCCTCAGGCCCTTCAAATTCTGGGGGATTCTGGGCACTGTAGTCTTTATCTCAGACAGATAGTGGCTCACTCGGTCAGAGCTGAAGCGGGAGGAAGGAGGAGGAAACATGTGGGAGGGGGGCCGGGGACGGGAGGAGGAGGAGGGAGGTGGTGAAGGAGGAGAGGTGGATGGGGACTGGTGGGGAGTAAGGGAGAGAGGACAAAGCCAGAGGTCAGGACAACTCACTGAAGAGCATTTCTTGTTTGGTGGTGGTTTCTAGCTCTGGGGGAGAGTTTGTTACAGTCACATTAAACAAGTTTTAGAAATTAAATAGTTAAATAAATAATATTGACAGATGTTTTTTGACCTATGTTGCTAATGTAGTCGTGAATATGAACCAAGTTTTTCGGCTTTTTGAAGTGCAGCTTCTACTGGACACACCTGTGAATATTCAGGGCACCATGTGTTAAACAATTAAACTAATCCACATACACAAACACACACCCTTATCCATCACACACTGAGGAGCTGATGACGCTAACATAAACCAACACCAGAGAGTTAATGTTTAACCAGCATGGTCTTTATGGAGCGGGCCAAGGTCCAAGGAGTGTGTCGGAGAAGAGAGATCTGAGAGTGCTGTTCCAAACACTGGTGACAAAACCTACAGCTGAGGGCAGGTGGAGAGGAAGGGTCATGAAAAAGTCATATAACGTCAATGTCCACCTGTGTTTATTTCTCTACTGTGCTGTACAGTCTCTGCAAGAGCACAAGCAGCAGAGAGGGGGTGGGGACATGTATGTCTGGGAGAAATTGAATCTGTAATTGTATTATTGACTACCAGCAACATGAACAGACACAATATCCTTGTTGTTTACATAAATTAAATAGTACTTTCTATGACTACTACACCTATAATGCATTAAGAGCCCTCATGAGCATTTCCACTCACTCATAATGTATTACTGTGTAGACTTACAATAACAACTGCACTTCTGTAACAAGCATCCTATCAGTGTTAATGAACAGCTTTCCAGCACAGCTGTAAGAAGACAATTTGTGTCATATTGTCTGCTTAAACAAGGTTTGTTAAAACTTAAAGAAATGATGCCACCAGATACAGTTCCAACTTGTTTCCTGGCACTTCTTCAGTAAGTACATATGCAACAACTGCTGAGCACCTGGTTCAACCTACAACAAGCACCCCTCACTTCTTGTACCTTTGGTTTCTTCCCAAACAGCCACAGCTTGTTCTTGGTTCTGCTCATGTTGTGTTTCGGGTCGGGCCGTGGCCCCGGGGCCCCGTCTCTCTCTCTGTCTCCTTTAGGTGTGTTGCTGATGGTCCCGTCTGAGCCTGTTCTGCTCAGATTCTGACTGAAGTCCTCGAAAGGGAAGTCGCCCGGAGGTTCAAAGCCGGATTTAAATGACTCGATGACGATGGATGAATCCTGGGAAGAAGGGAGGATAGAGACAGACTGACATCCAGACATCCTCTCGTTCCTCTGGCATCCCTCCCCTAGATTAAGTAATAGCTTATTTCTTGGGGACAGCTTTCTTACAGTGCATCCATCCTCCAGTCTACTACATACCCTTCGCTCGTCGACAGCTTTGGCAGCAGAAACCATTCCTTCTAGACATTTAGAGACGATGGGAATGACTCTCCGCTCTGCCTCAGCGAAGCTCCGGTACGTCTCTCCCAGCTTCACTGTCCGACGTTCGTCCATGTCCTGCAGGTTCTGTGACACAGAGGAAATGGACTAAACACTAGGGACCAGCCAGACGCTGCAGTGTTCATACAGACACAGATCTCTGTGCTGTAAACAACATGCCAGAGCAAGCAGATCCTTTCCCTCGGCTGATACCCACTTAATAAGAAGACAACAGCTATAGTGAGGAACAACGTATGGAACCACCACTTTGTTAGTGGCTGATTCCAAACATTCAAACTTCTCCCCTCCGCTAGGCGCTACAGAGCACCACACAGCAACACACCCTGACACAGGAACACTTTCTTTCCACACCACATCACTCTGAGGAACGGCTAACATCAGTCATATGTGTCAATACAAACAGTCAAACATCCACTAACCTACAAGTTAGAAATTCATAGTGTAGGTACACATTGAGCTCTTAGGTAAATCATCTATGGTCAAATACGCTGCATGCTGTGGGTACTGTATGTAGAGTACACTTACAATATGAACAGTATATACAAGTATGTAGACATTATATGTTGTTGGTCATTATTGCTTTTCATATATTTATATAAACACATATTTATTCACCTGCTGTACCTGCATGTACATACTAGTTCTACGTTTATTTTTTAACTTGTCCTTGTTTTTATCTGTTTGTCTTTTTCTATCTGAGAGCAACTTAAAACCAGTCACATTCCTTGTATGTGTACACATACTTGAGTGTGAAAATGTTTCAAACTCAAGGTAAAAGGTGTTAAATGGCAGTACAGCTTTAATTGAAATGCCAGCAAGTCGAACACGGATGTGAAGCTGCAGTCCAACGTGTCTGCATTACCTTGAAGATGTGTGGTATGGCATTGTTGAAATGTTTCCACTGCTCTGTGTTGAAGGTCTGTAGCTGAGCAGCATACTCGTTCTTACTCTCATCAGCCATGTGAGTCCGCAGGTAGAACTGGGCTTTAGCCTGAACCATTCGGTACAAACATCACAATCACATTAGCTCCTGTCTGTCCAAAAGGACCACACAAGACAACTGCACGCACAGAGGTACTTCGACTGAGTCTGAAACAAACAAATGAAGTCACAGCTGCACTAAGAAAGAACACAACATTTTGTATTTTCCCTATAAAGGATGGAAAGTGACACTTTAATAGAAGTCATATAGGTTTGACAGCACAAACCACACATACACATAAACACATACACATCATGTAAAAACAAGGCTTACTGGGCTCTAAACTCTATATGGAAAGTTTATTTTCCGTCAAGCTTTAACTTAATCCACAGCCTAATTATACAGTAAGTGTGGGGGGAAAAAGCAGCTACTGTATAATTTCATAGGCATCAATTACACACTGCTAACTTTAAGCAAAACAAAATACTACGTATGATGAGTTTGGTTATTCTGTTATTGAATTGTGGAACTTTAAAAATGGATTTCAATGGCAAAAGACGAAAGATGTGTGTGTTTACTGTCTGTCTGCCATCCAATCATTTAAAGCCTTGAGTCATCTGACCACTGTAGACTGAACGTAAACAAGCTGGTGCTCACTGATACTAAAAAGGAGAAGCTGATGAAAGTGTATCCCGCTGGTTTACAGAAGAACAAATGATTGACAGCAGGTGTGGTGCAGGTGGGAGCGCCCTACCTTCTCCACCTCCGATTTGGTGGCGTTGATGTCATTATCTAATCGGTCGTAGCTAATCTGGGACTTCTCTGCTTCTTTACACTCTCTCTCAAATTTCCTTTTACTCTGGAAAAAAAAGAAGCAAAGAAAAAAGAAAGACAGCGTAATGTGAAATTCATCAATGAAAACAAAGAACAGAGTGTGTAACCTCTTCATTAAAATGCACTGTCTCCATTTCCTGTCGTTTTCAAAGAGTTCAAAGGGGAGATGAATCAGACAGAGACAGATACTTTACTTCCTGCCAGCCCATCTGGGTTACATTAGCAGCGAGGCAAACACAGTGAATAGCTGAGACATTACAGTCCAGTCATTAAGTAGTCACTATTAAAGTCACGCAGACCACACACTGAAACACTCTGCATCACGTGTCGCAGTCGAGTAGCTCCATTAATCGGCTATGGGACAAAAAATGTGACTGGACGTGTATTATTTATACATTTAACAAGCCGCAATTAGCTTTTCAGCTCTTATGCAGTTGTGGTGGTTAATTAGAAGTCTTCTAATGAACAGATTGTTCTAAAATAACTCAGCAAATGAAATGACCTCAGACGTGAACACATGGAATCTCTCTCTGGAGCTTTTAAGGAGCCAAGAGGAAGGGTGTCAAGGGCCAAATGTGGCACATGGGCCCTGGCTTTGGATTGATTTGGGAGAAGCTGGTCTGCACTCAGGCCTGTGCATGTGTGTGCGTTTTCTGATCCTGGCCCCCATCCATGGTCCCCATGGACTGGGAAGTTTGCCAGGAAGAAGAAAAGGACACTGCTGTATTTTCTCAGTCAGAAAAAAACATTACTACTATTATTATTAAGAGCCTGTGACACTAGTTTTGATATAAAACATATACAAGCAGCAGAAATGCCATATTTGTCTCTTTGCTAAACAACAGCATGTGTGGATTTAGAGGAAACCTGGATCCCCATTTGTCCTACAGTTACCTTTGTTAGCATTTCTTGCATTCCTCATGCAAACATGTATAAGATGAGTACAGCTGGCTGTCCCTGACAGACACTATTTACACTAAACAGTCCATTTTTTCCTCTCCAACCCTCCTCCTTCCCCCCTCTCCACACTTACGTTGTCCATCTGCTTCCAGCAATGATCCAAATACTGCTGGGCCTTTCTGCCCTCCTGTAGATGCTGCTCACACACACACACAAACATATGCACACACACAAACAGGAGACATTTACACAGGAAGACAGGAAAATACACATAAATACTGTATATAAGGACACATTCATATGCACGTATACAAAATGACTGGACTTCAGGTTTGTGTCACAGTTACAAACACAGTAACAATCCAGCTGAGAGGAAGGTGGTGAGGCTGCACATTAACTACAGTCCTGTGACTAAAGTAGTAAAATATGAAATTGCACTGAAAACTTGTTACTTATTATGAAAGCCAGTGGCTCAGTTTTGCATTCCTGGTGAGAATTACATTCTTGATTTTTAAATGCATGTATAATTTGACAAACCAGCCCCTGCACAAGATCTATTTATGAGCTTTTTCCCACAGCTGGCAGCTGTATCAGCACAAAGAGTTTGCTCAGTCATCATGGAGACACACGCTGATCATGACCACATGATTTGGTCAAAAGTCCAGAAAAAGCCAGGAGTGGACCTTGAGTTGAGACCGTTTGGTCAAACTGCTATTTTGATGCTTAACTTTTAGAAAAACACTGAGGAGACAAGTGCTATGGATAACAGCCACAGAGCGCGCAGGTCAACACATCTACCTCGTCCATGACAACTGAGCAAACTCTGTCTGCACATTAAGACCAAGCGACTAAGTAAAGCTAGAGCTGGGGCTGATCAGATTTTTTTGTGTAACTGTTTCTAATAAATGTCAGGGCCTTTATTTTCAACATCAGCGTGCAGCGTGTTGCTGGTGGGACTGATCCTTACGATGAAGAGGGATAGTTCACACTTTACAGCACTACACAAGAAGAGGGCGCTGTTCTTCCAAAGCACACACTAGCACCAGCACATGGTAGCAGACGTAGAACATCACATCCAGCATATTTATCCTCTTAAGAAAAGCCAAGCAGAAAACAAATGCGCACGCATCTGTATGAGGCGACACTGAGGGTACAGAGGGCAGAGAGCGACATCTGTTTTATGGCCAGTTTTCTAAGAAATGTGCTCTTAATCGTCAATAGATGCTCTGAAAATAAGCCTTGTGTGTTTCATGCAGTAACACCGTATGCAGAGAACAGTGAAGCATGAACTTGTTGTGTACTCACGTGCTTCCTCTCAGCTTTGAGGTCCTGGCTGTACCTCATCAGCTCTCCGTACACCTTATGAGCCATCTCCTCCGCCACCACCTCCCTCTGACCAGCATAGTCGTTGAGTTCATTCAGTATGGAGTAGAAGGACAGACATGATGTGAACCTGCACAACAGACAAACATTAAACGTGACTGAGAGTGCACGCAGCACGCTTCCTCCTTGGTCTGATTCCAGTCACGTCTGGAGTCGTACAATGTTGATACAGAGTTTAAACAGGAGCCTAAATGACAGTCAAACTGTGACATTCATGAATCAACCTTGTGTTACTCATATGGGTTAAGGCTACGATAAGCTTAGGTGATAAGCTTAGGCTTAGGTTAAGGTTAAGGTTAAGCTTAGGCAAGCAGTGGTTATGGTTATGGTTAGGGTTAGTCTCTAGAAAATTAATGTAAGTCCATATAATGTCCCCAAAATTGATGGAAACACAGCTCTGAGTGTGTGCATGCCTGTGCCACATGTATCGATAACAGCAGTCTGAAAACACAGCGAGACCACTTGAGGTCAAAGTGTGAAAACGTGTGTGTCAACAGATCATCTGTGACGATAACGGCAGGTCAAAGACAAGTTATCCATGTCTTTGAAGTGTGCTTTATGAATAAAGTGTTCCTTGAGTGGCCTGAAGCACTTCTCTCAGTGCACTGTTCTCATAAGACCAATTAAAGTGTTTTTGCAGACAGGCAGAACCACATCAAAACCAGAGCCTGGATCCTCCAGCCCAAGAGGAAAATATTATGTCCAACACAGGAAGGATGAAAATATATTGTTTCGCAGGCCTTTTACACTCGTACAGCACAGAGATGTTCAAGGAGGAAATAAAAGCTTCAAGACAAACACACACATCATCACATACTCACCTTGGCTCCTCGTCTTTGGAGCGTTTTGGACAGTATTTCTTCACCAGGTTCCTGATAGGACAGACAGATAGGACACGCAGGGGTTAAAACACTGTCTGATATTTTAGGCTGCTGGAGAGACAGGTAGACACAGAGGCAGGCAGACAGGCAGACAGTCAGACAGGCGCACACACACAAAAAGAGAGAGGATTTTAGTATTTTATTAAATATGAATCAAGATTTAAACATCAAAGTCTCTGCCTGTCCGTTGCTTCAGGCTCTGACCGTACAGACTCCATTAAAGCAGCAAGTTAATGATTTAACTAGAGAGCAGAGGAGTGTGTGTGTGTGTGTGTGTGTGTGTGTGTGTGTGTGTGTGTGTGTGTGTGTGTGTGTGTGTGTTTCTGCCTGCCTTATTGTCTGAACTACATGTAAAAATGTGTACACATCAACACACACAGAGCTCAATCTTTGATCATTCTTCACACCTACAGCAGTAATGTGTGTGTGTGTGTGTGTGTGTGTGTGTGTGTTAGGTATTCTGAGGGGATTTCCCTCTTTGAAATCACACACCATCAACCTCTGGGACTGTGCTGCTTTTTAATGAGGATTACTGGGTTTGGGCCTGTTGAGTTGTCTCAACAGACGCTGCAACACTGGATTAAAAATAAATCAATGAATAAATGCATCACCATTCACTTTGCCTTCATATAGAACTCTTTCATTGTTTTGCACTATTATATTGCTCGATCAGTGTTTGAACTTTAGCATTATGTGTATGCTCGTGATGAAGACAGGTTGCCCAAATCATGCTGAGGTCAGACTACAGGCTGTCATCCCAACATGACGGGTGTGTGGAGACGGTGTCATGGTAAGCAACCGAATCTGGATTTGGGATCCTTCACATCGTTCTGACACAAAGACTACCTCCATGACACATTTGTGACATCGACCCTTTGCCATGTCCAAGACAGGCTGGCTGTAACTGAAAAGTACTTAATGTCTGTGCAGATGAATTATGTATAAATATGAGATCTGGACTCAGCACTGGGAGAAACTCTGTCTTAAATGACTCAGAAACACAAAAATAAGTGACATTATGTCTCCCATACCTGTACTGTGAAAGCCTTGGTGTGTGTATGAGTATATGTGCCCAGTATTTATTTGTTGTTGTTTGTATATGTGTGTGGGTGTGTGTACCGTAGCTGCTTGGCGTAGTTTTGCTCCACGTCCAGCCTCTCCTTGACAAACTTTGCGTAGCGCTCGAGAAAGTCGATCCCCCACTGAGTGTGTTTGTCCAGATTATCAAACTGGTCCTGAAGACGAGAGCGGGGAGGGAAAAAACATGGTGAGCAGGGGAGGGAAGACAAGAGAGAAAATGAAGTCAGATTAATGAAAAAAACATTCAAATGACATTTTGCATATAAAAAAGCCCATTTGAGAGGATTTGAAAATGAATGGGTGCAAAGCAAAATGGAGGTGCGTTGACTGCTGGATGGAAAACTAGCTTTCCAACACGTGGGGTCAAAATTCAGGGTTACATGACTCAGCAGTCTGTCTGCCTGAGTATAAGCCTGTTCTTATTCACACAAATAAAACACACATGTCCTCCTGCCAGTGACTCAGCGCTAAGACTTTCTTTGTGTGTATACAGCGCACACACACACACACACGTCTCAAGCTTCATACCAGAGTTAAACCCACACATGTAGCAAAGGCTGGGATCCAGATTCAACTACAATACATGCAGCTGCAGATTCATTTCATGCATAGCAAACATTACAAGGAGCCAAAACGATGATCAAAATGTGGAAGATGGAAAATTAGCCCCTCCAAAATGAAGTCCATGATCCAAGCCAGCAGTACATGAAGGCCAAAAGATAAAGAGAAGCCCTGGAAAAACTGGAAATAAAGAGAAGTTCCTTCCTCTGCAGACACTGTTGTCCTCTCATCCCTCCCTCATTCCACTTCACGATCAGGCTATTCTTATTTCACCTATCAATATGATCATTCTCCTAATAACATCAAGACATACGATCCCATCACAGCACAGTGAGCCAGTCAACACGTCTACCTTGTTTGTGCCAGTGTGTGTGTGTGTGTGTGTGTGTGTGTGTGTGTGTTTGTGTGTGTCTTAAGGACAGATAGACTAGCAACAAAGGCTCTCAACTGGAAAAACACAATGATTTACAGCCCCTGAACACACACGCACACACACGCAGACACACAAGCACACACAGGAGTTATAGCAACTGGTTTGTTGTCAGATGTCTATTTGTACTGACAATAAACATCTCCACCCTCTTCCCACTATGCCCTGTGTGTGTGTGTGTGTGTGTGTGTGTGTGTGTGTGTGTGTGTGTGTATTCTGGACAGAGTTTTAAGTATTAGATTTACAGTTAACAGATCTAGATGTAGTTCAGGGCAAATTGTCAAGTTTTATGTAAAAATGAGACTTCTTTAGTTTCTTGTCATCTTACAGGATATTTACAATGAAATTGACCAAATATTTACAAGTTTTGTTGTTGTACAGCGACCTGTTTAATACAAGAAATGACCGATTTGCAATGAATCCTGTATATTTTGTTCGTATTCTCCGACAGCATACCTCAGCAGTGGCTTGCTCTCATGCAGCCAAGTACCAGTGGTCACATGTTCAAGTGTGTTTGGACACAACCATGAGGAGTTATGAAAGTGATACTCACATAAAACAGTGTTAGCACAGGGTGATCATTTAACAACACTTTGCAGCACGCTTCAAGTCTCTGGACAGTGTTCATAGTATCCTGATAGTGTGAATGTGGGAAAACTTCAGAAACTTGTGATCCCAAAGACCGAATGTTACTGTAATGTCCCCACAAGCTTAGAAGCATGAGTTTCATCAGGCCTAACAGAAGAAGAATGTTTTTTTAGGCCTTTATTAATTCAGAGTACGTTCACAGCACTGTGCTCCACACTCTGACACACTCACACATGGAACCTGCTCAGTACAAACGCCATCTGCAATGTGTCTGCTCTCCTTCCAGGTACAAGCCCACACACTGATCTTTACGCCACTGCTGCCCACCAACAGACAAAATGTTCAGAAAAAAATTAGGATTTGATCTTCTCTGGAGTTTTTCAGCTTGAAGAATCAACACATGACAGTTTACAGAAACTTCTCAGAAGTGGAGATAAGTCACTGATGTATTACTTTGATGCTGAAATCGTGATGTCCATTAACTGTGCTGCTAGTTACCACTCAGTGTGTTACTCTGTACCTTTCTGTGCATCTGTGTCAGCACAAACCACGACCTGGACTGGAGCAAATAAAGGTCACAAGGAGAAATGTGAGACGGTTGACCTCCTTGTTTCTTCAGTTATTGTTTTCTTCAAATACGAAGACAGCACAGAGGCTTTCATTGTGTCTCTGTGTAGAGAGAGTGTGTAGAGAAAAACAGCCTGTGTGTACGGTGACTGGATGATTTTGTCAAAAAATGTGTTTTACCAGGACCAGATCCTTCATACTTAAGCCAGGGCCAAGGGCTGGATCTCGATCCCAGCTGACACTGGAACAAGAACAAACTCAGAAACAGGCCAACATGTTGGGCTGAATGAATGAAGTGAAAGTCTGACGACCACGCTAACATTTTCCTGTGTTTGTGCAACCGCTGTACACTGAGGTCCACCATGACTGCTTCACTGAAGCCTGTAACTCGGGCTCATATTTCCACTGTGATCTGGAGGAGAAAATTTTATTTGATTCACAAACAGAAAACAAGAGAATGTCAGTGGTCAGAAAGCAGCTATCGGTCGAATAAATGGCCCCGCTGAGACAAACAAAAGGACCCAGCATGTTGAATCAAAGCAGTGATGGGGAGAAACATGGACGAGCAGAGCGAGCAGCGTCCACTGAGCTTTCTGAGGCCTAATGCCAGTTTTCATCAGCGGGAAAGAAGCTGAAGAAAAAAATAAGTGCCACGTGTCTGGCTGCCTATTTCAAACATATTTTGTCGGTCAAACAAAAACATTGAGCCCAAAAAGATGCAGCCAAGATTTGATAAACAACAGGCAGCAAACAAAAGATAAGCAGCTGCTCTGCAGGATGTCACACAGAAACATATCAGGACGGCTGTTTTTTCATTTTCTCATTATCATCTACATCCTGCTGGTCTGATGCCACCGGGTAAACGCCTGCTAGCCCATCTGTTACAGACCTGGCCTGCACACACGCCCGTCCGCCTCCTTTTAGCCAGCGTGTCTGTCTGTGGTTGCGTCAGCCTGTGTGACGGTGCCTATGAATAAGTAATAGAGTATGAGCTCATCCTGTAGTTTGTGGCAAGCTGAGCACAGGCTGGCTCACAGGGGAAATGACAACATCTTTGGGCTCCGGGTCTCTGAGCCCGCAGGAAAAGTAGTAGGAGGATGAAAATAACGAGGATGATTTCAGCGTGACTGACTGGAGCTGGTCGCCCGCCCTGCTGCAGCACCTGCACCATAACACATCCAGACAGTCCCCGATCTTACTGTTTCTAGCATTTGGGCTTCCCACTCAGGTATAACAGCATCAGTAGCTGCTAACCTGCTAATGAAACAAAAGCTGTACTAAAGTATAAAGGAAACGCTTGCTAATAGCAACCTACATGACAATTAAATGGTGAATGGAGTGTATTTATAGAGCTCTTTTGCATTCACACACATTCATACAATGGTAGCTACACACCTGCTCATTATCAGCTTTAACCATTCGCACACTCTGTGAATGACACAGCATCAGGAGCAATTTGGGGTTCAGTATCTTACACAAGGATACATCGACATGTAGACTGCCGAGGCCAGGGATCGAACCCCTGACCTTCTGATAAGTGGATGACCAGGATGTCTGCCTCAAGAGCCAGAGCCACCCCGAAAAATGCTGAATATGGCCACGCTTCTTGTTTAGGTTCACCAGGTGGTCCAGCTGCTTTCCTCACCATTTTCACAATGAGGAATAATAACAGAGGTCATATCAGCTGATCTCTGACAGCAGCAGAAAGGTGCACAAACAGTCTCGTTATCAGCAGCGGCAGCACAACATCCTGTCACATCATCATCACATAATCACAGGAAGTGATGCTTTCACAAACAAAACAATAACAGCCCACCCTCCTTCACGGCACATTTGGGTTGTTCTACAATGAGTACAAATTTAGAAAAGAAATAAAACAAAATTACAGAAACAAATTTCATTATTGAAATGTTGACATGACATGACACAGTTCTACAGCATACAGGCCTTACTGAGTCTTCCTCAGAAAAATTAGACAGCATGCAAATTACTGGCTAACATACAAATAAAACCGATCCAAGGGCTCCCTATCATAAATGATAAAGATACGCCTGGACTTAAAATGGGATCTGTTCCCCCCAATTTTAACACCAGGTGTACATGCAGTCTAAATGTTGGTACATGCCTAATAGGATACATGCCACTGTGACCATTAGACAATAATGTCTGTTTGCTTTCCAGATTCAAACCTAAAAAAATGGGTCACAGGTCTTCTTCTGCTGCGTTTCTCGCTGACAAAACTGCTGCCCTGCTTTAGTGAGCCTCCATCTCAGGGTGAGAGAATAAATTAGTCATTTAGCTTGCAGCTGAAGACGCCCAGTGGAAATGCTTCTTTACACCCCGATAACCAATCAGATGGCTAAACAGCCCCTTCCCCAGCCAATCAGACAGCCAGACAGGCCTGTGTGCATTCCATGGGAGAATGGTTTATTAGCATCGAAAATGCTGCTAGGACAAAAGACTAATTACTGAGGCATTCCAGAGCAGAGTGCACGACTCTGCCATACATGGCAGAGACTGGGTGGGAAATGTCAACTTGTCTGAAACACTGGCATCACTCTGAAGACCCCCAGGCTCTGTCTGCACTGTGTGTGTGTGTGTGTGTGTGTGTGTGTGTGTGTGTGTGTGTGTGTGTGTTTTGTATCTCTCTGTGTTAATTTTCCTCAAAAACAACCAGAAAAAGAAGGTCTCCTCCAAGAATGCGATGGGGGAGAGGAGGGAGAGGAGACAGGATTTGTGTGTGTGTGTGTGTGTGTGTGTGTGTGTGTGTGTGTGTGTGTGTGTGTGTGTTGGAGATTGAAGGGAGAGTATGAGGAAGGAGAAGTGTGGCATTTGGAGAGGGATTTTGAGAGGGGAGGTAAGAAAAACAAGAGGAAAACAGGAAGAATATTGGTCAGGAGAGCAGGCCGGCATCTGTATGTGATAAACATTTGGGTCTCAGTCTGAATATCAGCCCTCTGATTCCTTAGTTGAAAAACGATCTTAAAGAATTACAGTGTTTAAGTGAACTGATTTCAGTAGACCATAAACTATAAATGAACGCTCTTTAAGTAATCTTAGATCTAGATCATGCTAATGGATTATAGTGTGTTGGTCTAACATTGCCTTGTTACATCAGTGCAATAACAGGCATTTCTGGAAACTCATTCACCAAACTGTTCATGGGTAATATTTGCTTTTGGCTTGTCCAGCTATGTAAATACATGATGAATTAAAGTAGTACTCACTGATTTGCAACATTGCCCACAATAGCCCAATAGATCCAGAGAAGGATAGAAAGGATAGTTACCGCAGCTTCAACATGAAGTTAAGTCAAAAATTGCTGTATAAATCTTTTAATCCCAACACTAGCCATGATGTTTTATTGTTTAACACAGATTATAATGGATTCACACTTCTGTACAATTCAACAAGAGTATTATTTAGGGGTTTTGGACTTTTGGTTGCACAAAAAAGCCATTTCAGTTGCAGCTGAAAGAGCTGATCCGCAGCTATCTGAACTGTGACCAAAGCACCAGGAAGCAAGGACACATAGTTCAGAAATGCGTATATTACAGACACACATACACACACACTTTGCTTATTCCTTGCAAGAGCATCTGGACTTGAATAGATTTGGATTTGTTGCTAAAAGGCTGCTGTGTTGTAAAGTCTCCCATTGCCATCTATGGGCAAAACAGACAGGAGCACTGGCACGCTGTTGACTGGACTGGTCGGCGCTGCAGCAGGAGGAACAGCCAGCAGTTTCTTGAACCGGTTTACACACACTCTGCTGAAGGTTTCAGTGTTGACATTATTGTATTAAAGAGATTTCAATAGGGAACCCTCCTCTCCCATTAACCTCCTCCTGTGTGTTGGAGGTTTGATAAATACTCAAACTGTAGAAGAAGTACTGACATTGAAATGTACAAATCTAACTTTAGACTTACTTCTACCTGAACTGAAACCTTGGCCCCTGCGCTCAGCTCCCATTGGCAACTGTCGCTCAAGATGTCATGTGACTGCTTTGGAGTAAAACTCATGAACAATTCTATTTGCTATCCACCTATAAAACCATGAGTACACCACAATTTCACAAAACTGACACCACTGTCCCTGTTTTTCTGTGTTTGGCCTAATTCTCAGAACAGCTTCCTTATTTCGCTGTGTTGTACCTGCAGCTTCAACACAGATCATTACACCTCTTTGTAGCTCTGTTAAGTGCTGATAGCCTATTTTACAGCTGCTAAATGATGCTAATTGGCACTCAACCTAACACAAGCCACTTCTGTAGCACTGCTGGTAATTGAATTACTTCAGTGTTAAGATCAGTTTTAAACAAGCTGTTTACACTGTTTAATCTAAGGCATGTAAACACACACAGACACACACACACACACACACACACACACACCTTAATCACTATCGCTTGTGCCTTGCAAAATCAGCTGTCATGACTTTTCTCTCCCCTGTGGAAACAGAAACTACTGCATGTCTGCAGCACTGCACTGACACTGACCACGGTGGCTATACACACAAGCCTGAGAGGAAATACGTGATTCATAGCTGTTCAAATTATAGATAATTCTGGCGGATTAAAATGAATCAGAGAGGGAGTCTCAGGGATCACAGTTAGCTCTGAGTCAGTGAGCTGCTTCACTCCTGCAGTCACTCTATGACTGAATGTTTGGCTGCGCACACATTGGTCATTAAAACTTCATCATGCCTCCATTGGTTGAGTGTGTATCCCAGAGTACACCAATGCAGTCAAATGGGTTCCTGTGGGGTGTTTCAGCGATTGTCAAATCAGGCAATATGTTCATTACATCAGTTCAGACGGTTCAGTTGAGGAGAATAAATGGGTGTTTCTTCCCCTTATGTAATAACTGGAGCTTTTGTTTCCCCGTCTGCACATTGTTTACTGTTGAGTTGCATGATTACCTCAAATAAAGGGTTCTGACTTACACCTCGCTAACAGCTGTGCAGATGTTACAGACCATCCATTTGCTTCAGATCACAGTCACAGAAATTTTATATCGGCACAAGGTCAAAGTCAAGACATGGCTTCAGAACTCATAGTCTTGTATTATGATAATGTCTCCTGACAGACTCTCTGCTGGAATGTGAGCTTTCAGTTTCTTAAATGGGCAGGTCCATCGAACTGTTTGTCCGTTCGTCCAGGAGGTGATTCAACAGGAACCTGCGTCTGATGTGAGCCAACAAACAGCTCAGGGGAAAACATCAAGACAGACCAACTCTTTCCTAAAACCCCAAAGGAGCACAGAAGGAAAAACCCAGACGTTTCAACGCTGAGAGTGACTGAAAGCTGGAAAGTTGGAACAGATGTTTGGTTGAAAATGTCAACTACGGTCAACTTCATGTTTTCTCTTTTGTAACAAGACTGGAACAGAGACAGCAAACGAGCTGGTATCACAACACAACATATCTAACTTCAGTTGTCTTAAATTTGAGGGTATAAATATCGTTGGGTTTTTAGTCTGCTGGTCAAACAGAAGACGCAATGTGAAGACAATAACTTAAGCTTAAGGAAACTGCATTTTCATTGCAATGGCGTCATTACCACGATATATGATTTAGCATACTAAAAATAGCATGCTTTACTGTGGCTGCGATAACATGCAGGTAGAGAGCAACACACATACTCATGGAACTGGAGTTACATCCATGAACTTATGATGCATTGATACCTGTAAGTTTCGCATTTGTTTTGTTGCTTTCCTGTTTATTTTGCTGGTTAACCTGCTAGTAGCCGGCTAGTAGCATCTGTTGCAGACCCACACGCTAGAGAAATGTTGGAGTACTCAATATTGAGAGACAGTCAAGAGGAAAAGTGTGAACGTTAAGCCTCACTTGAAGCCAATTAAAAAACCAGAGTAGCAGGTTGGATGTGGGAAACTGTTCTTTCACGGAGCTTTTTGTGTTGTTTCACGTAACCAGAGCTAATGTTATCTCCACACTTGACGCTGAACACAGAATCAGCTGGTGTTGTTGTTACAGGAAAGCACCCTCTGCTGCGCGGAAAATATATGTAAATGCACTTGATAGACATGCCCTGTGGCACACTGTGTGTTGTACTTATATAATATACTGTGTGTTGTCTGGCAAATAAATGGTGTTGAGAAGCCTAATCCTGCCCTTTGTGTAAATGAATCACATTACACCTAATAATGAACCTACATTATGGGGCCGGTTATTCCTTCCAAAGCACATGTAGGCTTTTACCTCATTTTCATTCCTATTTAGAGCCAATCAACACATCTATTTTTTCTTCTTTCCTCAGATGTGTTGCCTTAAACTGTTAATAAAGTGAAATGAGGTAAAAACATGTTCTGAGTGGAGTATCCCTTTTATTTTTGTAATGACTAAAATTAATAAAAATTCTGTGATAAAGATTTTATGTCATATCATCCACCCAGAGCTGGAGACCTACTCTGGTCAGCAATGTGTCACCAGGATGCGGGTTTCACTGTCAAACTAAGATTCATACAAAGGAACCCTAAAAGACATTTCCTACAATCCCAGCATTTACCAATTTCTGGGCTGCATCACCGTTTTCTCTAATTGTCATACATATATCCATTTTAGGCGAGTTTCAACCAAATAGTTCTGGCTGTGGGACAGTTTTCCCAAGATAGTGGGCCTCTTTGAATGAACACAGACAATCATCAGGAGGTGCCCAAGTCAGAGATGGGTCAGTCAAAGATTAACCCAATGCTGCCACAGTGGACTCCGTTCCACTAAATAACCACAACAGTGGACCTATTATCTCTGCCAATGCTGCCTTATAGCCCCACTCTACTCACATGGTGATATTCAGTAAATACAAGCAAACTTATAATGCTGTGGTGTCGGCTCACAGTTAAAGTGATGCATGCAGGTGTAGGAGGAGAACCAAAAAAGAAAAACAAAAAACACTTAAATACATTGCTGCCCTCAGTGAGGCCATATACTGTATCAGTGACAGTCACACTTTAACCAGTCGGTCGTTAGTCGATGCATAACAAGGTCTTCGCTGACTGACTGGAAAGAATGACACCTGTTTAGCGAGAAGGGAAGAGAAGAGGGGCAGCGAGTGAGACACGTTGCACATGTGTCTATAATAAACATGGATGACACAGACTCCATCATCTGACCTCCTTTACCACAATAAACTCACTGTTGCTGTAGCGATCCATGCACAATGTCTCTGTCTTTCTTTCATACAAACAGAACAAGGAGCAACGCTGGATATGTAGGCCAATATGCTTCACAATGCTGAAAGACAACAACTCTTGCTAATGACCATTATTTTACTTCAACTACAACCCACCTGTTCTTCTTTGCCCTTAGCCTTCACCACACTCTCTCCAGCTGTTGCTATCATAATAAAGCAAAACTGCCAAAAAAAATTCAAAAAAGGAAAAACCAAGGAAGATTACCCACTGCAAAATTAGAGCATTGCGAAGACAATATCTGAATTCTGTAAATGACAGGGACACAGCAGACCACAGGCACAAGACTTGACAAATCACAGTGTTCGCTGTGCCAAGGACAACACCATGCAGGCAACTGAGGAAGCTCTGAAGTAGACTGTGTGTGTCTTGTAGCAGCTGGAAGACAGTTGTTGCCCTGGAAACATGAAATTCATGGCTTGGATGCAAGAAATATGAAGATCTTACTCATAAAACAGCCAAACAAAAGTTTGAGACAAATCTTCATTGCTGTGATACAAACAACATGTTTTTTGACATGTAGACATATATTTCTATAGAAAAAGCAGATGAATATAGTGAAAGTTGCCTGTATTTTACACTGACAGTTGCTCAGCAGTGACCAGCCTCCTCATTGGTCCACCAAGGTAAACCCCATCTATCGATCTATTCTGTTATTTTTGCATCATAATCCAAGAAATTCACGTGCACCAGCGTGACATTTCACAAGATCAAGCATCACATTTGTAGCTTTGCATGGACAGACTCATAAGAACTGCCTTCTCAGATTTCATCCAATGGAGATTAATTGAGAAGAGCAGCCCTCGTCTGCAGAGTGTCAGGCCCATGAGGCAACGCTTTACCACACTAAAGACATTATGGCCTTTAGTCGCGGTAATTATGCATTAAAATCATGTTAAGTCTTTCAAGGATTGGCAGACAGCATGAATAACTGGTGAGGCAATGCTATTCCACTGGCATGCATCCCCAAAACCACATACACACACGCACAAGCACACACACACGCATGCACGCACACCTGGGCACTCGTGTGTTCTTAGCTCGTCAGGTTTCGTAGCAACCTGATCCCCTCCATTGTCTTGCTTTCCCACAACTTCCCGCACACACACACACACACACACACACACACACACACACACACACACACACACACACACACACACACACACCCTGACAGACCGGTTAGACAAGAGTGAGACAGATAGAGGGAAGGAGAGACAGCTGATTGGATATCTGTTCAGATGCAGATATGAATCAGGCCACAGAAAGCACAGGATACAACCCATTTTCAACACTTAACCAAGTTACCAACACATGCTCGCTCCATGAGTGTGTGAAGATAGCACGTCTTCTCACGTCAGCTGAGGAGACAAGAAGTGACATCAATGTCTCTACCCAGCAAGTCAGCACACTGTGTCTCCACCAACCAAAAAAATCCTCCAAGTCAAACACAAATGTCAGTCTCCGTTTAAGGACAATCAGAGGTGAATAAAATGACCCAGACAGTAAACCTTGTCCTCCATCCTCCATTTGCAAGGATATCTGAGAGCTGTGAGGCCTCTCAGGTTTTATTCAGTTTTTAGCTGCACCATATCTTCATACTGTGTTGTTTATGGAAGACACGTGAGCCAAATCTTTGAGTGCACAGGGCAAACAGGATATACACAGCGCCAAGACCGAGCCAGCGAAAACGTATTACTGACAACTAACTGCAACATAAACCAAATACAGAGCAGATTATCAAAGATGATGACATGAGTTAGCTGTGTTTACGTAGCAGCTTCAGTTTAGACAGTCTTAAATGTCTCAAATCTCATATGACTGTGGTCTTAAATAACAACCCACACACTTTTCTCTGCTTTATTTCTAAAGGTCAGACAGAGACTTTGATCAGAATCCATTAGCTTGTCTCAGTCTGACCCTCCTCGTTTCAAACCTGATCTTGACCAGGATAGTCTGGTGGGGTCAACCCTCTGACACTGAAGGTCGACGAGCGGATTTCCTGATTCGCTATCTGATCTAAAAGGGTGAAACAGAGGAAGTGCTGTTCTTTTCAACAGAAGAGTGAGAGCTCGTTTTGTAAAATAACCTTTAATCAAAAAAAATGGGTTCCAGGATGACATCAGTTCATGAAATCATCAGGTTTGAAAGGCTACGTACACACAGGGAGCACTTTAAGCACAGACGAAACCTGGTGTTTTGCATGTGCTGGCCTGGCTTTAGTGTGTCCAGCTGCCATTTTGCAAAACTGATCCCACAGTGTTGCATACACACGTACAGGATAAAGGTCTGACGGGGTATACCAATTCTGTCACAATAACACAGTTCTTAACTGAGGTATCAATATTCCACAGTATTTGCTCTTATGCTGTATCATGGGGGTCCAGTGTGTGCTGTAAAAGCAACTCTGAGACAGCCTGAAAACATTATCTGTCAGACAGGGAGGGTCTGGGTGAGGACTGCACTGGACTGCATCTCCCAGTCAGCTTGATGGAGCGTTCATTTGTGAGTGCTGTCTCACTGGTCAGAGCTCGTCTGCTCTGGCTTGCTTTACATTGAGCTCATCCTTCTCTGCAAAGCGTCTTTAGTTACAGTAACATTCACTGTGGATGGCAATACGTACAAAGCTCGAGGTACCAAACTAGCTCTTTGAATCAGCAGCCCTAATACATTGATAAGTGTGAGATGTGATTTTCATTAATTTAAGTGGAATATTGTCCTGAAATCAATGTAACAAAAAGCAGAAGTCGCGCTTTGTATTCTCTCTTTTAACTACAGAATCACAGTCCACTCTCAGTTGTAGGTTTGTATTATAAAGTGATGTTTACCTTCCCTTCACAAACAACCTCAGGCCAGTGTGGACACTGCATATCAACCAGACAACATCTCAAGTTTCATCTCAAACTTTATGGAATTAATGTTCAATTAGTGACAGAACATATAATCTTATGTCGGTAACTTTTACCAACAAAATGACTGACATCTTAGCAAATCCACATATTTTGGATCTGGCTATCAGTGTTTCCAGAACAAAAAAAAAAAAAGGACTTGTGTATATATATTTATATTGCTATATTTTTTTACTAGATGTGTCATGCACCAACTTCACCAAAGCAAAACCTGATTTTCTGATTTCTGAGAACCCAACCTTACTTACCTGTGCGTCTGGAATGGAGCAGCGAGCGGCTCCACAAAGACACACACACACACACACACACACACACACACACACACACACACACACACACACACACACACACACACACACAGATGGCTAATTTGAGCACAATCTGTTTCAGTGGTTGTCCACACTATTAACCACAGAACTTCCTGTGTATGTGTCCAATATGAAAAAACAGGATGTGATGATTACAGTATCTGTTGAACAATCCATTCAACTGTGTCATCTGACCATATGTGCATGCCTGTGTATACACACACACACACACACACACACACACACACACACACACACACACACACACACACACACACACACACACACACACACACACATACACAAACAGCTCATTCATCTCAGAAAAAAGCCACAGGATCCTTGATTTATCTTACCGCTGACTCAAGTGCCCTAATCACAGTCAGGGTTTGGCATAAGGCTCCCAGCTGTGTGAGTGTGTGTGTGTGTGTGTGTGTGTGTGTGTGTGTGTGTGTGTGTGTGTGTGTGTGTGTGGACCCTGACACCTTCTCCTCACAGTGCTCATGCTGGTTAGTGTGGTTGACTGCAGGCTATGACACTTCTGGTTTGGGTGCTGACAGCTGACATTATTTTTAGGCAATGAACACATGACATCAGCTTTGGTCCGTTCAGTGCTGACAATCAAAACGTAGAAAAATCTATTTACTTGCCTTTATTCTGACAGTTTAACCATAACCAGCACAGCAACCGCGGGTGTTAAGTAAAGCTCATGTGTAAATGAGTGCATTTTCATTTCCATATGGAAAGTGACTCGGTACGCTCCAGACAAATCGTCTGGGTGGAACTATTCCTTTAACAGGCTGTCAGATCCAGTAACCTTTCAACACATGGCAGTTTACAAATGCCTACGTGCTCTATAGACCTGGTGTTAAATCTTTGTGTCGATTGGGAGAATAGCTTGAATGTCCCTTTATCCCCATGAAAAGTGGCTCAGTCAGCTTTAGGGTTAACGCAATATTTCCTACAATGTTCCTTTATATCCAGCAAAAATTCCCTTTACATAGCTTGCATTAACTCAGAAACTGCCTGCATTCCGTGGAAACATCTCCTCAGATGTCTTTACCACGGTATAAATAAGCATGTCCATTCAGAGAAATGCCCTTTTCCTTCCTGCAGGGACTGAGCCTGACTGCCTCCTCATGTGACGTGCTGACAGGAAGTCTCTGCACAGTCTATGAGTGTGTTTTCTTAGTTTGCTGTCGTCTGCATGTTTAAATGCAAACACATACTGGGCATATTTCCCTGAGAATGTGTATCATATGGATTAACCAACAACTGCACATCATAGGACAAATACACGATAGGAGGGCAGAATGTGGGTGCAGTACAACTACTGCTGCTGTCGCCATCAGCTCAAATACTGTATTTTTTTACAGTGCTTGAGCCAGAGCTGTCAGGGACTGGGTTAAATGGGTCATTTTTAGTACATTTACAGGGGCTACAGCTGATGGTTTATGGGAATGTCATTAGTTTTGCAAGTGTTTGGTCGTAATCCAAGGTATTTTCTTTAATATTGACCTTTGGCAGAGGAGAGGGCTGCCAATCATCAAAGTCATTAGGTTTCATCTTTTGGGGACCATGAATATATTCAAGAAAGTTCATGGAAATTCACTCAAGCACACATCAATGGCACAGACCTTGTTTAAATCAAATACCTGCCTCTAACGCCAGCACGGCTGCTAGTATTACGTCTGACTAGTGCTACTGCTTTGACGAGCATAAATATCAGTTACTCCTGCTTCAACAGCTTGGCAGGACGTCGTCAGACACAAGCACGGACCCATGATGTGTTTGAGTGTCTGTTACGTACTCATGAGTAACAACTTGTAAACATTAAGAGGGTTTAAATGAACAATGGAAGTCTAGACAAGAAAAACACAAAGTAGTGTTTGTTAAAGGCTGCTGTGGGAGACAATAGTGGGTCACAAAGTGGGTTTAAATGAGTTCACAAACGACTGTAGAAAGCTGGATCCTGTTTGAGGCTATTGTCATCTCACTGTGAAAGATTTCCCCCTCAAGCCTCTGAAATTTATACATGGCTGATTCAAGCACTGGAGGCCAAACAAGTCTCAGGCTGTCAGGGAAAAAAGTGTTTTCACCTTTGCAAAGAAAAGAACAAATCATTGATGCTTCTATCCATTTTATTTGTTATTCACAAAAAAGACACGGCTCTTTGTTCATTAAAGACAAACATGAACAACGATAAAGCGGCTCAGACTCGGCCTGCTGCTCTGTGTGCTATCGCCCTTTATCCTGACTGACTACCTGACATATTACAGTGTGGGGTACCCGTGGCAACCAGGGGTACACTGTGTACTTCATGGACAGGTTACCTAGGTAACCAGAAACCCTCCATGCTGAGTAGCTGCCGTGTGTGTGTGTGTGTGTGTGTGTGTGTGTGTGTGTGTGTGTGTGTGTGTGTGTGTATATATGTGCAAATGAGCAGCACACAGAGCTGAAGGCAACACAGAGCAGTTTTATTGGGTTTTGAAACTCCACTGGCCAAATAAACAGCCTGGGAAAACTCCTCTGTTGCTAGAATTAACATTGTTTCCTCGTATGCAAACAGGCTCCGTGTCGGACGGGGGGAGGCAGAGAAAGGAGAGGCGGGAGGTGAGGGAGAGGAGAGGGGGTGGGGCTGTCCTACTTCCACTTATCCCATTTCTATACACACTTTTGCACCTGATGTCTGTGTATATGGGACGTGCATTGTGGCACATTCCTGCCAGAACGCCGTGTTTCCCATACACGATCTGATCCACAGCTGAAAAACGCACCACAAATAGATTCCACCGGCTGATAAGGTGGCATCGTAAAACTGCTTTTGTATTGGCTGTACACAATGTTAACTGCTACATCAGCATAAGGAGGGCCTACAAAAACCCTTGAGATGGTTCCTGGCAGTCAAAAGACGAAAACCGGCAGTAAGGTCACAACCTTAGCTTGATGTGCAGCTGGAGCCACGGGAAACCTCGCACAACTCCAGTTTTCAGTTGGAGTTTTTGGATGAACAAGTGAGTGAAGGGTCAAACTGTCTCATGCAAAAAAAAAGGCGTCATTTAGGACTCTGGGAAATCAATGATAAGCATTTTTCATTTATTGTATTTTTTTGCATTAGGTTATATGAATAACCAAATAAATGCAAAAATAATGAACAAATGATTTAATTATTAAAACAACTGCTAGATCTAAACTGCTGGTGAAGACTAGAAGCTCCAGAAAAAGCCAGTGAGTGGACCTTGAGTTTGGATTATTTCGTAAAAGCTACTACTTCCAAGGTCAGTAATTTAGTTTCACCCTCAGCTGAATTACAGAGGTTCATTTGGAGCGCACTCCATGCTTTGAAAATAATAACCAGAAATTTCCCTTACTCAAACTCACATGACGACTTCACCACTTTCTGAACTGCAGGGATAAGAAATCAGGAAGCAACATTGGTCTAAATTAGCCATCTGGCCTAATAGTTAATTACAAAAAATCCTAAAAAAAAGGGAATGGATGTGAAGGGTGAATTTAACCACAAGGATTCACTAACATTCTTCAATTTTCCTCGTTATAAGGTTTCACTCTCACCACTATGACATCCAGTTTAAAATCATCATGTGGCCCCTGGGAGAGCACGTTTTCAAACAGCAGCTCCACAGCACTACAGTCTATTTAAGGGTTTGTGACATTAAACTATTCTAAAATACTGCACATTTTATCTTGGCCTGTGGGAAAGCCTTATATAAAAATGTCTGCGCTGGAGAATTCTGACTGGTCCCGAGGGAAGAGAGGCAGCGTTTGCTGAGGGGATGAGGAGGAGGAAGAGGAGAGGAACAGTGTAGGCGTAAGGATGGAGAGGAAGGAAGAGATGCAATTATCAACTCCACTATGGGATAAGAGGAGTTAATGCTCTATCGTCACCTGGCAAACACACACCCGCTGGCTGCTGTTCACATGAACACACACAAACAGAGAACAAAAAGGAGCTTGATTCATTCATGCTCGATTTATCCTGCATGCTCTAACATTAGTATTTAAAGGAAGTGGTGCTACAGTGGAGAGAGAACCAGATCACTAAACAGGGAACTGAACCAACAATCAGGGGACACAGTGCTGCACAATGAACGCTTCATCTTTAGCATCACGCTATCCCTGTGCCGGTCTTTGAGCCTATGTGTTACTAAGTACTTTGACATTGTGTCCGTCCACAGAGCAGATAGCATCAGTGCAGCAGGGGTGAGCAGGTTTAGCAGGCGGCTTATGTGTTTGGTACACAGCGACCACAGAACAGATCAGCTGGAGAACGACTCGCTTCTACGGCATCAACATGAAAAGTTGCTGCAACAACAGGGTTCACAGCCATGACAAAAACATAACAGAAATTAGTCCAGTGAGCAAAATGATTATTAAAGGGCATGTTACAGGAGGGAGGGACTGTTGAGCTATTCTGTGCAAAGCTACAAGGCACATAAAGAAACACTGGCTGGATTCATTTTTATTTAATTCAAACTAAGAGCGTAGTTTCGTAGCGTAGAGATGGGCTATATGCATAAACTCCTCAATTATGGAATCTATACTTTTATATTGTGATACTGATATACTGTACACCATGATGTAGTGCATTGTCTGGAAAAAAACATCCAATATTTCCAAAAGGAGCTCCGCTCTTTGACTCAACATTACCGACAATAGCCTGATATGACCAGAGACATTAAAGGGATACATACAGTGTACATCGTAATACTGCCCAACCCTATTCCTGAGTGTCGCAGTAATAAACAGGGCTATGAAAAGGGAATGTCATCAGTATAAAGTCCACATTACCGCCTGTGAGCGTGTTACACAAGCAGGCCTTAGACTGACAGCAAGCAGCCATCCAGCAGAGGCTTAGTGTAATGACTGGGTTGGAGATCTGGGGAAAATTCACCAGAAAAATTCCCGACATCTTCCAATTTTCCACGTGTCCTAAAGCCTGCATTTTCATCTCCACTGGCTAATAAAGTAAGTGACTAATAAACAGCTGACAGACAGACTGACTCCTGGAAGACAGAGCAACAGTGAATGCAGCTGCAGCTTTGACCAAAGCCCTGCATGTAAGCGAGTCATGACTCTGACACGTCTGGAACCGTTTCTGTCTCTGGTGATTCAGTTTTCACTTCCTGGAAAGAAAGTATAATACATACTCATGTTGCAAAATTTGAATAAAATTATAAATAATGAGAATAATTTATCTTGATGACTGGTATGAGGAAACACAATACACCAAAAGCAGATATCTGCCACAGGTCAAATATTTCGGAACAGATTTGATTCACTCTCTTCTCCAGAAGAGGGAAAAATAACGCTGCATCCATGAGGTGCTTTGTGAAGTTTCATCACATGCATTGACAAGAAACCCTGCTGGTACAAAACCGAGGCCATAACCTAACCCTAGATTTGTAGATACCTCTACTCACCCTTTTTCTACCAAGGAAAAGCAGTATTGGAAGGAGGGGACAAAGTCAGGTCATGTGACACGTGCTGACTGACGGAAAATGGGTTTATCCGGGGTCACTGCATCAGTAAGGCGTGCAGGTATGATGCTGTCTGAATCCAAGAGGAGCTGGACCGCCAAACAGCTGGCTGGGTGGATACAGCTGTGACTGCATCCTGAGGGAGGATGAGGAGTGAGGCAAAGGGAGGATAAGAGGAAGGAAGAAAGGGAGGGAGAGGAGCTACAGGGACAGAGGAAGGAGCCAGCAGCTCTGGCTTTGTGTGTCATTACTCGTCCCCCGTGATGAAATTAACTTCACAAAAGTATGGATCAGTAATTCCATAATTCATCTCTTCCTTTTGGCCATGAAGCGTCTCATTTGTCACTGCTTATTTTGGTTGTCCATGTGTCATCTGTGACACAACGCCCTTCATCAGATTCGGATTCAATTCTTTATGAGAACTGATGCATCTCACTATTACGTAGAAGCATTTCAAACATTACACCTCGGCTGCTGCGTGCTACAGAATTGCCAAAACAAAATAGTATATTGATCACTACTTGAGTAAAGATTGATTTCTGAGCTCTGCTACAGCTCTATTACCACATTTCAGTTATTCTGATTGACCTCTGTTTGAGAGTGAGGGAGATCAACCAAGCACAGTCTGTGCATGCCCACATTGTCCCGAAAAGCAAACATTTAATCTCTGAAAGGTAGCTGAAATACAGAGGTCGCTTCCATCTGTGTGACTGGCCACAGCAGCACTGTGGTCAGATGACATCATGTTGCTGTCGAGCAAAAACTGAGCCAGGTTCAACTTTTCTGAGGGACAGCCCTGTTTCCTTTTGGCCAGAGCCCTCTGGAATCCAGCCCTGATCTGCTCCATAGCCTGTCCCAAACATATAGCAGAGGCACAGTAACACTATTGCCAACTCCACTGTTGCGTGGTGTATGCCATAGTATCACCTAACCCTGTGAAGAAGGTCAGTGGAGCCCCATGCAAATAAATGAGAGGGCAGTTTGTCTGAACACGAGCTAATCAACCAATATAAATTCAATCAGCTGTGCGGGTAAAGCAAAGGAGTGCAGGCCTTGAATTCAGTCAACCTTTAAATGTATCAGTGTATCACTGAGTGACATTTGTTGAGGCATGCAAAATCACCATCATTAATCATGTCAATCAGACATTTTAGTCATTAAATACTATTTGAATCGGACACAGACATACTTGCCTAAAAAATTTGATTTTCAGTAGGGAGAAAGAGAGAGATGGCAAACAGATAGTAGGTAAAGTAGCTCATGCTGCCATTTTCCACCTAATGTTAAAGTCTAGATCTGTTAATACAGTGAAGCTCATTTTCCTCTGCTCTGACTGACAGCCCATTCGCTCTCGATGTATCCTGTTACTATTACTGCTGCAGCAGCCAATTTTCCCACTGGGATCATTAAAGTTTCATTGAAACCATTATGTCTGTAAACTCCTGTCATCGCTCAGTCCATCAGCCTTCGCATCCCACCATACGAAAATACTGTATCTTTTCTCTCATTAAACCTCCTCCCTCTTCAGAGATTTTCCTCTCCTTCAATCTTGTCTCACACCTCCTTCCTCCCCCTCCATCTTCCTCCCTGGCTCCTGCAGATGTGCGTTAGCACAATTTTGTTAATTAAAACAGACATCCACCCTCACACGCAGGGCAAACACAAAGTAACGTGGGCTTCAACTATCATTGCCACACACCCAGGACTGCAAACAACATGTTCTCTCACTCCCACCTACAAAAACACCTCCCTCCACATGCACACAATGTGTTGAAAACCTTGGCTAGCCTGGATAGAACAGCTTGTCATGTCCAGACCAGTGCCCTCAGCTTCAACATGACTTGATTCAGACCCGCTGTGACCTGCCAAGAACCAGACTACTGGCCTACCAAACAACAGGAGCCCTCTCATCAGAGGGTGTACTGCCACAGAGCCGTGTTCTGCATCCCATCTTTAAAAACGCAGCCACCTCTAAGTCAGAGGGTTGAGGGTTGATATTCAGGTGTTGTCTACTTTCCTGCCTTACAGTCAGTGAACTGGAATCACTCCAGACCTTGAGATACTGATGGCTACGGCCTATAAATATCACAACCATGCCAAGGGATATCGAGCACGATTGTCTGACTCTGACGGCCTCCTGGTGCCAAGAATACACACAATCTCCTTGGTCCAAGTCAAATGATTCACAAGAAACTCCGACACCTGAGGGAACACAGTGAAGCCTTTTCTAAATCCACACAACACATGAAGCAAAGAAAAGCAAACTCTTGTGACCCCATGATCAGCCAGAGGGTAAGAGCCTGCTCACTGCTCTGAATCTGGGTTTCCACAATTGCTCTGAAGCCTCCTATTCATTCAGCAGCTGACAGACTTCAAAGTAAAATCAAGGATCTATCCAGCCGTTTCGAGCCCGTCCTCTTCCCTCCACCTTTGCATCCTTTATCCCCTCATCCTTGTCTTTGAGTTTGGCCGATCAGCGGAGACGACTGCCCGTCAGCCTCTTGTCCTTCAGTCAGACTTGGCCGCTCCACTCCGCTGGCCCCCGGCTCACCTCAACCAAACAGACCAGAGCACAGCATGGCAGCATCCTGGCACTGAGCGCGCACACACAGTGCACACAGAGCTTTAATTCAGACGAACACTTCCTATTTTATGTGTGTGTCTCGGAGGGCAGGAAGCCAGCGTGGTAATAGGATGTTCCTCGCTCGCTTTGTAACGTCTCAAAGACATGGGCTGAGGCCAAGACACAGGGCAAAAGCAACAGTGCCAAGCTGCACTGAAAAGCCTGACGCTATCTTGAGTGCTGAATGCCATTTGTTTATGTAATGCAGTTAAAAAAGCACCTACTGATAGCATTTAGAGATTAAATGAGTAGTTTATTATCTCTGAACTGGCAGTTGGGATATCCACAAGAAGAATCAGAGGGGTCATTCCATTTTTTCCTCGGGCCTGAGATTTGATGGCCATCGAACACAAAACACAACAGCCAATCAACTGTTACACGTCCTACGCCGCGGACAATAATCCGTAATCCGACATCAGACAGCCAATCATGTGTAATCTGACATCAGACAGCCAACATATTAATCTCATCAGGGGATTATGACGGTCCGTCAGGCAGCGCCTCCACTCAGCAGATCACCCGGTCTTTGCTTTGCCACAGCACTGATGACAAGACCACGCAGAGGTGAACAAAGAAGGTTTCATGAGCAAGTAAAGGAAATCCTGCATCATCTCCCAGCTCTGACATATTCACTGCACTGATTCTGTCGGACAGCTGACGGTGAATCTACTACAACTGCTACATTTTAAAAATCCTGCTGTTGAATGTTAATCCCACTGTTGTATTTCATAACTATTAATTTTCGGTTATCTTGAATTTCCTCTCCCAATGTTTCTTTACTGACGTCCTAAAGATTAGAGAAAACTGTATCTGATACCATGCTTTCCAAATAAAGGACTTCCACAGAGAAGTGCTCCCACCACGCGAACTGAAACCACATTCACACCTTTAGAAACGGGCTATATTCAATCACTGAGATTACATTTCCTCCTCCAGTTTTAAAGCCTCGACTGCGAGCCAGTGTCTCCATCTGTCCATCTGGGAACGCAGACTGAGACAGCTGATTATATCCTCTCCATGCTTGGTCCTCGCCCAGGGAGGAAACAAGGAAGAAAACCTGAATGAATAACATGAATGGGAGTTCCAAAAAAACACTGATATCCTTACAACTGGCATCTGCATTCATGTGCGCACAATTTCACAATCCTCTAGAAGAAAAACAAAGTTATCTCTTTGTCCGCAGTAGCACGGTCAGGTTACATTTGAGGGCTGAGCAAGCAAAAATTGAGCTTATATTAAACTGCAGATAATAACCACTGAGGTCAGCTGGAGGAGTATCATCTCTACACACACACACACAGGAGAGAGAGAGAGAGAGAGAGAGAGAGAGAGAGAGAGAGAGAGGATGCTGCTGGTTGCCTCTCTGGTTACAACAGCTTGCAATGGCCAACACCCCAAAAGCATCCATGCTGGAGCTCACCACACTGTCTGCTGTGGCTCTTATTCAAACAAATCCTCAATAAATTCACCACATGCTGCAAATAACAATGAAACCACATGGTGATAACCAGTTTGAGACACGGGGCTGGCCTAAGAGGGGATATTCACTCCGCTGTACTTGACAAAGAGCAGCGCCGGCTCATATCTGAGTGACTTCTCCGGTCAAATCTAACATGACTGACTTGTTTTCAGCGGCTCACTGAGTCATGAGGGCTACAAAGACTGGACAGACATCACGGCGGCTGGTCCGGCTCCTCTGAACGTGTGTCCCCCTCTTTTCGCATGGAAGTTAAGACAAAAGATTGGACAACCGGCAACAAAGGAGCATGCTATGCCAATCAGCGCGTGAGGCACACGGCTGTGAAGTTGAGGTTGAGCGGGCGGTGCAGGATGGTGGTCTCTACGCGGACCACACCGCCTCTCCACCCCGCTGCCAGCTTCTCTTTCAAACAGGGTGTGACACACAAAAAAACGTCAAAATACAACTTCGTAACTTGCCAGTCAAAGACAAACATCAGCTCCACAGCACAGATAGCATTTGAATTGACAAACAATGTGGCGGAGGGGGCAGCGGCTGTCGTGGCCGTGTGTCTGCGGACCTGCCTATTGTTCCGCCGCTGTCACAGCCGTTAAGGTGCGCCGCGGATTAGCTTTAGCTTTAGCCCCGCCGGCTAACAGCGCAGCCGGCCAGCTAGCGTCAGCGTTAGCCGCTCGCCTTCCAGACAAAGCTAAAAGGTAACACGGCACCTTTCTTCCACTCGGTTTCCCGGGAGTCGGTGTGTTGTATGCGCCGAAACACTACGCAAACAAACCGAACAGTTGTTCAGAAACGGAGTTTTAAGAGTTTAAACATACCCAGAGCTCCGTTCCCCAACTCATTGCGGATCCCCCTTCTGACTTCTCCCGTATTGGACGCACTTCTCCCGGCTCAGACTCTCCGAACTGCCGCTGGGACTCCGGTCCTTCTGACTGACTGTCGACAAACACACACTCCTCCTCCTCCTCCTCCTCCTCTTGCTCTCTATCCGCCTGAATCTGCAGGGCCGCCCAAACCAGGAGCGCTGGACCGCAGCGGCCCGAAAAATGCTGTGGTCATCCAAGTGGTTTCACACCTTAGAATGACCAATAAAGAAAGAAATAGCTGAAATACAAGAAAAACTGTAATTATGTGATGTTAGACTTAAAAACATAATATAGGGTACGACCTGGAAACAACAAGCATTTCAATCATTTCAAGCATTTCAAGCATTTTTTATCATTATTTAATTCAGCAATAAAAAAAATACCTGTAAAAAATAAACAAACAAACAAAAACGCCGCACAAAACAAGTGTGGAAGTGTTGGAATTGATTGTCTCAATTTATCAAGTTTAATCAAAATTGATTTTAAACAGTTTTATATTAGTTTGTATTTATGTTTACCGTCAGCCCACCCACTCAATTTTCAGTGTCATAGTGTAAAAAACGTAAGGATAACACTATTGATTGTTGCTTTGACAACAGACCCATTTAAGACTGAAATTTTGTCACTTGACAGGTTAAGAAATAAACCCAAAACCAAACAAATGAATAAATACATACAATGAAGAGAAGATGTGAGAGTGAACAGTATAAATTCACTGTCAAGGCCAAAGGAAGAAAAAAAAAATGTAATAATACCTTAAAGGTAGAGTTTGTCCATGGTTTCTTCTATCTTATTACTCTGAGGAATTTATAGTGGGGATTGGATTTGTGAAGACATTATGCTGCACTCTGCTGTTTTACAGTAATAACTCAGGAATCATCAGGGACCAAATGTCAGAGGCTTCTCTCAGTTTAGGCAGGTAACATGTACAGAGTCTCCAAATATCTCCTTCTGATCTAAATGTGTTCCTTTAAAAACATTTATTCTTTATTTAAATCAAATGACCAACATGAGAAAAACAAAGCTAAAACTGACATTGATGATAATGGCTTTAGAGAAAATCAACTTTATTTCAGGTGGTCATCATCAGTTAATGTAATCTCTTTGTGGGGCCAAAGAGACTCTATGGGCCATGGAATTTAACCTGTTATGTATTATTTCACTGGGTCGAAGGCCAGTTTATGCTTTTATAATGTGTAATAAACGATCTTTGGACAGACACCCAACTCATTAATTGGTGAATAAACAGTTCCCTCTAGCGGCCATTGTTTGTCACTACAGCTGTAGTCAGATAGACTGTCCTTGAATGTTACAGATGAAGATATTCGTCAACAGAGAGAAAATGAATCTGTAACAATCTGACAAAAATAGAATTAGGCCAACTGTCTATTGAATATTTGTACTCATAGGCAGAGGTGAAGGTCGTAGTTTAGATAACATAGTATATATGAAGGACAGAAGTAATGATTACTGGCATTATTGATTAATCTGTTACGTATTTTCTCAATTAAATGACTGTTTGTTTGGTTATTGTAAAACATCTGGGAAAAGTGGGAAATATCCCCTTCAAATCTCCAGAGCAAAAAGTGACATCTTCAAAATTCTTATTTTGTCCAACCAACCAACCATTCAAAGGCCAGCTGTTTCCTGCAATTTATGTTTGCTTCAACAGTAAGTAAAAATAATGATGGGCTAAAAAAAAAAATAGTTGCCAAATTTTCTACTTATTAGTTAATCAACATATCATTTCAGCTCAAATGTTACATATAATGCCTCTTTAATAAACAACAATGCATCTTATTTTAAAAACCCCTCGTGTTTTGCTTTTAATATCTTGCTATGTAAAGCAGGCTAGCTAGAAAAAAAAGCTGTCAAATTAATGGTAAAATGTACAATTCTTCTCTCTGGATTGTAGAGGAGTATAAAGTGCCTAAAATGGAAAGAATCAAGGAATTTTGTGTCTTTCAGTTTGAACTTCCTGCCAGTACGCACTCCCCCTCCTCTCCTGTAGGTGGCGGTAAAGTGCATCACATTCAGCAAACTGCGAACAAAGCGCAGCGAAGAAGAATCTCCTCCGCTGTGCTGAGAGGGGGTGAACCAGTAAAGTGTATTTAGGGAACATTAAATTGTGTAAATTTTTGCACTATAGCAGACAAAGACAGACATGTACCGCTGCATGACAAGGTAAGAGACGTGACACCCTTGACGTCCATGAATCCATCACCGTCCACTTGTTTCTCCATTGAAGTACACTCAGACGTCTTCACGACCTTTGGCATACATTTCTTTTTGTGTAGCTAACGATTTATATACCGTCAAAAAGTTTGTCTACAGCTTACTACAAACACATTTCACGGTGTAAGTTAAGTTTAATTTAGTTTATTTTCATGCATTAGCGAAAACTGACAAGCTATATATGAAGCTAACCTACAGCCCTGATGCGTTCATTTAGCTAAGTAACAGCTCAGTTAGGTTCAAACTTGTAGTAGAACCTGAATTTAAAGATACTAAGTTAACACTCATCTCTGACATTATGTTGATGCTGTCTAGCTGTTGCAGCCTCCAAAGCTGATGATGCCACCCTCTGTGGAGGAAATCAGTGTGTTTAGGATTATCTGCTGAAGTAAATGTAAGACGAACACACTGGAGGGACACTTGATGACAGGTTAAAGTTATGCATTTCAAATGTATGTAAATGATGCATTAATGTGAAAGTAGAGTTTTACTGCAGTAGTTTAACCTGGTAATTTAGTCCATGTAGTTAAATCCAACATTGCATCATATTTTAGAACCTGATTGTGGGATTTGTACAGAAAATCTTCATTTGTGCACGACAGTAACTTGTAACTATAGCAATTGAGTAAAATGTACCGTATTTCCACTGGTGATGGATGTAAATGTGCTAATACCACCCTGTACATGTACTCCAGACCTACATTCAGAACTTAACAAAATGAAATGTACAAAAGCATCAGCAAAATGTATTGAAATATATATATATATATATATGTGTGTGTGTGTGTGTGTGTCTGTGTGTATGTGTGTGTAAAATATTATCACTGTGACTTTCAGATAAATGTAGTGTGCTTAAAAAAAAGTACATTTCTCTCTGAATTGTGGAGCAGTAGTAGTATGAAGCAGCATATCCCTGGTTGCTTAGAGTGAATAAGTTGCCAGTTTGAAACTTATGCTTAACGTTCAAGGCCCAAAGAGGTAAAAGCATCTGCTATTCACACAGAAAAACTGAAAGACTGGAGATGAGAAGATTCAAATTTGTGTCGCAAAACTTGTTTTTTTTTTCCTAACCAATGCTGCCATTCATCCTTTGACTGATAGGAGAGTCCTCTTAGGAACTAACAGATATGTGGCAGTGGAAAATTACACTGCGGATAGATCCCCAGTCTGTCATACAGACAGACACATTCACACCTGCAGGCACTTAAAGAGTTTCCAAACTACCAAATCTTCTGGTCAATGGACTGGGTCATCTTAAGAAAATCCCTGGCTATACATGTGCCTCAGCTGATCAGGTCAGATTCCAGCCTGGGATCTTGTAACTATGAGGTGACGGCGGTAACGTTAGTGTCATGCCATCCCTGTCATTAATCAGTGGACAGGTGTTTAATCCTGCACTAAGATGTAATGTGATCCTTGTGTGTATGGGGATGTTATATTATGCATAGAGACTGACCCACACTGCTGCATCTGATTAATGATTGAATTCCCACCTGTTTGTTTGTGTTTGTTGCTTCCCTCTCTGTTCATAAAAGGAGTGTGTGTAGCGGGGGAAGAGTGTGTCCTGCCTTGATACCTCCGCACGCCCAGTCGCCATCATGGACCAGGAGAAACACAGCAGAGGAGAAACATCACAGGTGAGTACATCACTAGACTTCCTGTGGGCTAAATATGTGACCCATACTGCATTTTAAACTCTCATTTCTGCATGTTGTTAACAGTCCACCCAGGTTTTGCTTTAACCAACAGTTTATATCAGTACCAACCCTGTTCACGCACTATGCGAATCTTGTGCTGCAGGCTGTCTGAGCAGCGTTGGCAGTGTTCAGTCCGCTGGATGAGCTCTGCTGCCAGGAAGAGGAGAGCTCTGCGCAGTGCCTTCCCAGTGCTGGAGCAGCCCCTCCAGCCCATCCACCGACACGTGTATGAAGCTAATCTCCGAAACAGCAATGCCTGCCATAAGAAGTAGGTTCCGCTCTTGTCATTGATTGAAATAGAGTTTTGATTGCACGGCGTTCACCAGCTCTCTCACACTGTAAGGTACGTGGAGTTGAGTGAGAAGGTCAGGAAAGGAGGCGGGGAAAACGCCATCACCAGACACACCCAGAGAAACAGGAAGCTGCTGGTCCGGGATCGGCTGCGCCTCCTGCTGGATGATGAGGACTTCCTGGAGCTGTCACCTTTTGCTGGTTTGGGTCTACCATACGGGGACATCCCTTCAGCGGGCTGCCTGACTGGTCAGAAAAGCACTATCTGCAATCCTGTATCTTTGGTACTAACTATAAACTGTATCATCTGACTAGTTTGACTACAGCCTCAGATTTACTCCACTTTACTTCTTCTGTTTCATCCATTATGATGATGGAAATGTGACTCACACTGACTCGTGTGCTGCCTGTCTTGTAAATGTATCCATCCAGGTATTGGCAGGATCAATGGCTTGTGGTGTGTGTTTATCGCCAACGACGCCACAGTGAAAGGCGGCACAGCGTATCCAATCACAGTGAAGAAGCAGCTACGGGCACAGGACGTAGCAATGCAGAACCGCCTGCCATGTGTCTACCTTGTCGACTCTGGAGGAGCTTTTCTACCACTGCAGGTTAACATGCACACACACACACACACACACCTCCATAAAAAGTACTTCGGGTATTTTCATGTGAATATTACTTGGATCATACTGACTGCTATTTTAATCCCCATTTCTGTGTGTGTGTCTAATTATCCAGTCAGAGATCTTTCCTGATAAGAACCAGGGAGGAAGGACGTTCTATAACGAAGCCATCATGTCTGCCATGAGGATCCCCCAGGTAAAGAAATATGAAGTTGTACAGGTCTGCTCTGACAGGACAGAATAATCATGAAATGGGCTGAGAATGAATGAATTTGTTGCAATGAACATTAAACAGATCTGACGTGAGGCTCTGATACGGCTTTCCGGTGGATTTGGTCGTGGGTAGCCTGTTTTAAGGTTCCCCCTCTTCTGCAGTTTCAGTGGATTGGATGTATAAATACCCTCTCTGACTACATCAGATTAAATGAGTAGCTTTAGGCCACAGAAAGCACTCATGCATGCAACTTTGTGTCAATCAAAGGTGTCAGTGGTGTGCGGGTCGTGCACGGCGGGTGGAGCTTATATTCCCACTATGGCAGAAGAGACAGTGATGGTGCACCGGATAGGGACCATATTCCTGGGAGGGCCGCCATTGGTCAAGGCCGCCACGGGAGAGGAAGTGACGCCAGAGAACCTGGGAGGAGCCAGGCTTCACGCTGAGCACGTCCATAAATCAAAGCAGCCCATAAGTTTACACCCACTTAAGAAATAACATGAATAACAATGAGTTCAAGTCTGTTTACTTATCTTCTGCTTTCAGGGTGAGTGGCTGTGTGGACCATTTCGCTTGGGAAGAAAAGGAGGCGTATGAATACACCAGAAACATTATATCCACCCTCAACTTCCAACTGCCGGAAGAAGAGGAGGAGGATGAGGAGGAGCCGCTGTATCGTTCAGAGGAGCTTCTGGGGCTTGCTCCCAGAAGTTATGACTACAGTCTGGATGTTAAAATGGTACAGTATGCACACACACATAAGAAACATGAGAACAACTGCAGCCACGTAACATTAGACAGAAAGAGTTTCAGACAATCAGTGGGCTTGTATTCCCTATAAATGCTTTTTTGTCGTTGCTTTCTGGAAAACGTTCGCTGTCACTGAATCCAGAATTGATCACATGGTTCCTGTCATTGTTATCTGTCCAGGTGGTCAGTCGGCTGACCGACGGGAGCCGCTTCCAGGAGTTCAAAGCTCGCTATGGAACCACACTCATCACTGGCTTTGCAAAGATCCATGGGTAAAAGAACAAACAAAAGCAACCTTCATAGGTTTCCTGTCTGGATACAGCACGTGTTGCATACCAGCACAGCAGTCGCCCACCAAGCTGGGACGGCTTATTGTTTGAGAGTGTGTGTGGTCAGAGCAGAAGTGAGTGTTTTCACATGTTTCTGTGTGATGCTGATTGAGTGTCTGTACCCTGTTAGCCACCTGGTGGGAATAGTAGCCAACAATGGAGAGCTGTCATACCAGGCCGCGCTGAAAGGCAGCCATTTTGTCCAGTTGTGTGACCAGAGAGACGTCCCCCTCATCTTCCTGCAGAACACAGCACCCACAGCAGCTCCAACACTCTCCACAACACAGGTATTGAGTAAAACCCACACACAGGCTGTTCAGTCTGTGTAAATGCATTTCATAACCGAGCAGATCAGAAATCTTCAAAACCACTTTTCTTGGATTCAGAATTTCAGTATTTGTCTCTTGTCTTCTAGGCAGAGACGAACACTAACCGTCTGAAGGCTCAGGGTTCAATGATGTCAGCAGTAGCGTGCGCCTCTGTCCCCAAAATCACTGTGGTGATTGGTGGTTGCCATGGTGCTGACAGCTACGCCATGGTGAGAGACCCAGTATCTAAACCCTAAACACCTCTCAGACATTGTCAAGTCAAAGAAGGTGAATTAGAAACCTGTTGATGAATGAACAGGTGTTTTTATTGATGACAGTAGCACTTGGCTCTGTCTTTCTAGATGGGTGCATCTTTAAAACTGCAGACATTCAAGGATTTTGTCTGCAGTTTCATAATCGCATATTGTAAACCATAAATCTTCATCACTGTCAATCATGAAACCTCTTCATGATCTCCAGGTCTCGATATCTGGGCTGGAAAGTGTGTCTGTATTCAGCTTGGAATGAAATGCAGCTATATTTTTGTTACATTAGCTGTGAACTACAGCAAAGCACTGTATACATACAGTCCCCACTATTCTATAGTATAATCATACATTATACTCGTGCAGGATTTAGGACACAGGGTCAATCCCACAATAATTTGAACCTCATTTCCTGGTTGTCCTTAGTGTGGGCGGGCCTTTGACCCTAATTTCCTGTTCCTGTGGCCCAGCGCCAGAGCATCGATGACAGCTCCGGGCCACTCCAGCTCTCTGCTTCCCCTTGACAGTGAGCAGGACGAGGAGCAGAAGAAGAAGCTGGAGGATGACCTGAACAGGAGGTTAGAGGAGGAGAGCTCAGCCTTCTTCTCCTCCGGCAGGCTCTGGGACGATGGAGTCATTCTGCCTCAGGACACCAGGAAGGTAAAAAAACACAGTTTGGTTTCAGCTGTCAACTTGACCTTTCCCCCTTTTCCCCTCTATGATGACTTTGTGCACACATATGTGTGTGCTTGCAGGTCCTCAGAGACTGCCTGGACATCATCAAGCAGCAGCAGTATCAACTGTCCACAGAGAAACTGCAGGCAACACTTTTACGTGTATAGAAGCTTCCATCCTTCTCCTCCTCACCTCCTCTGGACATCACAGACATCTGTGAGATTAAACTGCTGCTGAGGGACATGCACCAGAATGATCTGTCTGCATCTCACGCCAACACTTTTGCATCCAGTGTGATTAGTGATTGTCGGTGATGAGAACTTGGAGCAGTTCTTTAAAGACTTCTGGAGCAGCAGATTACTCACTTCATATTTAAGCTACTTTATCATAGTTCAGACTGTATGTCGTATGTGGTCCTGCTGCTTCCCTGGTTATGGGTAAAGTTATTATGTTTTGATTACTCAGGCCATAAATTAAAAATTCATATAAAATCAGATCAGTAAAAGTTTAATTTCATATTTTGAATAACACAAATCACCTGCAGTGCAAAGGTGTTAGCAGGGACACTGCAGAGAAAGACCTGCAGCAGATATGAAGATGTTTTCATTTCATTGGCCATAAGGTGGAGGATACCTTCAAAGGTCCCATAAAATGTGATCATTGCTTCCTTAAACCTGCAGAAATTGACTGTTTTGGCCGCTGGGGGGCAGCACAAGAAGCTTGGCACCCAACATTAACATTAACAACAGCTAATAGAAGGTGATGAACAGTATGACTGCTGTTTATACATGCGTGCTAATCGAATGTTTGTCTTGCACATAACACAGAGATGTCTTGGAATCATTTATAATTCATACTGTTTCTCTGTGGTCAAACTATCTGGTGGATACAGGACTGAAATGTATCTTCACAGAAGTCGCCGCTCTTGACGTTGTTATGTCAAAAACCGTCAGCAGTCAGGAGACGAAGGATTAAAGTCTTCTCTTCATGGGAGTGTTCATGTGCAGCATTTCTTTTATTGTCGAACAACTACACTGTATTATCATTACAACATGTCAAGTGATCACTGTAATGTAATTATTTTTATTTGTATGAAATGAGAAAAAAATGTAAATACCTTTTAAAATATGTGATGCAAAAATATTGTTTGTATTTAACTGTAGTTCTTTCCAAGGATGATTTCACAGATCTGCTGGTGCTATTTTAATTATGAAGTCTAACACTTTCAAAGCAGCGAACGTGTTTGAACAAAAGCAAAAACAAACTGAATGAAGTAAAGTCAAGCTTCGGCTCACTTCTCTCTACACTCACGCTGTTTTTCTCCACCAGTGACAGGATACTGATCACTTCTCCTGCTGTTTTGAAGGAGGACATTGTTACATTACAATCAACAGACGCTGCTAACTCTATAGCGAGCTTGTACCCAGAAAGTGTTCCAAGGAAAAGAAAAAGGGAAAAAAAATCATGCTTAAACTCCAACTAAATTTCAAAGAATTGCATTAACCACTGATGCACTGCTGATTAAGATTCACAGCGAGGCAACTAAACTAGTACTTGACAGAAATGAGTCAGTTGCACATATTTTATGCTTTTGCCTTGAAACTATGCCGTTCAATGTAAATCATTTTCATGCAACTCACTAGATTTGACGTAGTGAAGTGACTTTATGTGAGTGTCCTGTTGCTGTTATGGCTGTGATGGACTGAAAAAAACTATTTGTAGTGCATTTCTGATAGAAAGATCTGGTTGGCTGGCAGGAGAGTGAACATGGTGTATTAGTCGCGTCAGGATGAGGGTCAGGCTCATGGTTTGTACATGCCGTGGAGGGTCACAGGGATGATGGTGTTGACCTCTGCCCTGGCCAGCTCTGTCAGTTTCCTGGCATCCAGCACCAGCAGGGAACCTGGCCGCTCTGCTCCCGGCTTCACCACGATGCTCAGCAGCACACCTGCAGCACAGAGACAGAGGGGGTCAATGTGTGCTTGTGTTTCCACCGCAGATGGGGTTAAGATGAGGCAATGGTGGAGGAGACACTGTAATCATTCTTCCGTTTCCACAATTTTATGTCTCCAGCTGTACTGAAGACATGACAAGATGACAGAATGGTGCAGATCACAGTGTCATATATGTTTCATGTACACTGCTCAAAAAAATAAGGGGAACACTAAAATAACACATCCTAGATCTGAATGAATGAAATATTCTTATTAAATACTTTGTTCTTTACATAGTTGAATGTGCTGACAACAAAATCACACAAAAAATATCAATGGAAATCAAATTTATTAACCCATGCAGGTCTGGATTTGGAGTCACTGTCAAAATTAATGTGGAAACACACACTACAGGCTGATCCAACTTTGATGTAATGTCCTTAAAACAAGTCAAAATGAGGCTCAGTAGTGTGTGTGGCCTCCACGTGCCTGTATGACCTCCCTACAATGCCTGGGCATGCTCCTGATGAGGTGGCGGATGGCCTCCTGACGGATCTCCTCCCAGACCTGGACTAAAGCATCCGCCAACTCCTGGACAGCGTTGGTGGATGGAGCGAGACATGATGTCCCAGATGTGCTCAATTGGATTCAGGTCTGAGGAACGGGCGGGGCAGTCCATAGCATCAATGCCTTCGTCTTGCAGGAACTGCTGACACACTCCAGCCACATGAGGTCTAGCATTGTTTTGCATTAGGAGGAACCCAGGGCCGACCGCACCAGCATATGGTCTCACAAGGGGTCTGAGGATCTCATCTCGGTACCTAATGGCAGTCAGGCTACCTCTGGCGAGCACATGGTGCGCTGTGCGGCCCCCCAAAGAAATGCCACCCCACACCATTACTGACCCACTGCCAAACCGGTCATGCTGGAGGATGTTGCAGGCAGCAGAACGTTCTCCACGGTGTCTCCAGACTCTGTCACGTCTGTCACATGTGCTCAGTGTGAACCTGCTTTCATCTGTGAAGAGCACAGGGCGCCAGTGGCGAATTTGCCAATCTTGGTGTTCTCTGGCAAATGCCAAACGTCCTGCACGGTGTTGGGCTGTAGGCACAACCCCCACCTGTGGATGTCGGGCCCTCATACCACCCTCATGGAGTCTGTTTGTGACCGTTTGAGCAGACACATGCACATTTGTGACCTGCTGGAGGTCATTTTTCAGGGCTCTGGCAGTGCTCCTCCTGTTCCTCCTTGTACAAAGGCGGAGGTAGCGGTCCTGCTGCTGGGTTGTTGCCCTCCTACGGCCTCCTTCATGTCTCCTGATGTACTGGCCTGTCTCCTGGTAGCGCCTCCATGCTCTGAACACTACGCTGACAGACACAGCAAACCTTCTTGCCACAGCTCGCATTGATGTGCCATCCTGGATGAGCTGCACCACCTGAGCCACTTGTGTGGGCTGTAGACTCCATCTCATGCTACCACTAGATTGAAAGCACCGCCAGCATTCAAAAGTGACCAAAACATCAACCAGAAAGCATAGGAACTGAGAAGTGGTCTATGGTCACCACCTGCAGAACCACTCCTTTATTGGGGGTGTCTTGCTAATTGCCTATAATTTCCACCTGTTGTCCATTCCATTTGCACAACAGCATGTGAAATTGATTGTCAGTCAGTGTTGCTTCCTAAGTGGACAGTTTGATTTCACAGAAGTGTGATTGACTTGGAGTTACATTGTGTTGTTTAAGTGTTCCCTTTATTTTTTTGAGCAGTGTATATTTGTGTATGTATGATGGTGTTTGTGCGCATCCTACCATCGTCCTCCTCTGTAGCTCCAGGTGTCGGTACAAACAGCGGCTCTGATGGGTAACAGTCTTCCTCCTGCCACACCCACGTCTCTTTGGTCTGTACATTCAGCTTGACGATCTGCAGCAAGTCAGCAACAAACAACCGACAGGCTTCATTAACATCAGCGTCAGTGTCAGCGAGCGCTGGGTGATAAACGAGCTCGTACCCTGTCAGGGATGAAGTGGTTGAGTCCCAGGCCGTAGGTGAAGGAATACTTCTTCCCACAAAACAGAGAGTAGTTAATCTGTGGAAACTCAAAGGCTGAGAGAGAAAGAGAGGCACAAAGAGAAATATTACAAATGAAAGAGACTCAAATGAAAATATATGCATGTAAGCATTGTGACTAAAAACAGCTTGGTTGTGAGTCTTGGTTGAAAGTCACTAATTACATTCACTCAAGTACTGTGCTTAAGTACACAGACTTGAGTACTTCCATTTTATATTCCTTTATACTTCTATTCCACTACATTTTAGAGGCAAATATTGTACGGGAGTACAAAAGTACAATATTTGCACAATAAAGTACAATGCATTTATTTCAGAACTTCAGTTACTAGTGACTCTGCAGCTACAGACACAAAATATAGTCAACATTTTTATGGTGCATTATTGTGAATTCAGCCATCCAGTAGTACATAAAATCATCCTAATTTGCTCCCCTTTTACCAGCTGCAGTCATGCAGTCAAGTCATGAATACACTGATGCATCAGTAATGGGCCATTCTACATAATGACTGCCTCTACTTTTGGTACTTTAAGTATATTTTAATGCTAATACCTCCATACTTTGTATTGGCATTATCTCTTCCACAGCACTTCTTCCAGCAAGAATGAACCTTCAAACTCAACTTAAAAGCATCACACTGATTCTGATTCATCACGCTGCATGCTGTCATTAGACAGGGGTGTGTGTAGCCATGTATTACTCATGTTGTGGGGGCTTGTGTGTGTGGGGGTTTTACCTTGTCTTGGTCCAGAAAAGAGGACTTCGGGTTCCAGCCAGATGGTGCCATCGCTACGAAGAACAGCAGTTGCTGTCGTGTAGGGCAGAGACACCAGATTCTTCCCCTGTTCTTCCTGAAAACACACACAAGCACGCAGATGGATATACACACAAACTGTAAGCACACACTAGTGTGAGGGGTGTTTTGTACAGGTGTGGTTGCAAAGACATTATTAACTTGCAGTATGTATATTCGTGTGTGTGTGTGTGTGTGTGTGTGTGTGTGTGTGTGTGTGTGGACTCACCCTGTGTATGTCCAGCGGCAGAACGTATCGTCTGACCTCGGGCTGAGGAGCTCTCATTGCTGCTTTCTTCACTTCTTCCCACTCCTGCTTCATGTTGGCCATGTACAGGTAGTCATACACAAAGTCATGACTGTGGAAAGAGAGAGAAAGATGTCAGGATGAGACAATTATACCCATCATGACACACTCACACAGACACACACGGGGTCACACTCACCCTTTCCACGTGCAGAGGTCAACGATGATGAATCCCTGCTCCTCGTAGGCGTTGATGTGGTGGAAGATGTTGAAAGCTGACGTTCTGAACCTGTGGCTGCTCAGATAACCTGCTGAGTCCCTAGTGGCCAGGTGGAACCACGTCTACAACACACACATACACACACGCATGTATGAACAGAAATGTCCAGGAAGACGAAGGCTCAGATTCAATTATTACAGTACAATTAGCACATTATTAATTATGGTGTTTATTCAGAGTAATAAATGAACGCCAAATAAACAACTTTCTTATGTTCTAATATGAAATAATACTCATAAATATCTGATCTTTGGAACTCCATGTAGCCTACATCCATACACAGATTACAAGACAATGGGCCCCCGGACAGGGACATGTAAAAGGCCCCCAGCCCTTCTCCACAGGAGCAAGAGGACTGACAGAGACACAAAACAGCTGCATCTATTTGAGTTGAATTTTGTGTATCTTTATAGCTATTTTACATCACTTTCTAATCATTTTGTGTGTCTTTGTCATTGTTTTGCAGCTCTCTGTAGTTGTGTTTGATTGATTCTCCAACAAGAAATGTGAACAGTTACTTCATACAGAGGTCCTGGATCTGTAATCCACCTGTGGCACTAACAAGCCAAGGACCTATCCCCCACTGAGGGCCATGCCTCATGCCTCTGCCTACCCCCATAGTGTCGTTGGATTCAAAGCAGTCCATATATGTGGCTCCTCTGACGCTCCAAGCCGACAGGAACTTGAGTAGGTTTATCTTCACTGGCTGCTCCACGAACACAAAATAGTTGTCTGTCATACCGAAACTATGGAAAGACAAGCAGAGAGACGGGTAGATACATGAGCAGCAGCAAAACGGTGATTTTTTCTGGCTGGTTTAGAAAAGTTTTGTCAGATGCAAAGCGTAAGATTGAGTTGAATTCCTTGTGCTGTGTGTTCATTGTGAGAAATGAAAGACCAGCTGGGTACCTGTGTATGTAGGAGGGCTTTAACCTCTCACTGCTGGGCAGCTGGACCACAACCTGGGATTTCTCTATGGGATCTGATTGGTCTGGAAACACACCGTCACAGTGTGGGACATTACAACAACAACAACAATGACAATAACAATAGTAATAGTGTAGTAAAGCATCAAACATGTTGAAAGAAATTTCAACTTTGTTCAGTTCATAAAAAGCTAAAAAATCAATTAAATTCAGTTCACTGAAGATTTGAACAAAACTCACCTCTCTGAGCAGGGGGGATTTTGACAATATTATAAGCCAGACTCATGTTTTTGCCAAAGCAGTTACCGATGTTATAGACTGTACCATCTGTGTCAGTGTGGGGGTGAGCAGTCATCCCATTCACTGAGAGGTACTTACACAGGTCCACCTAATATAAATACACACACACAATACACAAGAGAAAGAATATAAGAAAGAGTCAGACTGGTGAAGGGTCACTAAAGGTGTATAAAGCATGTTTACATGACATCATCACTTTAAATGTATGATCAATTACATTACACTACATACAGCTTAAATACATCATTACTGTAAAAAAAAAAAAAAAAAAAAATCTAACCATTAAGATGATTTGTATACACCAGAAGTATATTTTTCAGATAGAACATTGTCACTTCAGCACAAAGCAAACATTTGTGTCCAAACTGAAATGGCAATCGTTTACTCATATTCAAATCTTACGTGACCATAGGTAAGGGAGCCCTCACCTATGGTCATGAACTTTGGGTCCTCAATACCAGCAGTTAAAAGGAGTTTTCTCCGCGGGGTGGCAGGGCGCTCCCTTAGAGATAGGGTGATGAGCACTGTCACCCAGGAGAAATTTCAGAGTAGGGTCGCTGCTCCTCCACATCGAGAGGAATCAGCTGAGGTGGCTCGGGCATCTCTATCGGATGCCCCCTTGACGCCTCTCTAAGTAAATGTTCTGAGCATGTTCTACCGGGAGGAATACCCAGGACACGCTGGAGTGACTATGTCGCTCGGCTGGCCTGGGAACGCCTCGGGATCCCCCCGGAAGAACTGGGGGAAGTGTCTAGGGAGAGGGAAATTTGGGTGTCCCTGCTCGAGCTGCTCCCCCCGCGACCCGGTCCCGGATGAAGCGGGAGAAGACGGATGGATGGACAAATTTTACGTGTATTGCAATTTTTGAAAAAACCCCAGGGACTTAAATAGAAACACTGTATCAAGAAACTTGCATTCATTATCAGTGCAGTCAGCATGATATAAACCAGTCAGCGCTCACCTTCTTTAAAGTCTCCAGCGAATCAGGATCAACCTTAGTGATGTAATTAGTCTCTGTGACAGCGTAGAAGTCTTCGCCGATTGGGTAGATGTTCACTACGCAATTATCAGTCACCTCAATGCCTCTGAAGTAAGTAAAGAACCTGCACAGAGACCAGGAAGGCTGATAGTCAGCTGATAGCCAACCGCATGTGTGTTGCAGACGGTTTCATATATTAAAGCACATTGGATGTTATTATATGTACAGAACAACACAGAGCCTGACTACATCAGAAAACACTGTGATCAACTCAAACTCAGTGCTGTTGTGTAACAATGCTGCTGCAACAAACATCATTTTCATTATCAATTTATCCAATGGAAGTTATTTTATTAATTGTTAATTATTCATTCATCTTATCCCTTTCGGGGTTGCGGGGAGCTGGAGCCTATCCCAGCTGTCAACGGGCGGGGTACACCCTGGACCGTTCGCCAGTCAATCGCAGGGCAACATATAGAAACAGACAAACATTCACTCTCACACTCACACCTAAGGGCAGTAACCAATTAACCTAATGAGCATGTCTTTGGTCTGTGGGAGAGAACCCACGTAAACACGGGAAGAACGGGAAGAACATGCAAACTTCGCACAGGGGATCGAACTGGCGACCTTCTTGCTGTGACGCACGCGCACTACCTGCTGCTCCACCATGCCACCCCTTGTTAATTAATTGGTCGATAAAAGGTCAATAATTAGTAAAAAGAAATATGTATCACAACTGATCAGAGCCCAAGGTTAACATTTTTATACTGCTTGTACACAGCAGTCCAAACTTCAAACATGTTCAGTTTAATACCCTTAACTAAGAAAACTGGTAAAACTTCACATTTGAGGAGATGGAACGAGTCCATTTTTAGTACAATTAATCAATTATCAAAATAACTGCTGATTTACTTTCTGTCAGTCAACTAATTGATTGATTGACTAATTGTTTGAGGGCAGATGGTAATAAAAAATGTTACCAACAAAAATCTATCTTCTCATCTAACTTGCGTCAACACAGCGATTAAGTGTTCATTCATTCATTCATTCATTCATCTTCTATACCCCGATTATCCCTTTTGGGGTTGGGGGGGGGCTGGAGCCTATCCCAGCTGTCAACGGGCGAGAGGCGGGGTACACCCTGAGCCGGTCGCCAGCCGACTGCAGGGCGATTGAGTGTATTTCCCAAAATATCCACAACTATATGACCATTTACATTAAGCACAGCACCGAAGAACAGAACATTTGACTAATCAGACCAGAGCTGGACCTTTGGATAATGCTGAGAAGGTCAGGGACTGGGCTGACCTGGAGAAGATGTTTTTGCAGGGGTCTGGGTAGGCTGCTGTTCCAAACTCAGTGATGACCACTCTGTTCTCTGTCATGGCACGAACATATGAGTCAGACCTGATAAACCTGAGCAGAGAGATCACACACATCATGTGCCAGAGAACCAAAAGGAGTTGGCTTAAGCATTTTGTGGCTTGTAGCTGCTGCGGATCTGCGTCTGAGTTGTTTTTCTCTTGCAGCATTCCAGGATGAACTGACTGTCAGCTCTTTCCTATGCTGCACAGAACTGCATGCTTCCCTGCTCTAACACATTTCAGATGTCATAAAGGCTCAGCATCTGGATTTGGATCTGCATCAAGAGTAATAATAACAAGTGGTAAACAATGTGTACCAGGTTTGTTTTTCATGTTCAAAAATGCACGGCAATGCCAAGACACCCATTAAAAATTCCATAGTGCTTCACAGACAGAGACAAAAGGGAAGAGAGATAAAGAATATGTAAGACAACATGTAGAAACAGACATAAAAAAGGTAGCGAGTTGTATTCTTACTTCCTGTAGTAGGTCACCTGACCACCCTTCAGGTCAAACTTGTGAATGAGCGCCTGTCCATCAAACAGGTGGTGGAAAGGTTCATCTCCCACCTCGAAAAGACCTGGACCCATCCTGAGGAGACTGCCACCCAGCCAGGATGGTATAACACCTGCAAACATGTACGCGCAGACACACACACACACACACACACACACACACACACACACACACACACACACACACACACACACACACACACACACACACAGAAATGTGAAACGAGGTTCCAAGTGTATTTCTGTAGATGTGTCTCAGTCCAGAGTGCAGCTGAGCAGCTGAGCAGATTCATAAAGGCAGAAAAAGTACCAGTGACGTTAGCAGCTATGGGTTCATCCAGCTCCTCCACTGTCTCAAAGATCTTCTTGTAGCCTCCAGCAGGATGCTCCACTCTGGAGTGGAAAGTGAAAAACATATTTTAAGGAATGCTTCTGTAGCATGACCAGGTCGGAAACCTTTTAACTGTTTGGTTAAAAGCTTCTGTTACTGTGTGTTTTGCTCTTCACTGTTGAATCAGGACTTCCTCCAAACATGATGATATATTCCACACAGTGACTGGGCTGCAAGTGATGCACATAATTACTTACCTGAAACTGAAAGTTCATTTGACCAAACAATCTTTCCACAAGGTCCATTTAGTAGCTGTTTTAAAGCATCTAGTTATTTCACAACATCTTCTTCAGCACGGTAATTAAAATGAAAACAAAGTAATTCCTTTCAGTGTAAATTTGAACATCTACAGTTTGGTAACATCTGCTGAGGAAGATGGTGTGATACCATCAAAAGCTCCAGACGAGCAGCTACTAAATGGGCCATGTGCTGAGATTGTTTGGTCAACTGCCATTTCCTGGCTTGTTTCTGTACCGGCCAAAACAAAACTTTCTTTTCTCTTTCTCTTTTGACCACTTTTATTTCGTCCCTCTGTGCATCTCTCTTCACATCTGTGTCTCGTTTTGCCCTATTTCTTATCACACGTTCATTTTTCAGTGTTTGTTTTTTCTTTCATTTTCTTTCTGGCTCTCTCTTTTCCTTCTTTTCTTTCTTCTGTCTCTTTTCCTCCTTTGGTCTGCATCTCCTTTGGTTGATCACATAACACCATAAAGTGCAAAGACTGCAGCCTCTCCTCAGTTATTCAACAGAAGTCAGAGCAGACATCATCTTTTCAAGGTCTAGTCAGGTCTTACCTCACGGCTGCAGCAATCACTGTCCTCTGTAATCTCAAGTTGAAAAACTGAGTTTTGAGGAAAACTGCCTCATCAACTCACCATCAAATCTTTTTCTCTTACAAGGAAAACAAGAAACGTCACTGAGTTGCGTCTCCAGGCTGCTTTCTCCTCTTTCACTCCAGAGAGATCAACACAGTTGAACTTTGAAAGGTCGTTTTTGACAATATGTTTCATCTTGACGTTTTTTATCCTCAAACATGCGAAACCTTTAGAGAAAAGAAAGGGAAAGCTTTCCTCACCGGCTGACCATGCTGCTGTATGTTCTCCACACACGTACACACAAGCGGCCTGTAGAAAGAGACTCCGGCTTGCATCTAAACCGCACACAGATTTCCTGTGGTGTGGGATGGAAACTGGGCCCCCTCCTCCCTCCTCTTTACCTCTTATCCACCCCTTTTTGTCATTTTCTCCACCCCTTTTCCATCCTGCCTTGCTTCCCCCAATCCCTCCTTTCCTCTGCATCTCCCTCTCTCTTCCTCCTTGTTTTCCCTCCATGCCTGTTGCTCCCCTGCTCCCACTTTTCTTCTGGCCTCTTCCTCCTCCTCTGGTCTTATCCAGAGCTGAACAAGCCAGCTTTGTCTCTGTCCTTTGAGCTGTCTGGCCCTCAGCTCCATGCAGAATGTTCTCCAGGCTCAGAAACAAGGCCTTTGTCAACCTGGGAACACAAACACTCACTCACCTACCAATGATGTGGGTCAAGCTAATAGTCAGCTTTTAAAAGCAGTGTGTTGATTTTGTTGTCTGTACACGGGCATGGACGTAGAACAAATGCTGTCTAATTAGTTCCAGACAGCCTCAGCAAACTCTCCAAAACTATTTTAATTGGCTAGCTCTGAAGGGGGAGGAAGAACAGCAGAAAAAAGAGGGGGAGTGAATGATTAACCATGACTGCATTTTTTTCCTCAATCATTGAACACTGACTGCTGAATAGAAGGATGGAATGCTGAATTAAAATGAATGGTCGCATTAATAAGGGTTAAAGGAACAGTAATCTGTCTTCTAGACAGCAGCACCCCAAGACTCTCAGTGACCCCGTCTGGCCACCGCTGCCTCTAGTGTTCATCACTAAGGGGACCAAAAATGGAAGGATTAACCTCAGGGTAGGAGTTAGAATTACTGATACACTATTTGTCATTGTGTTGATTTTAGCCATCCTAGCAGCAATTGAAACACCTGAACAACTGTTACATGGATTGCCAGGACCTTTGTGCAAACATTCATGGTTCCCAGAGGGTGAATCCTAATGACTTTGGCAATCTCCTGACTTTTCATAGAGTGTCTCCACGATTAGACATTTGTGGTTTTGAATGAAATATTTAATCAAGCAGCCAATTCCGTGACTTGAGATGTGCTCAGCGTCATGAAAACCAGTCAGCCTATGATGTTATGTACTAGTATTGTATACAATGAGAGATTTTTGTGCAAAGAAGGCACTATGAAATAAAGTAATGGCATCACCAAAATCAGTAGGCTTCTTCTGGGGAGGATGAATATTTGCTTTAACTTTATTGGCAATGTAGCCATGAAACAGGTCTGTAGAGGCGGAAGGGTGATGTAAAGTTATTAAGTACAGAATGTGACCTGAGAGTGGCACTATAGTAAAGCTAAATGAATGTGAATGGAAAGGGTTTATCATCAGGGGATCGTGAACGTACTCAGAACATTTCACAGTAACATGAAGACTGGATTTGGTGGAAGAAACTAAAAATAAACCAGATGAATGAAATCAATGAAACCAAACTTCATTAAACAGTTACTTAATTCTGCAGACCTACAAGACTTACAATAAAGTCATTTTTATAGTGTTATTTCAACATATATGGGACAGTTTGGGTGTGTTAACCATTATTATTGTAAACTTTAATTCAATTAACCCTTTGGAATTTCGTGTTCGTATTTATGGGACGCTGCACACATCATTTCACACACAATCCCAAACAGACACAGGACAAAGTCATATAAATAGAACAGCTGAACAGGTTTATTTCCCAGGACTCTGCATAGCAAACGATGTAGAAGAAGAGTACAACTGTGCAGGTGTACAACACACACTCCACCATAAAAGTCTTTGCCAAAAACACTGCTGACGAATGCACACATGGACACACATTCACTCACACCATCTGATCTGAGGTATAGACAAACATGTCAGGGTACAACTAATACTTCATATAACTAAAAAAAAGGCCAGCTTGATCTTTGGAGTCAAGCTTGTAACATTTCCTCAGACACTCGACATAAGATGGGTTCAGTATTGCATCTCAGTCGACTAAATACCTGTTAGTATCATCACTGAAATTGATGCTGTCCAACACCAGCTAGCCTCATTATAAGCTATAGGTACAGCCACTAGCCAGTTGATGTGAAAACACTTTATGAGGTTTTATAAGTGGTAGCAACTGTTTACCCAAAGTATGACAAGTGTCTAGTGAACCCTTCTTTATCTTTAGGAAGTCTAATATGCATTAAATATGTATAAATTAACCACTCTGATGATTGGTGGAAGCTTACTGGCCATTCACAATGCCTAAATTCAGTGCAAAACATTTCTGTTGCCAATAAACTAAGCAGGGATGAGCTCAAGATGAGACACACAGACACAAGGAATAAAAGAAACTGGGAAAAGACCAGGTCCATTTAAAATGCCTCAGGTGCACGAAAAAAAGCTGAAAGAGTCCTTCTGACAAAACCTACAACATTACTGTAAAACACTGCACACACATGAAAGCAACAGAGGGAAAAAGAAAAGCCAGGGGCTAAAAGGTTTTAGAAAAAGAGATGTCTAAAGACAAAAGAGTATTTCAAATTAAACTTGAGATGGGATGCTATAAAATGTTTAGTAAAGTCTATAAATACACCTATGTGGAGAAACACTTAAGCAAACACATTCTAGCACTGCTCCCAACGTCATCGCTCATATAAATAAACAAATCTATAATCTAGTTATTCCCATATGGACCAGTGATCGCATATTGCATATTTTTTTCTCCCAAAATGCACTCTGAAGCTTGTTTACACACACACACGCACACACGCACACACAGGTCAGTATCAGCTAGCAGTAGAGACGACAGCTGAGGGGGGGAATAAAATGAGTGAAGACAGAAAATCTGACTGATCCAAATGAAGACAGATGCTAAAAAAACAAAAACAAACCCTGTGTCATAAACACTTTATATCTGAACACAGAACCTGTTTTAAGGAGCTACTGTCTGTCTGCCTACCTTCATCTTACTCAACACACATCAGTCATACACACTTGAATACACACATTTACCACTGTACAAGTCTTCCAGCCAGCATCTAGTCTCATTCACACATGAATGAGACACAACAGGATTAACAGCTTTTCAAATGTAACAAGAAAAAGTTAATGGCTGCAGAGAGAAGTGAATTTTCCAAATCTCTTAGTGCAGTTGTTGTGCAGCAAAATCTATGACTGTGGCTTCTCTAACGGTGACACCTTATGGTTAGTTCAGTTCCTGATGCTGAAAGCTTTGGTCTTCTTGATGTTGAGGAGGGGAGGTTTAATCTTTGGTTTGTTGTTTTCCCGGTCAGAGGAGGGGAACCGACGGCTGTAGATGTCTGGGTACTGCTTCTCAAACTGAAGCAAAGACAATGAAAGTCAGGACTGAGTGGCTTACATGACCACATGGCCACGACAGCCCACATAATACACACACAAATTAAGCACTGTGTAATAATACTCATTTCTGGCATTAGAAGAATATTTTGTTACCTGCTTCAGTTTCTTGCGTCTGTCCTTCTCACTTATGTTTTGGTCTGTCAGCAGCACCTCCAGCAACTCCTCCATGGCTTTCTGGGAAGATGTCAGCTTCTGCTGTTCAAACTCAGCGCTGCTAATCTGATGGCAGAACGCATAGATGGGTACAGGAATGCAAACCGGTTCACTGCCATCAACGTTAGAAACGGCGTCCATTGGAACCTGGGGACAGGAGAACAACATCTGTATGTCTGTGTATGTGACAATAGACACAAAGCTTCATTCAAAAAAACCTCAACAGAAGCTTCTAATGGGAAAATATAACATTACACATTTCGTACATCCACATTTTATAACACTTAAGTTTATCAAATCAACGCGAAATACTCATACAATCAACAGTTTGAGGATGTACCTGTGCTGTGCGCAGGTATTGTACATAGTCATTAATAGCAGTGAGCAGGTACTCTGGGACAGAGAGGATGTTTTGTTGATGGTCCATTAGAAATGACACCAGTCTGGTAGCCAACAGCTCGTCCAGATCGCACTCCACAGCGCTGCCCAGGACACAGCCTGAAAACGTGTGAACCATCTGGAAGGAGAACCACAAAAAAAAAACAGAGAGAGAGGTAAACAAAGACAAACAGTCACATGTTTGTTAGCTCTAGAGGAAAGGTCGTCACATCGGTTTCGAGCCTCACCAACGTTCGGGTACCGATGGCAGGGTGGAGCCGAGGCATGTCCACATTCTGACTGATGCGTGACATCATCCTCATGAGGAGCTGTAACTTCCTGCGTGAGGCAGGGGGGAGGAGGAGGGTGCAGAGCTGCAGGGCCTCCACAGCCACACGCTCACACTGAGGCTGGAGAAGGCCTACACACATACACACGGTCATACAGTAATGATGACAACACAGGTGAGTTCTGCAGTTCAAACAGCACAGAAAAAAACAAACAGCAGCAGAATAACTCTGTGGCCACATTCATCCATCACTGCTACATCACATTCACTAGATTAGATAAACGAATGGGTGAACGGATTGATGGATGGATGACAAGATTAATCAACTATAGCTAGGGTACAAGATGAATCAGATGAGATTAATAAACATTCTATGAATTGTAATTTGCTATTAAAAAGCATGTGCATCCCATTTCACAGGCCTGATCTAGGACAATATAATGTGCATGCATGGATATCCACTGGAACTGGTGTTGTGCTCAGACAAGAGAATACCATACCATGACAGGACATCCCACTTCAAATGTATACGCTTTGCAATATGACCATAGTTATATGCTCAATATTTCAGGTAACTTTTGATAATGTTATCTGCATCTCTTAGTCTGGTGCACTGTTCATCTTACCATCCTCTGACAACCACAAACTAATATAAACACTAGCTTACCTGCAACAAACAGTTGGTTACTTAGGTCATTGTATCAAATGTTAGTTGCTGATACAATTTGTTTCTGCATCATCTGACTTTATAACCAAGTTAACTGTGTTTTCTGTTGATGGTTAACATCAGATTAGCTCAACTCTGTAGATGGCGGAGTTCCAGGAGATATCATGCACACAGTATATGGTGGTGGATCAGGGCTGTCTGGTTCAATGGCTTTTTTTTACAGCACTGTTATAACATGTTGTGGTCAGAGGCTTGTTTTTTGTTGAGCTTGTTAAAAGAGACAGCATTGATACCTTTAGGAATCATCAAATAATGTCTAAATTCTCAAGTTCTTTAAATGCCTCTGCGACCACAGCCATTACTATTGAAGATTTTTTTTTTTTTTTAATCTTTGATATTCCCACTGTCCATTTTAGCACGTCTCATTTGAAAATTGTTTTGCCTAAATCAAAGAAAATGTGGTAAAGCACAGAGTAAAAATCAAGAGCAGTGGAGAGAAAATATAGCAGATCATACCAAAAGCAAGCAACTTATAATGAGCTGCATACCTTAAACCATCTAATCTAAAACTGAACAAGCTGTAGATGAGCTCTATGGTCCACCAAAAAGTGAAATCATCATCTAGACTTCACCCTTTGAGTTCAACAGGAGTTCACGCTTTGCATACCAGTCATGGTTAGAGGGAGTTAGTTTGATTAGACACTGATAGACATGCAGACACACAGACAGGTAGAGGGGAGATGCTCTTACTGTGCTCACATTTGGGTTGAGGGGGCTGGGATTTGCTGGTGGGCGCACAGACAGGCGGTTTGAACAGTGAAACAGGATGAGACAGCTTTGACATGTCTAGAGAGCTGAGGCAGCGCCGGACGACAGCGGGTGCATGGAGCGTCCGAAGATTAGAGGTACTGGAGGCAGCTCTGGGTCCACTGGGTCCTGTAGCAGAGTGAGACCCTTGTACTTTGGTCATAGCAGATGAAGAGAAAGAGGAGAGAGGATGATGGGAGGACAATGAGGGAGGACGTGAAGCCGAGGAAGGGTAATACTGTTCTGCAGGAGTGTTCACGTTGAGGCAGCTGGCTGCTCGGCCCTGCCACTTGGTCTCCATGACATCTTCCTCCCGGGTCTCTACGACAATGTCCAGACAGCTGCCTATGCTGCGTGGCCGCAGCGGGCGTGACCTCAGAGAACCTGCCAGTCCTGCTGTAGAAACTAAAGATGGTCTGTTTCTGGTTGTGTGTCCTGGAGCACTTTCACATGGAACAGAGGCTGCTTTGGATACAGATGTAAAGTCCGTGCAACTGTGGAGTGTTGCGATTGCAGGGCTGTCGTCCTGGCTTCTGCTGCTATAGGCACAGGATGCCAGGCTGTCATTGGACAGGAACAGCTGTTGCCGGGTGAGAGGGGCAGAGTCATCTAGGACAGTTTCCATTGAGCAACTCCTGGTTTGAGGCTTCATGGAACCGATTGTACTCAGACTCATGCAGCTGCCTCCTAACTGACCGTCACCTGTACAAATGCCTCCTTTCAGCGCTGCCAGGCGTGACTGAAGCTTCCCACCAAGCACCTCTGTCATTGGTGACTCCATCTCATCACATGTCCCCTGTCTGAGCAGCGACAGCAGGAGACACTCAGTGGAGCGGAAAGATGTCTTGGCTGGGGGAGGCGCTGTGGGGAGATCAGGCTTCTTGCGTTTCCCGCGCTGGTGTACTGTGGGTGCTGCAACATACCCACAAAACACTGAGAGCAGAAGCAGAGACAGAGAGGGCCAAGTGGTGCAGGCAGAGGGTCAGCGCAAGCAGACAGTGAAGGGGAGGGAGAGGGTTAAGTTACTTCAAACTTTTACTGTACAAACAGGACCATCAGCTGGTCAAAGACAACACATAACAAGCATACACACAGAGAGCACAGCTGCTCAGACTGCTGTTAGGTCTCCACAAACAGAAGTGACAACAACCAAAACCTCTGTTAGCATTCAAAAGGCACTGTTAGAGGTCAAAGCACGCACACACTGGAGACGGCATGTCAACATGATTGAGCACAAGATCAGTTTGAGCATCATTTCCCTGTTACACTCGAACTGAGCCTTTCAAAAGCACTCATTTACCCACTGTCAGGAGTAACAGCAAACCGCCTAGCAAAATTAGGCCACAGTACTTACCCAGGATGTTGATAAATAGTTCATACAGTTCGTATGTGAGTAATGGCTGCGGGAGGCTGTAGAAGTAATCTGACACAGTTTTGAAGACATCTCTCTCAAAGCCGGGATAGGACGGCTGTGCGCTGTCGTACTTCGGCCCTGGAAATAAACAGCAGGTTACTGCAGCTTTCATGGAAGTGAAGACTGTTTACTTCTCTAACTACATTCATAATCCCAACACAAACCTATGTATGAGGCTGAATTCTCTAACTCCACATAGAATTCTAAACGTCTAAACAACAAAGGCAACAAAAAAGGTGTTTATTTTACTAAATGTGACACATGATCCAGTTATAATGAAAAGTGGAGAGACTCCTGAGAATATGGAGTAAGAAAGCAAGTCTGTAATTAATTCATATACCAAGCTTATGGAAGTCAGGTCCAAACTTAAATATAAAAACTAAACTAAACAAACAAAATGCTCAATTCTTTGCAATGATCATGCAGGACAAAGGTCCCCCTCACTTGCTGTTACTCACAGTTGGCCAGGCTCTTCATGGCAGACAAAACCCAGTGTGGAAGGTCATCTAGAGAGATGATGAACAGGTTGAACTGGTTGCCAGTTACAGTATATTGTGAATCCTAAGAATTTAAGTCCTGTGGTCGAGTACAGTTCTTTAAAAGTGAGTAGTATCCAGTAAAAAATGTGTTTCGTTATGGGGGCTGAATAGAGAAAACTAAATTGAATACGACTACAGTGCATGATGATTTCTGTGCTTGCTTGTGATGTGTACGTTTTTTTTTGTTGGTGTATAAACCTACTGGTCTTGTCGTCCATTGTCACAACTCCATGCTTGTTGACTTTGGTCATGTTATGGATGATGTTCTGTGGGTTTACATAACGCTGGTCTAAAACGCCATCAAGGGATGCAACACCCAGAATCCTCTGCAGGCTGCAACACAACACACAATGTTGAATTACACACACACACACACACACACACACACACACACACACACACACACACACACACACAAAAATCTGTCTCACTATCTGATTTCTGGCCTTTAACCCTTGCTGAAGTCTCATGCATTAGATTATTTCTCCTTATTTATTCTACAGGTTATTTAAATGTGTGTGTGATCAAATAAAGTATGTTTCAAATAAATGGAAATGTGCATTGAGACAAACATGCAATTTCAGTCTAGTCATAATATAATAATCCATGCTGTAGACGTCTATGACACAAAAAGAAAAGAGTTTTTTTCAGTTCAGTGTATGTGTGTGTATGTGTGTTTATACTGGGTCAGAGTGATGTCTTTCCAGATCTCCTGTTCATCCTCCACAGTCAGCTCTCGTCGCAACATCTGCTGCTCTCCCATTGGCTTATCATCCCCTGCTTGGAGGGCAGGATCTATGTTTTCCTGGAAGGCCCGAAGAGAGCATTAATCACCATCATACGGTGGATTATTTTTTTACATTTAGACCACACCTCAAAGCTACAGCTGTAAACTGACATTTTGTCTTGAAAGCGACTGATTGGTGAAGGATTTACATTAGTATACATCTAATTTTTAGGATTCATTTGTATGTAACATAGACACAATAATCTATGTCCAGCCTAGATCACCTGTGTCTCCTCCTTTTCACGCTTCTTCACACTCTTAAACCTAAAGAAACCGTCCTTGTCCCTGAATGAAGGCCTTTTCTTAATGGAGCTTGGGGCTGAGGCTGGAGCAGGACAGGGGATGAGCTTCAGAGGAGAAGTTGAGGGGAATCTGAGGGAAAGGCAGGACATGGGCTGTGTCACTGTGTTTGTGTACGCACAACTACATAAAACTTCCCACATATGTTTCAGACTTTAAAATGTCTTGAAAAGCAAGTTTGCTCTGCCTACTTGTACAGCACTGTGTTGTCCTCCAGGTCCTCCGTGCCCCAGCGACCCTTCACGTCTTCAATCACATGGTTCTTCAGAAATTTCTTCAGGAGCTGCACCGTCTGCTGCCTGGTGACTTCGGGGCCGAAATTGCTGTTGCTACGGAGCAGCTGGTGGAGCCAATCCACGGCGGCAGAGGCGGTGAAGCAGGAGGCGTAGTGCCGGAAGTTCTGCCGGTGTTTCCTGAGAGGCATACCAGCCCGAAACAAACGAGTCACCTCATTCCACTGAAAGAGAGCAGACACACAGACAGAGTTAGGTACAGACAGTTTTGGTCAAGGTCATCCAGGAGCCACAGGTCAAAGATCATCGTAAAGTTTGTGCTACAACTGTGGACGACCTGCTGGAATGTCGACCATCAGACTGTTTTTCACCTCCATGCAACTTCAGAGTACATGAGGGTGGATCTCAGTTGTGAACCACTGATGAAAAAAATGGATCAATAATAAAAATGATTTTCAGTTTCACCTGAGAAGCAACACACGTGTGACCCATATGCTGTCATCCCTGCCTCAGCTCACACTGACTGACTTACCATTCAGCCTCTAGTTGTCTGACTTCAATTGGTAAAGGGTGAAGCTAGATCAAATAAATCAATTAGAATTTCTTAAAGCTATATACCAAAAAAGAGGGCAACTGAAATCCACAGACTGGGCGTTGGGTGAGGATTTGACAGTTAGTTACTTTTAACAGAGCTGAAACAATGAATACATTAAATCGGTTAGCTGACTGACAGACAATTATTTAGTGTTACCACCAAATTTGTGAGGTAAAGTGGACAAAATAGCTAAAAAGTAGTGATTCCACTTTCTCAGTTTATGACAGTTAAGATAATATTATCAGGTTTTGGACTGTTGGTAGGACAAAACATGTTATAGACCAAAAGATTAAAAGACTAAGAGGATCATTGTGTAAAGTTGGATTCACGACAACGACAATAGTCGTTAGTTGCAGCCATAATTTCTAAATCATTTAAGTCTTGAGAAAAAGCCACGTTGTGGACAAGTGGACAGTTTATCTGGATTAACGATGTTTAGCAGCCCCACAGTAAAGAGTGACCTTTATCTTAAAACAGCTGAAGGTGATAGCGCTGCCACTGACCAAGTTTTCTCTCAGAACAAAGCTAACTAGCTTAGCTAGCTATCATGACTACCTCTTGCAAGCTAATATGAGCCAAAGTTAACTCACCAGTTTTGTGGCTCGGTACGGTCCTGGAGTGATAACACGAGAACTCATATTTATTAGAAAAAGACAGCGCTAAAGTTTACACCTCAGCAGATATGACAAGCAAAAATATCCATAACTCGACGAGGGATTTACGGCTGTTTTAACTACCAGCTTATGCGTGGTTTGCGTTGACGAGACGATCCGTCTGTTCAAAATTCCGAGCCGAGTCTTTCTGACACGGGATTGGGCGGCAGGCAGGTCACGTGATCAGCCTCGAACTGAGAAGGGTGGGGAATCAAAACAAATTGAGGGCAGCACATTTTAACTGTAAAAACATCTATGATTTATGGTATGAAGACGTGAGGTGTTTTTTAATACTGACCACGATTACGTTCTCAGTCACCGCACATTCAAAACCGAACTCTGTGACGCTGTTTGCTGTGCAGGAACAGTGAAGGAGCTGCAGTGTCAGCAATGCAAATGTGGAGTCAACTGTTGTCTTCACTGTCTCACACTCACTTGGAATTAACATTAGCATTTCTCAACAGGCCTTGTGAGGGGATCATCAGTTAAAGGCAGAGAGAGACAGAGAGTGGTGGGGGGTCAGACAGAGACAGTGGAGGTTAGGGACTTTTCAAAGGGATAGATGTTAGGAGGGTGGGGTTAGCCCAAGACACTGCTATACACATGCTAATGTATGCAGCCAGTATTAACAATAAACCCATCTTTCTGCTTTAAAAATCTCCTCCACACATGTTCAGACATTTCTTTCTGATATGGGCTTTCCACAAAGTTCAATTACTTTGTTAAAAAATGTCAAAATGACAAGTCTTTCTTCCTCATTGAACAATCTAGAATACATGAATATGCAAATAAGATGTTCATCTCAAAAGTTTTGTAACTGGACCCAAGATGAAGGGTGTATGTGTAGTTATGGAGAGACTTGTGAACTGAAGGTGTCAGAATTCAACACCGTTTGGATGAATGAAACTGTTGTGACAGACATTTCCACTCTGGACTGTGGACAAATACAGAGGGGCTCAAAAGCATATGATGAGCAAGTGTAGTACTGAACTCCTGGGCACGGCTGCCCCCAGCTGGTCATCATGGGTACTTACTGTTTGGACATTTCCAGTCACTCCTTGAATGTTTTATTATTTGGAGAAAGCAAAACTGAATCCTGTGTACAAAGTTATAATGTCTGTATATCTTTTACAGTGCGGATTGGATTCATTTATCAACCTTCTGTTAATGTGATATCCTTTTGCTTTTGAAAAATGTTTTTGTAATAGAAGTTGTCATGTTTAGAAATTCCCCTTAGTCCATTCAACTAAGCTGGCAACACATTATTAGTAATGTGATCTCCACCCCCCTTAGTATAAAAGACAAAATCAAAAACAATACTACCTGTAGGCAATAAAAAGATACAAAACCAAATCAACTATAGAGGCTATGTACATTATATATAAGAGTATAAAAATATTGCTGTGCTCAATTTCACAGTGCATTTTGAACTACACATTAGCAAAATGTGAATGATAAAATACACTAAGTAAAAGTGGCAGTACCACAGAAATACTCTACTATAATATTAAAACGTTTTATTTAAGTAAATGTACAAAAGTGTGAGCATTGACATATACGTAAAGTACCAAAACTGAATCACATAAATCTAGTAGAATAGGTAGTACAGGATGTCACTCTGTATGGTAGTGGAGTAGAAGTACACGTTCTAAGTGCAGGATAAGTTCCAACGTTACTTCTCATTATGGGACATAAGTTGTCATTCAGTTGTCCTCGAGGATACATTTTCATCATCTGTTTGTAAAGACTCGTAGCAGTTTATAAGGGGCACCCATGTGTCTCCTCAAAATACTGCCGTGACCCGGATTCGAACCGGGGTTGCTGCGGCCACAACGCAGAGTACTAACCACTATACGATCACGGCGAGCTGTCTATCAGACATACACGTAATCGATTCGACAGATAAACTTCACTGATCTAACAGCAAACACGTTAGTACACAATTGCGGTACGTGGTTAAAACATTAATTAACGCTTTAAACTCAGGCACAAAATGAAGTTACTATCTCAAACACTTTGAATCCAAACCGATAGAGGATTAATGTGCACACTGAAGCAAAGACCGTATACACAGACAAAACGTTGGACCCCAGTCTGGTTAAGAGGAGAGAAGGAAACCACTCATGCCTTTTACTCTACGGACATTTTGAATAGTCAAATTTTACTTCTTCTCAGCATTTCTTTCGGCGTAGGTAGAAATGGGTGAAAATAATTGAGCGGATAAATGTGTAATTTGGCTGTAGTTGTATTTAAAAAATAAGGTTAGAGTGATACAGCCTCGTTTTTCCTCTCTGTGACGATGGGAGCGGTTTACGGCGGTTTAAAAATCTAGTTGATCTCTGATTGGTCGGTAGTAGTGTATTCATACGGTTTCGATCCATTCTCTTCGCCCATTGGGCAAGACGCAGTCAACCCTCGACTGTCATTGGATGTTTAAACAACCGGACTGAATTTCAAACTACATCGCATTCAGTATGTTGTTGAGGGAAACGTGTTTAACGTTTGCTAGTGTAGGTGAACAACTGCTGACTTTACTAGTTATAGCAGTGCGCGTGGATTACTAGACCTTTTACTAACTACGTACCATGTAGCTATCGGTTAAGATACTGCTGTTTTTTATTTACTCAAAATGTCAGAAACGATAACGTCAACACGGAAAGGCTTTCTGGACTTCAGTCCAGTAAGGAGAGACGACGGCAACAAAGAGAATGATGTTCCTGTTTTGAGTCTGATCCAGTTTTCAAAGGCTCCCTTTTTGACCTTTGGAACAGTAAAGTTGGGAACCTCCAAGTCGGCTGTTTTGCGAATTGAAAACCCGACAGAGGAGGCGGAAGCGGAGGTTACTGTAGAGAAGATCCCGTCAAGTAAAGGCTTCTCTGTGGACTGCACCACGTTCACGATTCAGGTAGGTTTCAGCCAGCGAGCAGCTTTTCTCTGCACAGAGCCAGCGAAGCAAGCTACTTTATTACCCCAAAACACATCTCTGAATGTACTCCTAATGCTTTTAGTTTGGATCTCATTGCATCCCTTGTGCTTTGTGTTTGCAGCCTGCAGGCTCATTCAGTTTGACAGTGACATGGACACCAGCAGAGGAAGGTGGGATCAGAGAGCTCCTCATCATCAGTGCCAATGGGGTCCTCAAGCACCAGGCTGTGATGCTGGGCAGAGCAGAGGCACCAAAAAAGAAGAAGGTCAGTGTCCTCAGCTGAACACAACCACACTCAAATACATGTGCTGATACATGTGGAGCTGCAACGATTAGCCTGTAACTGCTTTGATCAGTGATTGCATTGCTGAAGTCATTATTTTAGGTAAAAAATCCAAAAAATGCTGTTGTTTAAGTGTCTTAAATGTGAAAAGGTGCTAGTTTTTCCTTGTTTTAATATTATAGTGAATTTGGACAATTTGTTGGATGACCTTGGTTTCTAGGAAATTATGATGGGTATTTTTAACTGCTCTCTGATGTTGTATTGTCAAAGTTTTGATTTTGCCAAAGAGAAAGTTTGATCGTGCTGTTCTCATTGAAACATTACCGGGGAACTTTAACAACTGCACTGAATACTGTCATTTACACTTTTTTCTTTTATCTTTCAGAAGAGCTTATGGGACACAATCAAAAACAAAAGAGAGGGTGAAACAAGAAAGAAAACAGATCACCCACTGAAGATGGCAGCCAATAAAACCTTCCAAGTGTCCCGAAAGCCACAGTACAAACTGGGAAAGCCTCGCAGCCCGCTTGCTTCTCTCAACGACAGCAGAGCTGTCAAAGCGAGGTCCCGCTCCAAGCACAGTCCCATTGACGATTACTCTCAGAGATCAGAGGAGCAGAAAGCCTTGAATTCTACCCAGAGCCAGCGGTCTCTGGCCTTGTGTGACCAGGAGAAGACCCGTCATGTTCAGAGGAACTCTCCTCTTGTCCTCCTCGTCCCAGCCGGAAACCTGATGGACTCTGGCAACGCCTCTGCTAGCCCAGATGCTCTGATGGGCAAACTTGAAAATAAAGATCTTACCAAACTGCTCAACAGGACGCTGTCACCTATCGGGACACCGGAGAAGTTTAAGAAGCTCATGCCTCACATTCAGTCAGATAGCCCACTTTCTGCTCCTGTGAAGTCTGTGGCCGAGGCAGATGATGCTGACTGTGTGTTGTCTGGAGCACCACTTCTATCTCTGAAAGATGCTCTGGCCCTCATTGACTCTGATCTGAGCCACATTAACAACAGTCCTGGAGACATTAGTTCAAGCTGTAGCTTTTCAGATTCACTGGAGTCTAAGAGTGGGAATCACGGCTGTGGACCTGGCAGAAATGTCCTCAGAGCATTACCCGATAGCCCACAGGGGTCTGAGTCCAATGAGCCAAGGCTAACTTTCTTTGTCAGCAAAAATGTCGTGAGTGAGGTCTGTGTTTCAGAGGCCGATAAGGCAACAGAAAGGGTCAAAAAGGCCTCTTTCACCTCTGCCACAGTGACCAAGAGTAAAGCACCAGTGGAGGCAAACAGTTCAAGTGGGAGGAAAATAAAGAAGTCAAGGCGGAAGCTTTTAGAGAAAACACTCGAGCTGTCTGATGGCGGCAGCAGTCAGTATGACTCAGGACCAGGGACGCCAATCCTTCCTGTGATAGACCAAGACACGGGAACCAAGGGACGGCCGAGCTCTGCGGCTGCTGGATGTGAAGCCCAGGAGTTTAACTCCCCCAGCCCGACTCCACGGCTTGACGGCTCACCTGCACCCATCACCTTCCCGGTCACCTCCCCTCCATCTCTGGCTCCTGCTCGCTTCTCTTTCTCAGTCACCTCCCCTCCTCTTGCAGTTGCTAATCCCATGACTTTTACCGTCACCTCTCCGTCACCCTTGGGCTCATCTTCTCCTCTTCACCTCAACCTCACATCAAACCCTAAAGTGTACGAGCTGTCTCCAAGCATTTCTGGATCCCCGTCCATTCAGGAAGACTCCTTCCCCATTCACATGGCGGTGAAGAACAAGAAGAGGAAGAGTGAGGAGTATTTGAGAAGTGACGGCAAGATTGAGGATGCTGGGAAAACGGAGCGTGTCAAAAGGAGCAAAGTGGTCGCTGCAAAAACTGAACCCTCAAAATCGCTCCAGGAGAGGAGAAGTGCATCACATAGGCAACAGCCGAGACCAGCAGGTGAGACGATTAATTACATACCTGCAAATAGTTTTCTTAGTATTATTATTTTTATTCTCCTAATTGATGGTTGCAGGCAGTTGCATCCTGGAGTCAGATATACAGACTTTCTGCAGATGGATGTTAATGGAATCTGTGCATTCATGCATGGAAGTCAATGAAATGGAACTTGAGTGTTAAGTATCTGCCTTATTTCTGAACCCTTTGTATGTACTATAGTGCTAATATATGTTTTTCCCCCAAGGCTCGGTGCGCTCCATGACCACATCATCTCTAAAGTCGGCGCGCTCTGTGGTTCCTGCCCAGGCAAAGAGTTTCAAACTCACCTCCAGAGGTATGCAGTCTTCTGAGGGTTCAAATGTACCAGATGCTGCTAATATCAGATTTTTTTTACCATATTGCCAGCTTAAATTGCAGTGAAATTCAATGTGACTTTTTTCTTTGTCTTCGCAGGTGCCCGCTCTCTGAAGTCATCTGCTGCTCCAGCTGTGAGGACGGCAAAAGTCATTGCTGTAGCCCAGTCAAAGCTGACCTTTGTTAAGCCAGTACAAACAGGTATTTGATGGCAGAACACTGTAAAATGAATGAAAATGAATTATGCTTGTTTATTTTCAAACCTCATTTTCTGCATTTCCTCTTTTCTTCCAGCCATACCGAGACACCCGATGCCGTTTGCCGCCAAGAACATGTTCTACGATGAGAGGTGGATTGAGAAGCAGGAGCGGGGATTCACCTGGTGGATCAACTACGTCCTCACCCCGGATGACTTTAAAGTCAACACTGAAATCGCTAAAGGTAGCATCCATTTAGACATTTAGCAAGCTCTCACTGCTCAGTCTTGATATGATGAAAGTCTGTCTTTATGAGGCGCCTTTTTTGTTTGCTTCTCGTACAGTGAACGCTGTGTCCATTGCCATGGGCAGCGACGACAAGTTCAGTGTGCCTAATGCTCCCACCAAAGAAGAGATGTCCTTCAGCACCTATATGGCCCGACGGAAGCTCAACCGCCTCCGTCGCTCTGCCTGCCAGCTGTTCACATCTGAGGCCATGGTCAAGGCTATTCAGAGGCTTGAACTGGAGGTAGAGGCCAAGAGGCTGCGCGTCCGGAAAGACCGCCATCTTTGGAAGGACATTGGTAAATGAACATTACCTTATGAAACCTGCATGGAGGTGCTTTCAGATGCTCTGAAGTTCCTCTCAATCGCTGCTGAAATAAGCCTGAAAGTAACAGTATTTTCTTGTTTTTGTCAACTTTTAGGTGAACGCCGAAAAGTCCTCAATTGGCTTCTTTCGTACAATCCACTGTGGTTACGGATTGGGCTCGAGGTATTCTGATACAAGAGTGTTTTCTTACACTTTTTAACACTTGTCTTACCAAACATCTTGCTTGCTAAACACAGTGCTGTTCATTCTCAGACAATCTATGGGGAGCTGATCTCACTGGAGAGCAACAGCGACGCCTTGGGTCTGGCCATGTTCGTCCTCCAGCGGCTGCTCTGGAACCCAGACATCGCCGCTGAGTTCAGACACGCCAAAGTGCCTCATCTTTACAAAGACGGTAATTGAAGAGTGTCTGTTAATCTGTGCCTGCACTGGAGACTGTGGCAAGTTACTGTCAGGGCTGCAAGAATGTCAGGGATATTATAAGGTGGAGGCCTTTCTTGGGAGCTACTTGTATATATTAGAATCCAAAGTAATTGAAGGGATATTGAGTGGGTTATCAGCTCAGGTTGTATTTCCCATTTCCCACACAAGCGTAAAAACATAAACCTCTTATGGCATATCATAGGCAGACAGAAACGCAGCCCTTATGATTCAGCTTGAAATTTAATAACCTGGGGATGAGTCGAACTTAATTAAATGACTTCTTTTCTTTTTTTTTCCACTGACATAAACAAAACTTTCTCATTTCCTGCTGACAATCCAACAGCTATGACAATTTAATTTTATCTCCAAAATGAGAGCATGTAGACTATCTGTCATATGGTTTATTAGTTGGTGTGTGTGATGCTAAAAAACATCTTTATATATGAAGCTACAGGCAGAATTCACTGTTTGCTGTGGGCTGCAGCTCTGTTCATCTTTGATGAAATGGCAGTGCTCATCTACAAGACATAGAATTGCCTGAAAGTTAGAGCTCCACCCTAAGATTAATTTTGTTATCTGCCGATTATTTGGTTGTTAAGCGATTATTCTTTTCGTCCATTGATGTCAGAAAAACGTGAAAAGTGTCCATCACAATTTCCCAGAGTCCGAGGTGACATCAGATCAACAGGCTTAATTCCTAAAGATATTCCATTTACGGTCATATACAACAGCAAAGCCTCATATTAGAGGAGATAGAAGACAAGAATGTAAAATAAATGCAGAAAAATAAGCCATTGATGTTCCTGAAATTCCTGAAAGATAATGTTCAAGTATTTTCCAATTTTCTGTTTGGAATTCTTTGAATCCCACTTGCAAGATAAAAAAAAAGCAGACTTGTGGATAGTTATTGTGCTCCTTTATTGGAAAATTAAATTGTAAATAGTGTAGCATACTGTATGGGTGAACATCTCTTTACCTTTTCTGGGATAGGCCACGAGGAGGCGCTGTCTCGCTTCACTCTGAAGAAGCTGCTCCTGCTGGTGTGTTTCCTGGACAAAGCCAAAGAGTCCCGGCTGATCGAGCACAACCCCTGTCTGTTCTGCTTGGACGCAGAGTTCAAGGTAGGCCAAGGCCTTCGCATGTCAACAGCAAACATTCAGTGCACAAAAACCAACAGTAAATCACTGTGTCATTAAAGGTACAGCCGTATCGCATAAGTCAAATCATACATTCATTAAATGAAAAAATCTGAACATCGTCTGCTGTCTGTGACCTGATGCTGAAAATATTGCTCATTTCATATGACGATTAAGATGTAAATGCTATTAAAGGCAGCTGAATGGGGACATTGGATTTAGAGAAATTAAGGACACCTGTTGCTCCACTGGGTTTAGCTGTGTGTGACAAATGTCTGTGTGCCGCGCTGTCAGCTTCAGTTGTCAACAGTCAGCCTGGTTATGGAGTCTGGCAGAGTGTAATGAGATGAGCATCAGGGGCGTCATAGTGTTAACAGGGTTCATTTTGCCCACCTCGACCTACTGCTCAGATCATTTGGGAGCTGACATCAACACTTTGCTTTCGCACCTGTAGTTTGGTTCATTTTGACACACGATTGTTACCAAATGAGCCAGAGTATTCTTGTCAAGCAGGTTGGTTGGTTCAATTGACGGCTTTTATCAGATCTTTTTGGATTTCATTAACCTTTTCCACACTGTATGCTTTCTCTCTCTCTCTCTCTACAGACGAGCAAAGACCTGCTCCTGGCCTTCTCCAGGGACTTCCTGAGTGGAGAGGGGATCCTCCCCCGGCACCTGGGCTACCTCGGGTTACCCGTCTCCCATGTGCAGACGCCCCTGGACGAGTTCAACTTCGCTGTGAAGAATTTGGCAGTTGACTTGAAATGCGGCATTCGTCTAGTGTGAGTGAGACGTCATGAATTTTAATGCGATGCTCTGATCCCCGCTGGGTATTCGTTTTTCTCATAGATCAGACTCGGCTGCGCGGCAGGATCCCAGCAGCTGGAGGGATGTAGTGTTGCGGACTGTTCAGCACAGCAGCTTCAGTCTGGGGATTTCCTCTCTGGGATTCTCACTGAGGAATACTCTCTGACTCCTGCCCATGTAACACGGCTGCTGTCTGATCACAGTTCAGCCTTGTGTGTGTCTGCTGAAGTTTATTCTTTCCTTCCTTGAATGCACAGGTACAGGTTGAAAAATGCAATGGAAAAGACCGAGCAGATGCATGTAGAGCAAGTATGTTCAGCAGTGACTAGACTGGCTTTCTGTGACTTATTTTAGACTTTGTCTTCATCGGTTTTTCTGTAGTTATAGGAGGTGTGAGTGTGAAGGGGCCTCACACAGCGATTTAAGGTGAAAGGGTTGATGTTGAAACATAGCTAGGTAAAAGGCGGACTTGAAGGTGAAATATAGTCCAAAACAGATGAGGATGGGGTTCTGTTTGTACTACACTGGGTGTCTGTGTACTTGCATGTTTTTTTGGTGGGGTCATGACTTTTGGGCTGCAGACCACACAGCTGTGGAAAATACACAAATACCCTCTGGATGATCTTTGGCAGGAATCTTTCAGAAGCAAAAGATAAAATGTAAAAGCTGTCAGTTAAATAATTGCTGATATAGTTCCTACTGTAACGAGGGGATATGACAGTACATATTTTTTAAAGGTGCCCTCAAACATTAATTATACGTCAATACGCACCTCCAACGTTCACCCCCAGAAACTTCACTGAGGCTTAAGCTCCCTGTCCTCAGCATAGGAAGACATTTTGACGTTTCGAAACAGCTGGACATTATGTATTTCAGATTTTTGTCACATGTGCATACCTGCGTACCACTTATGTGCACGCATAACTATGAAGATGTATATTGTGGTCTTATGTCAGACCATTATTTTTCATTGATTCTACAAGGTGCCAGCTCATTGGTGGAGGGAAAAAGCAACAAGCATGTAACACCATGTCAGGTTCTTGTGCTTCATCTTTATGAAGTCTGTTTTTCATGTGGGGTTTGCTTCCAGGCGTGTGATGGAGCTCCTCATCCAGGACTGGAGTTTATCATCAAAGCTCCGTCTGCCAGCCATCAGCCGCCTGCAGAAGGTCCACAACGTCGACGTGGCTTTGCAAGTGCTCAAAAGCAAAGGGGTCGACCTTAAGGATGAGCACGGTAATTCAGATTTTTCTCCCTGAGCGAACAGCAAACCGGGGAGACGTTCCGTCTGAAAGAGTGTCTGCCCTCCACAAAATGAGATTCAGTGTTTTTTTTTTTTCATCTTCTATGATGTTTTCTTTCACAGAAGCGTTACATATTCATTGTGTTTTCATACTGGGCTGTATTTTCCACTACTGTGGCGCTTTTGTGGACATTGTTCATTTATTACATCTGTCACTTGAGCATGAACACCTGCCGTTTCAATGCACAACTTTTGTGTTTGATCACAAACATCTGCTGCACAGAGACATAATTGGATTGCTTTGCCCTTTATAATGCTGTGTTGGATGTGTGTGAACTTTATGTGACAGTATGATCGTTTGTGTCTGCGCTCTTCTGCATAAGTGAGCGTGTGTCAGAGTGACTAGGCAGTCCAGGATGAAGGGTACTGTTTCCAGACATAAAAGAAATGAGTAAACACAATAACTTTGCCTGCTTTATCAAATACAAATACATCACAACAAACAAGACCTAATGCTTTCAGTTCAGCTTCAGTAATGGCTGTTTATCAATGCCAGTTATTACAGTTATTTTCATTTTCAATTAATCATTAATTCCCAAAGCTCGGGGTGATGACCTCACAGAGTTGTGTCTTTATTTTCAGGCTCCACCATCGACTCCAGAGACATTGTGGATGGACACAGAGAGAAGACACTGAGCCTGTTGTGGAAGATCATCTTTGCATTTCAGGTGTGTATCTGACCTTGTTTGTTATTGGCAGTTTACAAGTCTTGTCTGAGTTGACTGAGATGCTGTTATCCTATAATCTGTTAAGGTGGAGGTGATTTTGGACATGGATCAGCTGAGGGAGGAAATTGGCTTCCTGAAGAGAACCCTGAGGACCAAACGGAGGCTGGCGACTCTGAGGGCCGACCGGGGCCTTCAGCCCAGTCCTGCAAAGACCAGGGTGCCATATGAACACAGCAGTGCTAAGATTACCCTGCTGATGGACTGGGTCCGAGCTGTGTGTGACTTCTACAATCTGAAGGTTAATTTCAGATTTCATCATTCATCAGTCGAGACTTTATATTCAAAACTACAGTTCGTCAATCATCAGGGTCATTTGGGTTCATCCTGTGGGGAACATGAATGTCTAATCAAATTTCGTAGCATCGTCTATTCCAAAGTTATTGAGCCATTACACACCGTACCAAAAAAAGTCTCTCAAACTAAACATGAGTCTTCAATAATTCACGCTCAACAACTTGTCTAGTTTGCAATGACCATCAGTGAAAGGATACGAGAGACCTTTTCTCTGTTCGCACCTCGTATTCACTGTAAATCTGACATGACAGCAACACAGCGTAACCTTTTGATCTCCATCTAAACAAGGCACACAAAACAATAGTTTCACTGTTGTCAGGCTGTTTTTATAGCCTGAATTACTTTCACAGTCTCAAAAGTCTTCCTTTGACTGTGTTGCATTGTCTGTCTGTGCAGGTGGAGAACTTCACCGTGGCGTTCTCAGATGGCCGCGTCCTCTGCTACCTTATCCATCACTACCACCCCGGGCTCCTGCCAGAGGAGGCTGTCAGTCAGAGCACAACTCAGAATGTCGAGTGCTCACTGAGGGGCCGCCTGGAGCTCAACTGCTCAGCCAGCGACTCCGACAACTCTTTTGAGTCCTTGCCAACAGGCCTGAATGGTACTTGTCAGCTGTGTGCTGTCTTCAGTGCAATTGTCTGTTTGGATGCACTTTTTTTCAATTCTGTGGATTTTTACACATCATTTGCACAGCATACAGACATCTGCAGTGCATTAGAGTATGGAAAATTTGATCAATACATCTGCAGGCACTTGACTATTGACACAGGAATAAATGAGAGCATTGTCTATTGTTCATACAGTCATTGTATAGGTTAAGGATCTTTAGCCAAACTCCAATGCATTATGTTTTGCACATTAACTGGATTTCTGTGTGCTTCCAAGGAGGATAATATGTTTTTATACTGGTCTGCGTGATTTATAAAGGAGATTATATAAGATTAAGCAGACTGTCAGTGACTTGTGACAACATTCTGTTTTATTTCTGTGAACAGGCCCAGATTCTCTGTCAGTGGAGTTTAAAGAGCTACTGGAGAACGAGAAAAACAACTTCAGGCAAGTCAACTCTGCTGTGTCTTTCCTGGGTGGAGTTCCTGCCATGATCAACCCAGCTGACATGTCCAACACCATCCCCAGTGAGAAGGTGAGATCAGATAAGGTGGTTTGCTCTATCCTCTGCAGCTTCTTTTTCCCCAAGAGACAAATACAGATTAGTTGGTCGGGTTTTAAACTCCTCACTCTTTTTAATCTTATTGCCTGAAGATTTTATCCCAGTAAATTACGTCTTCACTGTGTAGTCTTATCTGGCATCACCTTTCACTGCAAAGTCAAATCTGAGACCACGTCCAGTAACGTTTTTTGTATCCATCTTTCCAAATATGACAAATTCTCTGAATCTTTCTAAATGACAAAGTAATCCGAGTTGGACTAGTCTGATCTCTTTACCCATCATCCACATCTGTTTATTCCCAGGTTGTGATGTCTTACCTGTCCTTCCTGTGTGCTCGTCTTCTGGACCTGCGGAATGAAACCAGAGCGGCTCGGGTCATACAGGGTGCCTGGAGGAAGTACAGATTAAAGAAGGATCTACAGCTCTACAAGGTTGGTTCAGTGTTTGCTTCAGCTCTGATCTGGATGTCAATAAAGAAAAAATATGAGTCAGTGCCATATTGTGATAGATGCGTAGCATAGAAACAAATATAAAAAATAATCGTTCATCAGGTTTGGTTATCATGTTTCTTGATCTTGTTTGGACACAGGAAAGAAATGTGGCTGCTGTGAAAATCCAGTTAGTTGTGAGGAGCTTTCTCCAGAGGTGCAGAGCTAAGAGGCAGAATCAAGCAGCCATTATCATTCAGTCGATCTGGAGGGGTTACGCAGCCCGAAACAGGCTGAGGCTGAAAAAGGAGGCTCAACTTCGGACTCTGCAGCATGAAGCAGCAGCTATCATCCAGGTGGGTGTTTGTTACATGTGAAAATGAAAAGGGCTGCTCCCAAAATATAGATAACCACGTTGTACATGATAAACCATGTGGAGTTGTTGAGTGAAGATTCATTCTGACCGTTTAACACTGTCCAGTTTCTGACAGCCAGAACACTTCAGCCTTCCTGTGTAATTGCTCCTTGAATAGACAGCTCCTGTCTTGGTCTTACAGGCTCAGTGGAGGAGGTTTTCAGCCATGCGGGCTTACCAACGCCTCAGATACTACGCCATTGTTATCCAAGCACAGTGGCGAATGAGGCAGGCATTCTGTGCCTATGGAAGAATCTGCTGGGCAGCAACAGTCATTCAGAAGCACTTGCGGGCTTGTGCTCTTGCAAGAAGAGATCGGGAACATTATCTCTCCCTTCGAACTGCAGTGGTGAAGATACAGAGAGGGTACAGAAGATGGAAAATCCAGAAAGCTGAAAAGGAAAATTGTGCTGCCAAAGTGATACAAGCAGCGTTTAAGATATGGTATGAGGCAAAAATGGCCGAAAGAAGTGCTGCTGCTGTGAGGATTCAGTCGTGGTATCGAATGCAGAGGTGTCTCCATCAATATAGTAAGATCAAGACGAGCGCTCTGCTCATTCAAGCCCAATACAGAGGTCATGCACAGAGGCGCTGCTTTCAGATGTTGAAGCTGCAGCACCGCTCGGCTGTTGTCATTCAGAGTGCCTTCAGAGGGTGTGCTGTCAGAAAACAGGTGGCGAAGATGAGACGTGCGGCAGTCATAATCCAGCGTTGGTTCAGGGCCTCTGTGGAAAGAGACGTGGAAAGGCAAATATTTGTGAGGATAAGATGTGCCGCTATTACCATACAAGCAGCTTATCGTGGAAAAGTGGCTCGGGAATCCCTGAAAAAACAGCACAAAGCAGCAACAGCGATCCAGGCAGCTTTTAGGAAGTATGCTGCCCGAAGGCGCTACCTCCTCTTGAGAAAAGCTGGAGCTGTGATACAGCAAAAGTACAGAGCCACAGTTTTGGCTCGTAAGACAAAGAATGATTATGATGCTCTTAGGAATGCTGCACTCACCATACAAGCTAAATGGAGAGGCAGAGCTGACAGGAAGATGATAGAGAAACGGCATCAGTGTGCAACACTGATACAGGCTTACTACCGTCGGCACAAAGCGTGCACAGAGTACAGGTCCAAGAAGGAAGCTGCTGTAGGCATACAGCGTCACTACAGAGCTCATGTGGCTGGAAAGGAGATGAGGGAAACATACCTGCAACTGAGAGCAGCCTGTATTTTTCTCCAGGCTGGATTCAGAGGCATGAGGGTTAGGACAGAGCTGAAGAAAAAGCACCGGGCAGCGACCGTCATTCAGGCTTCAGTCAGGATGTTTTTATGTAGGAAGCAATATTTTCTCCTCCAAAGTGCAGTGATTATCATCCAAAGCCGATACAGGGCTCTTGTGGTCTGCAGGGCACAGCAAATTGAATACAGAGGGCTTAAGCAGGCCGCTGTAAAGATGCAGGCTGTCTACCGGGGATTTAGAGTGAGAAAAGCCCTAAAAAAGAGGCACAGTGCTGCCAGAGCAATACAGGCTCAATTCAGGATGCACAGAATGCGTATGGCTTACCTTGCCACCAAGTGTGCTGCCATCATTATTCAGGAACAGTACAGGGCCAAAATGCTCAGGGATCAAGAGGTGCAGAGGTACAGAACAATGAAATCTGCAGCTGCAGTCATCCAGGCAGCATATCGTGGCTACAAGGCCAGGAGGAGGATTGCCCAGATGCACCAAGCTGCCACAGTCATTCAGAGAAAGTTTCTGACTGTTCAGGAGAGGAAGAGGTTCCTAGCTATCAAGGCAGCAACTTTGGTTTGTCAGCAGATGTACAGAGCAGTGAGTCTGGCAAGAAAAGACCGTTTAGACTATCTTTCAAAGCAAAGGGCAGTCATTTGTCTGCAGGCAGCCTACAGAGGATATGAGGTCAGAAAGAAGTTGTGTAACCAGCATGCAGCAGCTGTGACAATTCAGTCTCACTTCCGAATGTACCAGCAGAGGACCTACTACAAGAAGCTCCACTGGGCTGTCAGTGTATTGCAAGCACGCTACAGAGCCAACAAGAGAATGAGAGAGGACATGCAAGTCCTGAGTGTCAAGAGAAGTGCCGCTGTGGTGTTACAGGCTGCCTTCCGTGGAATGAAATCCAGGCAAATCATCAAACAAAGACATCAGGCTGCCAATGTTATCCAGAGAGCTTACAGGTCCCACTGTGAACACAAGCAGTATCTGACCTTCAAATCCTCTGTTCTCACCATTCAGCGGCGATATCGGGCCACTTTAGCAGCCAAGGACCAAAAGGAACAATACCAGCAAATACGCAGAGCAACAGTCATCCTTCAGGCAGCGTTCAGAGGGCAGCGGGTCAGGAAAGAGGTCACTCAGCAACATCAGGCTGCCACTGTGATCCAGTCTGCATTCAAAAGGCACAGAGAGGAAGTGAGATTCTGGGCCATGCGCTTATCTGCCATTATCATCCAGAGATACTATCGCTCCTGTATTCTTCAGCGAAAAGAAAGGGAAAACTTCCTAAAAGCGAGACAATCCGCCATCATCCTTCAGGCAGCTTTCAGAGGTCATCGTGTGAGAACCAGCATTGGCAAGATGCACAGGGCAGCTACTGTCATTCAAGCAAACTACAAGAGGCATAAGCAGCAGTCAGCCTTCAGGAGGCAGTGCTGGGCAGCCTGTGTCTTGCAGCAGAGGTTCAGAGCTCAGAGACAGAGAAACATTGAGATAAAACATTATCAAGAGGTTAGGAAAGCTGTCGTTAATTTGCAGGCTGCCTTCCGTGGAATGAAATCCAGAAGAATCATCAAACAAAGGCATCAAGCAGCCAGTGTTTTCCAGAGAGCTTACAGAACGCACTGTGAACATAAGCGGTATCTGACCTTGAAATCCTCCGTCCTCAGCATCCAGCGCAGATATCGGGCCACTGGTGCAGCAAAGAAACAAATGCAAGAATACAAAACAATGCGCAGCGCAGCAGTCGTCCTTCAGGCAGCATTCAGAGGGCAGCAGGTCAGACAGGAGGTTGCTCGTTGGCATCAGGCTGCCACTGTGATCCAGTCTGCGTTCCGAAGGCACAGAGAGGAAGTGAGGTTCCAGGCCATGCGTCTATCCGCCATTATCATCCAGAGATACTATCGCTCCTGTATTCTTCAAAGACAAGACAGAGGAAAGTTCCTGAAAATGAAACAATCCACTATCATCCTTCAGGCAGCTTTCAGAGGTCATTGTGTGAGAACCAACATTGGCAAGATGCACAGGGCAGCTACTGTCATTCAAGCAAACTACAAGAGGCATAAGCAGCAGTCAGCCTTCAGGAGGCAGTGCTGGGCAGCCTGTGTCTTGCAGCAGAGGTTCAGAGCTCAGAGACAGAGAAACATTGAGATAAAACATTATCAAGAGGTTAGGAAAGCTGTCATTGATTTGCAGGCTGCCTTCCGTGGAATGAAATCCAGAAGAATCGTCAAACAAAGGCATCATGGAGCCAGTGTTGTCCAGAGAGCTTACAGAGCCTATTGCAAACGTAAGCAGTTTCTGAAATTGAAATCATCCATCCTTGCCATTCAGCAAAAGTATCGGGCTACTGTAGCAGCTAAAGCACAAAGAACACAATACCTGGAGATGCGCAGCGCAGCCATCATCATTCAAGCAGCATACAGAGGGCAGCAGGTCAGGAAAGAGGTCACTCAGCAACATCAGGCTGCCACTGTGATCCAGTCTGCATTCAGAAGGCACAGAGAGGTAGTCAAATTCCAGGCCATGCGTCTGTCCGCCATTATCATCCAGAGATACTATCGCTCCTGTATTCTTCAGAGACAAGACAGAGAAAAGTTCCTGAAAATGAAACAATCCACCATCGTCCTTCAGGCAGCTTTCAGAGGCTGGTGTGTCAGGAGGGATATAAGCCGGCAAAATCAAGCTGCCGTTGTGATCCAGTCACAGTGGAGATGCTCATTGCACAGGCGTATCTTCCAAAGGAAGAGGGAGGCAGCTCGGAGACTTCAGCGGAGGATTCGGGCAGTGCATCTCGGCAGGTCGGAGAGGAACAACTACATCCAAATGAGGCGAGCTGCTATCACACTTCAGACACACTGCCGAGATTGGATTGCAAGACGACAGGTAATGGGCTTCATTTAAAGTTCATAGTTTGAATTAATTTTTCCTGCCTTCCAGGCAGCTTTTAGTTTGCATTCATTAACCTTGTAGAAACTTGAAAATGGCTTAAAACAAGTGATCCATTGCGGCAAACATTATGTCCGTTAACAAGTGGTAGTTTGACAAGTGGTAGTTTGACAAAAAATTGAAGTGAATATACTGAAATTAAAGGAAACCCCTGCCTGGCTGGAAAGAGACCTGATTAAAATGTGACTTACAGGCTAAAACAGGCTAAAAAGGGTAAACCACCTTTGCATGCCATTGTGTTTCAGGTACTAGAGGCAGCCATGGCAGAGAGGCGGCTCCGGTTTACATCGGCAGTCTTCCATCATCTCAGAGCCATAAAGATCCAACGAGCTCTGAGAGCCCACTGGGCTTTGGAGTCGGCCAAAAGACAAATCCATTCTGTCATCACCATACAGGTACAGCGACAACGAGCCCACAGCGCCATTTTTTTAAAACACTGAAAAACACTTGACTGATCTGAAGAATTTGATTAAATCAATCAGTACAAAGCACAATGTTTTATTCCCTTGTTTTTTTTTCTAGCGATGGGCGAGAGCAAGACAGCAGAGGAGACGGTATCTAGAGGACAGGAGGAAGGTGGTTATAGCCCAGAGAGCGGTCAGGCGCTGCTTAACTCGTCGCCACAAGGCTGCGTCCGTCATCCAGCAGGCTGTCCGGAAATTCCTCCTTTTTAGGCGCCAGAAGAGGGTTCAGCAAGGCATTGTCAGAGCTCAGGTACAACAGTCAGTGGTGAATTTGAGTCAGATGACTTGTGCACTCTGAAAGGAAGGTTCACACCTTTTCAAACAATAGTCAGGTGTCCATATGAACACTGAAACCGGTTTTGTTTTTGCACTGTAGTCACTGTAATGTAACATTATTTTCATTGTGCTCTTTCTATTCATCACTGTTATTGCCATAATTTAGTGGTAAAAACTGAATAATTTTTTTCCCTACATCTCCCCCCGCTCTCCCTCCAGGCTCTGTGGAGAGGACACCGCTCCCGCAGACTGAATGACAATCCCAAGGTGGTGAAGTTGAGACACCGCTTACGCAAAGTGTCCGCTGATGTCCAGGAGGAGGACAAACTGTGCAACAAGACATCGTCCGCTCTGGACTACCTCCTTCGATACAAACACTTCTCCTACATTCTAGAGGCCCTGAAAAACCTGGGTAAGGCATGGCCTCGTCTGGTAATTCACCCATGTGAAACAACTATCAATCCTCCTGCTGCAAACACTTGTTTAGGCACAAAGTTACTTTTTAAGTGACTTGTTTTCAGTTGATGAAGGATAGCAGTACTTATTCTTTTCTCCCACCCACATTTTGATTAATGCTGAGTTAAAATGACACAATATCAGCCAAATTATAGCCCAATCTGGCAGATTTACAGCCATTAAAAATGGCGAAACAAAAGAGAAATGTTAATGTTGGTGGTGCAAGGGGCAACTGTGACAGAGGAAAGGTCACCTTCGCCTCCTCTGTCTTTTCAAGGCGATGATTGATCGGGGAGCAGCATGTAGTTTATTTAATTTATGAATAATTACCAAATTTGACGCAATGACCAAAAATATTGTTTAGTCTCAACCCAGCATAAATCTTTGTGATATAGTAATCTGTTCCTAATCTGACATGAAAGTGTCATTATTTGATTGTATTATCTGAAATGTGCTGTACACAGAATCTAATGTGTGTAATCTAAAATGCATGAGTGCTAACAGAAGGCCGTGTGTGTGTGTTTGTGTCTTGTTTTGTGTGTGTGCGCATACAGAGACTGCCACCAGGCTGTCCCCAGAGTGCTGTGAGCGGCTGGTGGAGAGCGGAGCCACCAACGTCATCTTCACACTCATCCGCTGCTGCAACAGGAGCGTCCCCTGCATGGACGTCATCACTTTCTCCATCCAGATCCTCCTCAACCTCTCCAAGGTACAAACACAGACTCTCGTGCTCAGGGTATCACACACGAAGATGATGGGAAATGTAGTGATCAGTCGATGGCTGATCCGACAGAGCGCACGTTTTTATATATCAATGTATTTTAGCATTTAGATGCAGTATTTGGTCCCTGTAATTTTAATGGGTAACAACGCCCTCTAAGAGGGGTTGTATGACTGGAGCCAGCTGCTTCCCCCTGCTTTATGTTAAGCCAGTCTAATTGGCTCCTGGCTACACCTTCATGTTTAGCATACAGACACGAGACAAGTATCAATCTTCTCTTCTAAGCCAATAAATGTGTTCCCCAAATGTCAGACTATCCCTTTAGCAACATATTAATCAGTTTGCGAAGTTCATGTTTCAGTAGTAATGCTGCACACAGTGCTGAAAGACAAGTAACTACCACATCGCCTGTCTGACACAAGACTGAAGTTCACATTAATGTCAGAGCTGAGCTGAGCTGAGGATGGACGGAGAAGGTCAGAGTGTTTCCCCATCGGCTCTGATCTCTCACTTCCTCACAGACTTTGACTTCCTTTACAGCTAATTAACAGCTCAGTTTCTCTTCTGCAAAACCAAGTTCAGATTGAGGACCAATGTCTTTCTGATTCTTTTTGGTTTTGTGGTTCCTGTTCCCACACTTCAGTGTGCATCATTGTGGATAATACTGCAACATTCTGCAAAGTCAGTATTTTTATTCATGATAAGATAAAGGAACTGAGAGATAATAATAATAAGAAGAAGAAGTAAAAACGACACTACAAGACAAAATCAGAGTTAGAGAAATCCATCAAATATTCACATTTCAGAGAAAATGATTTGATAATTTCTCTTAGAAAATAACTACAAACTTAAAACAAAGAGTGGAAGATAACTGGATTTACATTACATCTATCACGTGCCCTCTGCTGAATTAACACGTCAGTACCTTGGACGCTAATGGTAGTTTTCAAAACTAAGATGTTGAGTTTCTGCAATGAGGCCAGTCAGCCAGCATGAGTGGAGATCAGAGTGTTTTGCAAAATATGGTAGTTGTGGTAGTGGTGGTGTTTTTACTTTATGGACGTGGCAGATTCAAACAGTCAGGGACACCACCGACCTGTGCAAGTAATACTAATTGCTAGAGGTCCCCAGGTAATACTGGTCTTATGTGAATTCATCTTTGCTGTCCCTGAGTTTGTGCATCCCATCATCTGTTTGTCAGTGAATGTATTTATTGATTTTTCACTTTGCTTTGTGGACTCTGATGCTTGGCTTTCAAAATAATCAGCTGGAGTGTGGTAAAACTGCTTTCCTGTCTGGCATTTTAATTTACTTTGAACAGTGAAGAGTGCTGGCAGTGCACACTGACATGAAGCTGTGCTTCTCAAATTAGTTATGCTTCCTGTTGCATTCTTGAATTCATCAGACTTGGCAGCAGCATCAGGATTGTCTTTGGGGAATATTGCTTTATAAGATTTTGCTCAGGCATTCTTGGTCACCAACAAACTGACATTAATTACTGGCTGGGAAAGAAATGTACAGGCATCCTGATCTAAGCGTGTAGAGCTTTTTATCTGAGAAACATACCAAGAGCCAACAAACATGTTAGTGGCTCTGTGAGGCTTAGCATTCAGCTCAAAGCCCTGCTGTGCCTAAAATCGCTGTGCTAACATGTTCACCTTGACAATGCTTACATTTGGGTGTACAGCAGGTGTAGTGATGACATTTTTACCATCTCAGTTAAGCGTGTTAGTATGCTAACATTGCTAATTAGTACTCAACACAAAGTGCAGCTGAAGAAGCAGTGAATTGAGTTTAGATGATGCATGTTTCTACCTTCCCTCAAATTTCTTTCTCTCCCTCTCCCTCTCCTCCACTCCCTCCCTCTTGGTTTCCTCCCTCAGTACCACAAGACTATTGAGGCAGTGTATTCAGTGGAACACTCTGTGGAAACGCTGCTGGACCTGCTGCAGAGATACCGGGAGAAGGCGGGGGACAAAGTGGCAGAAAAGGGAGGCAGCATCTTCACCAAGGCCTGCTTCCTTCTTGCTCTGCTCCTGCAAGACAAGCACCGTGCTGTGGTCTGTAGCTACTATGACACACAGACATCTGAAATATAGAATTCCAGTAAAATTAAAAATCAAATTATAATTTACAGGAAAGATGGCTTGTTTTAAAAATATAATGCGAACTCTTAATTATCTTTTAGGAGGTCATGAAGCTACCAAAGCTCTTGGATAAGATACGCAGCATTTACCGCCTGACTGCTCGCAAACACAAGATGGATGCAGAAAGAACTGTTATCAAACAGAGGATGAATGCATCACTGAATGGGAGCTTCTTCATTCAAGCAACGCCACGCAAGTCCCAGCCTGTTCCAAAGTACGTACCATGTGTATCCTTTTTCCCAGGACTGCATGTGCCTGAGGTATACACTTAGTATATGTTTGCAGTGGTAACATATTTTGTTTTTGTTTTGCAGGTTTGCACCTGATTGGGTTCTCAGAAAGGACAAGCTAAAAGATATTGTGGATCCTCTCAGGGCCATCCAAATGGTGGCAAACACCCTCTCTATCACATTGTAAATAGCAAAGCTTTTAGATCTTTGTGTTTCATCTCATTTTTTCCCCTTCAGAAGACATTGTTTTTATGTGTTGTTTTAAGCATTTTTTTTACCAACACACTTCCACATTTTAATGTACATATTAAAATGATTTGTTACTTAAACAAAGGTTTGTTTCATGTATCTTTCCAATGTGTTTACATTGCTTTCCTTGGCTCAGAAACGATGTGCCTGTGTGTGTAACACCACTAAAAGTAATGAGCATGCAAACACTAATAATGTCAATGCTAAGCGTGCTGATTTTAAGCAGGTAATATTCCTGGCTTGTGTTACTTATTAACATTACATTTGCTAATTAGCACTAAACAAATTTTCAAAAATTGACCTGGTGATGGCACTAGATAAAAAGTGAAGGGGTCACTGAGTTGTTGCAGTTCATCCTGAGGGATGAACTCAAAACTACAACTGTCAACCTCATGGTGGAGCTGGAGGTCAGGCCATCAAAGTCATCAGGATTTACCATCAAGGTACCACGAAATATCCGTATGAAATGTACCAATTATGTTGAAGTGGAGATATTTAGTTGGATAAGTGACAGCTTATCTCTTAACTCATCAAAATCAGTAGAACCGAGAATGTTTGTACCAAAACTCTTTGAAATGAGGGCGGGAACCTCACACTGTTATTACACCTCTGTCGCACAGAGCCAACAGCTCTTCCTTTAACACACTTAAGCTAGATTACAGCATTATGGACTGAACACAGCTGTCTGTAATCTGAATGCAGTGTTCTGCTCACTCATGTTGTCATTCACGGTGCAGCGTTCTGCAGGAGTTAATGGACAAGATCATTTTATCAATGGTAGGAATGACTGTAATGACTTGTTCTTTCTATATCATACAAACCCTTTTTTAGCCAGGTGATTCTAAGGCCTGGTGTTTGCCATTATATGTTCACATATAAGTCATATATCTCAAATAACACAACAGCAATATTTACACCCAAACCTGCAGTAAATTTGTTATTGAGCAGAGAGAAGTCAATCATATTGTATCAATCTGACATAACCAACCACTGGGAACCACTTTGAAATGAAAATTAAGATTCGTTTTGACAATAAAAAGCAGAACAGTGACTCACTGAGGCATCTCAGCTGTCCGGTCCATTCACCACTGATGCAGGTTCTGTAAGGCTCTCCCTCCATGGTGTAGTACACCTGACACATGTATTCACCTCTTTCACTGTGACTTATAATGACTGTTTGTGGTTTTCTTCATGTCTCCATCTGTCAGAGGTGGTGGACTCTCACAGCCTGCAGGCTCTGAAAATCTGGACAATGACAGCACAGGTTTAGTTGAGTCACTTGATACTGCTTCATAAAAACATGTTCAAAATCAACACTAGTCGACCAAAGCCCTGAACAATTCATGATTAAAAATTCCTATCAGTCAGAGGCTGTTGACTGGTCATGGCAGTGAAGTGGCAATCTCACTTTAACTTCAATCTAGATTGTGAAACAACCAACAATTTAAGGTGGCAGGACCTCAGGGTCTTAGATGAAGCTGACTGAGAAATCTTTAAAGTGCTCTGAAAAACTGGAGCTTTGGTGGAACTATAATATTAGATGTTATAGGCTGTTATCTGTCTGGAGCTCTTGCTTGACACTCATCACATCATCAGAATTTATGCATCTTCTCTAAATATCTCCACAGTTGGTCTGGAGATGTTTTATGTGTGTCCTCTTTCACTTACTACATTACTGAGAATCTCAATAGATCAATTTAGCTTTGTGCCTAAAAACAAAACCTTCAGTCATAATGTGGTAAACTGCATATGAGGAGGCAGAAAACAGGCTGAGAGATCATGTATGTTTGTAATAAAAGTTCCACAGTTGACAACATTAAAGTGGAGATGGAGGATCAGTGTATAACTAAAATGTCCAACCTTTTGCTCTACATATTACCGCAGACGAAAGGCAGGCAGGAGAATCACGCCACCATTGCACCTCTGATGCATTACCTCTGAACCAGTATGTATTCCTCTGCTACACCTGAACTCAATTATTTCATCATTAGTGAAACTTTATGCTCTCTAGATTGTAAAGTAATGCTGTGCTGTTTAACGGCTGCTCCCTCAAAGGTTGGCGCTCTCAAGAAGTACCTTCCCCGCCATGAGCGAATTCATTAATCATAGCAATTTCATTGAATTGAGTTAATTTCATTTAAATAGTCATCACTTTTAAATGCAACTGTGACCGGACCTCAAATCGTCTGCAAAGAATGGTGAAGTCCCACAACCCACAAGCTCTAAAAATATACGAGCCCAGATTAGGTACAAGTTCAGGTATTAGATTGTGGCACTGTTCTAAAGGTTGCACAAATATCGGCACACCTTTTAGGTGAGGGCTGCAGCAAATGTTTAAATCTCACAGCAACAGCTTGGATAAAAAAAGTTAAAAATCTTAAAAATATAACAAATTTATAGAAATAAAATTAAAAATAACAAACAACCTCAATAATAACATAAATTAGTAATTCTTTCAGGAATTCAGTTTTTACCCTCAAGATAATATCATCATATTTGTATCTACTGTAGAAGGCTGAGATACTAGGAATGAACTGAAGACATAGTAAATATACATTTGCTGTTGCTAATTCTGTATCTTTACAACTGCAAAATATATTTCCTTGCAAGTCAGTCTTTAGTCAGATCCCTCCACATTAGGTGATTTCTTCCACTTTGTAGATTTATGTATTTAAAAAGTGAATGATGAATAAATATATTGATCTTAAACACAGCAGGATAACACAACCTGATGAGCAGACAGGAAGGGGGACACTGGTCATTAAAATAAGAAACCTGAAAGATACTGAAAGACATTTACTATAATGACATGTTGTGAAATAATTTTAAAGTCTGACCACAGCAGTATGCATAATAATTAAAAGAAAAAATAACTAAAAAAAATCAAGATATGCTTTGAAGGAATCACCTCCTTCGTATAGATTGCTATCTACATATTTCTACAGAGGATGAATATTATATGGCAACGACTAATGAACACGGCCTTCTTTTCACAGAGGAGCAGCGGCTGCTGTAATCTCCACTGTTCAATTAGCTGCACTGACCGGGACGCCACCTACACTTCATTAACAGGAAGAGGAAGGTATGGAATTAACCTCGCTCTCTCTGTCCGCCTCTGTCCTTCTCTCTATCTCTCTCTATCTCCTTTTTCTTCTTTCCTGAAGAAATATCTTTGCAGCAGAAAAGGGAAACTATGCCAGAGTAGTTTCTCTGCATCAGTTCAACCATCATTTCCTCTTATTTCACCATTTAAACAGAAGCTTCTGGAACATTTCTGAGCAGCAGCAGAGAGAAGGGGGATGGGACATAAATCCACAAAGACAATTTAGCTTTTCTGCCTCTTTTCCTGTTTTTCCAATTACTTAATGCTATTTAAATACACCAGAGCTGACACACACACACACACACACACACACATTAATGGTCCTCAGCAATGGAGAGGCTCCTGAAATAAGTCGCGCAGTAATTGTATTTGATAAATCATAAAGGGAGCCCATCAGAGGAAAGCTAGCTGTAATAAAATGATAAAATAGACAATTATGAAAAATCCCTGGCCTTTAATTTCCTAAACACACTCTGGAGAGAGGCCGTTTAAGCCGGAGCGACTTGACGAGAAGCTCAACACGTTATTTTGCTCCTCTGTGACACTTTGAATTCCTCCACAGGCTTCTGAAATGGTTGAAACGTTCGTGGAACAGATCCTCACTCACTGCTGCTTCACGTCTCCTCAGTGGCTTTGGCCAGCAGTGAGCTCCTCCTTTGAGGTAATAATACTGTGTTTCTGGTGGATCGACTCACCGTTCACTTAGAGGGACAGAAGAGAAGGTAGACATGTGAATGGAACATTTCAAGGAAATTTGCTTTGAATCCATGCTGATTACTTTTTAACCCCTTATTTTTAATGTCAAGTGTTAGCAGTGCGTGTACACACACATGACACCAGTGTGTCCTTGTATCTTTCTCTCAGCTACACACACACACACACACACAGTGACACACACTAATGTTGCCTCTCTGTATTCCTGTAGGTGATGCTGATGGTGTAACATCGAGCCAGTGGAGCACAAGCGATGGAGAGTCAGTGAGAGCTTGCCGTCAGTAGTGTGAGCCATTTCCAGGTGAAGCAAACTGAATTAAAGTGAATCAAGCCGAGCCGATCCGAACTGGAATAACCTGAACTGAAGTGAAACGAAAGCTTCAGTCGGACAGGACACACAGCTCTCTGAGGTTTGAGGGAAATGTTCAGGCAGAGAAACACCTTGAAATACTCCAGATGAAACCCGTCTGTTACTTCTGCATGTTGTTGTTTTTCTGGAGGCTTTCCTGGACAGATTTCCTCGGCTTTATTTTCAATATATGGTGTTTTTCACATTTTCATTATGTTCTCTGACATGAATTCAGCCTGAAATCTCCCCATGAATGTTGACGCTGTGCAATGACTCTTTCTTTTCTACTTTCTTAATTTATCAGAAACACAATGCAACATGTCATCAGAAACATGCAGTGTCAGTGTGTGCTGCCAGTGTATTTCTGTTTGTGTGTTACTGTGTTCATCTCAGTCCCAGAGGGACCATCATGAAAAGCCTTGAAGTCTAAATCCACTGGAGCCCTGAGCTGGACTTAAGTTTCAGGTGATCTGGCATAAAGCAGTGCAGATTAAGATCTTGAGTTTCTTATGTCTGACCAAAACATTGTAAGAAATTTACTCTAAAGTGTCATCAGTGAAGAAGAGTTTACTTCTTTGTTAGTCTTCATTTCACAGTAATGTGTTTGTGTCTCTCTTGCTTGTCTAAGAGCTCCAGAGGTCCTGCTGGGATGTCCCAACAACGAGGCCATCGACGTGTGGTCTCTGGGCTGCAGAGGATGAATAGGATTTGGTAAGTATTCCACTTTAACAGTATCACACTTAAACACAACATAAATGTCATTTTCAGCCATAATGAGGTAATATTATGGTGCAATGCAACTTTTCAGCATGTTCTTGTGGAAAAGGACATTATAAGATATAAGATCAGTCTGCTTCTAACAAATGAACCATGAAGTGTAACACAGCGTTAGATGAGGCACATCTTCCACATTATTGGAAAGCCTCCAGATCATATCCTGAGGGCTGGACTCTACTCTAAGCAGTTTTTCCACGCCAGCCGTGAACCGCCCCTGTGGAAATTGAAGGTATCATTATTTGGTCTTCATCTAGCTGTGTTTAGAATAACATGTGTTTCTTTGTTTTCATCTGGCTCTGCATTTGGAACAAATGAGCTCACTCAAACGTTTCCTCTCTTTAGTCACCACGTAAAGTGGGAATTTTCTCCTGTAACCTGTGAACAATGAGCAGCCTGAGCGAGCTGGAGCAGGTAGGATGTCTCTTTAAGAAAGCATTGTGCTTGCAAAAACTGATTAGAGTGTCGATGGCAGGGGGCGAAATCAAATCTTCAGGTTCACTGTGACATGTATGAGGACAGACTTTGCATTTCTAGTTTAGTACAGGTGCAGACTTGTCTGATTTGATGGCCAAAAATGGTAATAATGCATGCTTTGTTGTGTGTGTGTGTGTGTGTGTGTGTTTGGTGTGATGTGGTAACATCTCATTCCGCTGTTATATGGTGTCACAGCTACTTCTGAATAGTAGTGTGCATCTTTGAGAAGATGAGTCATGGCAAGAGTAACCAGGGTCTTAGCAAGAGTCACGCTGTGGAAAGTGCGCCCTGCAAGGCATGAGGGTTTGCAAGTTCCATACCCTAGACTGGAACTAGTTGGCTTTATGTGCTTAACACACAACAAATGTGAACAAAATAAACCACAATATGAATACATATTAAACACGTACATGTCTATTTCATAAAAAATATTCACCTGAACAATAAGCTGTGACCAACTGTGCCAAAAGTAATGGTGAGAATTTCAATTTCAAAGTCCCTGTTCATATGAATGTCATTAAGGTCCTCATAAGAGCTGTTTCAGTACAATAATGGAGGCTTTGTCAAGCAGTTAAGTTGATAAATTAAATTTCTATATTGCTTGGTACTTAAAGACAAAATATATATGTATTTTCTCACAAAATATGATCCATGAGAGGAGAAAAGCATTCATTTCCTGTAAGTTTGATTAAAGTTGTTACAGATGACCGCACTGAATTGGGGACAGACAGATGATTGATGCGTAACTGTTGTCCAGTCTACCTCTTTCATCTGGTTAATCATTTACATGTTTGTCCAGCCAGCTAATGTCACTTCCAGTTAACTAAAGCTTTTACTGGCAAGAGGGCCGGGTCATCACACCATCAAAACACCCACACACTCTTTCAGTACCAATGGCTATTCCTTTGGTACACCTGATCTCAAGTTCAGTGCTATGGGATGAATATGGGCTTTTTGCCATGGCCACATTTGAATGCATGATTACGTTTCCTCATGATATTTCACCATTCACCGAGCAGGAGATCATGGACAGACTTTGTTGATGGCAGGAATGACTTTAAAATCTCCATTAGAAGTAAAAGTCCTGTATCTAAAATCCTACCTATGTAAAACTAAATAAATATTATCAGGGTCAGGCCCCGTCTGCAGGGTCACAGGATAAATGTGAGGGGATGGGACATGATGAACACAAGGAAAACAAAAGTAATTTATGGATATATATATATATATTTATTTATTTTTTCAGAAGCTTATCATCTGTTTTTAATGTCAAATCTATATCTGAAAAGAAACTATTAACTATAGATGCCACCTAAGAAGAGAGGTACAGCATTTTCCTTTTAACTGTAGTGGAGCAGAAGTGTGAGGTCAAATAAAATGGAAATACTCAAGTATAAGTACCTTCAAACTCTACTTAAATACAGTACTTGATTAAATGTACTTAGTTATTGCTATATACTGTATATAGTGCCTGCTATACTGAATAAATTATTCCTTAAGTATTCAAAATCATGTATGTTTTGTTAAATACATGAAAAATAAATCCTCAAAAAGCCACTGCTGTCCTAAATTTTCACAGCATTGCAGGCCTGAAACTAATACATAACAATGAGTGTCTGAGATACTTTACCAAATACTTAAAAGGGAAACATGTAGATGTTTTGTCTCAATATCTGATTGTAGGAGAACAAAAACACAGAGTGAACATTTCTGTTTTATTGAATCTATCACAGTTGACAGCGTTGAAGTAGACACAGAAGACCAGTTTGTAACTGTACTTCATAAGCGGTCGTACTATGTACAGTTGTTATTCATTCACGTTTGCAGCCATCTTAGGTCTGTTAATTAAAAGGTTTACAGGCAAGTGGGCAGTTGCATCACACCATCAAGACATCTCTGACGCATGCTATGTATGCCATCAGGTCTTCTTCGTCCGACACACGTGAACTGGATTTCATCATTATGTTTTGAATAGAGCTTATGGTCACTTCTATAGTAGAAGGCAATATTATGTTTGCTCAAGGCTTCTGCATCCATGGTGCAAGGCCCTGTAAGAGAAAGCATAAATAAATATTTAAATGTAATCTAAATGTGTGATTTAAAAGTAGGTTACTCAAAGCTAAATCATATCAATTTCACCCAAAAGCTGAGATGGCAGTTAGCTGACTGTTACTGCTGCTCTGCTGAGCTAATCACCTTTTTTCAAGTACAGATAGCAGCGAGGCAAAAATCAGTAAATTTAGTTTTAGCTTTAGCTAAGGCTCACCGAGGTAATCTCCTCAGCTTCCTTTGATTTCATGTATCTTTAACATAAAAGATGTTTGTCTCTCCTTGATGACTTTACAGACTGCCTCATGGAAATCTATTTGCTATGATTTATTAGGCAAAGCAGACACCAGCAAGTCAGATTTCTGCCTTGTCTTGATGTTAAATTTGTATCAAATATGTACTTCCTGGATTTTGGCTTTGTAGGGTAGAGTTGTGCTCTACTGTCAGCAATATTTAATAACTAATGTGTATTCTGTATAATTAATAAATGATGTTCATATTAATTAAGCAACTACATGCAAACATTAGAAACCCAAATCAGTAATTCTTGATGTGAAATCCTCACAGAATGCAATTAGAAAAACATAAAGGGAATTGTAACTTACTCAGACATCTCATCTGTCCAATCCATTCACCATTGTTGCAGGTTTTGTAAGGCTGACCATCCATAACGTAGTAATTCTGACAGATGTATTCAACTCTTTCATTATGTCTGTACTGTAATCGAAGACTTTCCTTTGTGTCTCCATCTGTCAGGGGTGGTGGTCTCTCACAGCCCAAAGGATCTAAAACAATGTGGGCAGTGACAGACAAGGTACATTTTCCACGTTATTAGGATGCAATTATGACATTTTCACTGAGAGATCGTTGAAACTGATCAGCAGCCACGCAGTATTTTGCAGTCATGCTTTGTGGCCTCTAAATTAAATGTAAACAACCACAAAAAACAAACAAAACAAAACTCCCCCTAAATCCTCCCTTCATGAAGGCAATACTATTCAGGTCTTTTTCAGATCCATTTTAGAAAGGTGTTAGTCCAATGCTATGCTCAAATTGAATTAAGGTTAATACTTGTGAAAATGTCTTAAGTTATGCTCCTTCTTATAAAACTTGAAGCACTAAAAAGCACTAACTGCTATATTCTAGGGCAGGCTAGTAGGGTCAGCATAGCAAATGAAGCCCTCTGAGATCTCAGTGCACAGTGGGAAACATCTGAAAGTTGGGTCATGAGTCATCTTTTCTTATCATTTCTCTAGATAACGAACAAGAGGACAAGGAAAGAACTGATTTACCTCCACATGTTGGGAAGGGATCACTCCACTGTCCGCCTGCTGTACATTCAATCACTTTCTTCCCTCGAACAACTTCTCCACGCCAGGGGCAAGCAAACGTTAACTTTTCTCCTTTCCTTAGTCGATTGTTTCGTACACGTGGGGTGTACTGTACGTTTTGTGGAATACCTCTAATTGTGCATTTTTCTGTTTTGAAGAAGAGAATCTGAAGTTTATACAGCATACACAGTTGCATGTGAGACTTAAAATCTGACTTTTTGGGTGTCATTAATCCAAATCTGATGTAAATGATTTGCCAGCCCGCAGCTTCAATGTGTTGGTTCACTCTCACTGCCCTATAGCATTTCCATCATCAGCAGGCAGCTGTTTTCAATGAAAAAGCTCCAAAAAAGAACAACCACCTCCATGTCTCTCACTCTAGTGAACCATAAAGTATTTGGATTTCGTCCAGATCTAATTACCATCAATTTTTATTATTTTCAATGAGTGGTACTGTGAACCTCTGTTCTCTGTCTCTCTACTGTGAGTTAATGTTTGCCTCAAAAGCAAATAAAAGGTAGGTAAAGTAAATGTAAATGTAAACGGGAATAACTTCTAATAAAAGTGAACATACCAGCACACGTTGGAAAGGGTGCATTCCACTGTCCAGTCTGTAAACATTCAATTTCTTCAGACCCATCCACTGTATATTCATCAGGACATTGAAACTGTAATTTATGTCCAGTCTTCACTGTTTCAGCTGCTGCTGGCAGTCCAACTACACTGAGATGATGGTGTTTCACTGGAACTTCACAAGTGATGTCTGGAGCAAATAAAACAGATAATATCTAATGAAAAACTTATTATATATATTACTTATAAAACTTATAGTGGATGTGGGTTTCTGTCACACAGGGGCCACCCTTAAAATGCTCTACAAGTAATGCAAATGTATGTACATGTGCTACTTATTGGCGTTATACAAAGACACAGAAGAGCAGATGGACATATTACTTTCCAAGGTTCAGGTCTAGATGTCGATATTTTGATTAAAAACACTAGAATAAATATTTTTACATTAATAAGGGATCATATGACTGGTGTTATGTGAAATGGGTCATAGTGATGAACACAATGAGAATTATCACTACACCCCTGAGCTCTGTGGAACTTTAAAGCCTCTTTTAGCTCATTGCTTTGATAATTTGTTCTCAACTTTACTGTTGTGATTCAGCATCTCTGTTTTCTGCATGAAAACTAAAAAAGCCCACTGTGCACTACCTGTGTAGCACCAAACATCTAACATAGTTATAGATGGTGAACGCAGCAGAGCATTTAGCAGCTAAGGAGACAAATGAGTTGGTGGAGACCAAAGCAGAGCTAAAAGAAGAGTGTATGTTGGACTGTAATTTGCAAGGCGGTTAAAAACATGACTCCAAATGAATAATGTTGCTCTGTGTACAACTCTTTGCTAACAAGTTTACTATATCAGTTTAACTGATCATCACTGTCCGTGTTGTGTTCATGCCCACTGCAATTCAAGCGTAAATGGGTGTATCACATCAGCTTTGTCAACAAATATAAAATTAACAAACAGTAAAATTAAAAAAACATTTCTTATATGGGTGTTTCATACGCTGTCACTTTGACCCTTACCTGTGCAAGAAGGGAATGGATTATTCCACTGTCCATCTTCACCACATATCAGCACTGAACTGCCCTCCAGATATTTCTCAGGATCATCACAGCTGAATGATATTATGTGATCAGGAACTATGGGATCATTATTTTCTGGTAAACCTTTTACTGTGATGCCTGCATCTACAGAAGGGGCGTCACAGCTCAAAGCTGGAACTAAACACAAACAGTCAGCTCACTGGAAGAAAAAAAAAATAGCTGAACAAGGCAACATTTTCATGTATAAAAGCACCCATTTCATCAGCCGGCATCACAAAATAGGTTTGCAAAACAGGAAACAGCCCATCACCAATGATATTTGTTTTGTGTTCATGTCACACCACTAAATTTTGTAATGTATGTTTTTGTGCAGATGACACAATTTCGTATACTGCTTGCTCTTCACTTTATCGAGCCATTGCAAACCTACAGTTTGTTTTTTATGCATTTCAGATTCCTTTCATCCAACATAAGCTTGTGTTAAATGTTAATAAAATAAAATTTAGCCTTCTGGCAACAAGTTCTCCAAATTAAACAAGAAAATCGATTGTTGGTCCATGAGCTCAACAATGACACATTTTCTGATGCTATCAAGGGGGGTTGTTTCAAAAATAAAACATTTTCTGATCTTGTACTCTTATACTTAAGGTTTAATTCCATTTAGGTACAAACCCAACTTGGTTAGGGTTGGAGAGAGATTTTTGTGTGCAGTTCTCTCTTGAAAAAGACATTTTGATCGCAATGAGGTGACTTGTTTTAATTAATTGTAAACACATAGGTTCAATTCAGAGTTGAGCTATGATGGAAGGATTATGGAAATGTGAAAGTCAATCTAGTTAAATGACTGTGGGGCTTGTTCAAAGCTTTGAAGCAATTAAAACCGCTGTCACATTAAAGAACGTAATGTGGCCTGTGCTTGAAAGGTACTTATGTTTACCCCATCCAAAAACGCTAACATGGAAGCTTTCTAAAAAATAGAAGCAACTGCAGCTTACAACAGTGCAAATGGATGACTGCCATCTAGCTTCATGATAAATAACAAGTCATTTAGTTGATGGAATGTTAGAACAGAAAGCCAATCAACTTACAGTAGCACGTTCCCTGACGGACTGCCAGCCAGCCCTCACTTGAACATACATATTTAGGGGTTTGACTTGATGTGTAACCAGGTTCACAGGTGAAAATTATCACGTCTCCTCCTTGGTAATCAACCTTTTTGGTCTCTTCTGACACAAGAGCATGAGGAACATGTGGGAGCTTCGAGCATGCTAACAAACAACAAGACAACATGGGAAAAGAAGAGGAGATTAAACACATTGGCTGTGGAATCGCATACTTAGTGCATGAACAATTCATAATGCGTGTGACGTCAAATCGAGTATGCAGTGCGTTTCAGCTGCACACTATGTTGCTTTTGTCTACATGTGAAATGCCTGGATGAATAATAGATTATCAAGAGTTTCTGAGTATGTGGCATGAGCTAACAGTACATACTGAAACACCATAACATGAACACGAATGCAAGGCAGACGATTCTAGCACCACACTGTAGTTTTCTTTGGTTTTTTGTCATTACGGTTTTCGTATGCTGTTTCATCACTAAATTCACTCTTAAGATTTTCGTTGTGTTTTTGGAGTTAAGGAGATTTACAATCATCTGTGGGGGTAGCTCAGCAGCCTCCTGTTCTGGTTGCAGGTAAATTATATCGATGGCAGCTGCTAACATTGCCCCATCCATCTTTCATCTTAAAATAGTACTAGAAAATATTACAGTAAGTGGAGGAGATAAATGAAGTATCTGTCCACAAGCCACAGTGACTGGCCACTTTCTTATAGTATTGCTGCTCTTTTTGCCAGCCCATAGTAAAACCAGTGAAAGCAGAGGCCTAAGATCTGCCATCGAGAGTCCTTGTGTTGTAGAAATCCTTCCCTTTTTATTGTCCACTCTTGCAATTTTGACTTGAAAATATACAAACCAATTCCTCACACTAATCAAAACATACATACTATTTAACACAGACATCATCCTCTGACATTGCTTTATGGGTTAGACCTCTCATTCTAGCAGATATGTGGACTAGCATCATAGTTGGAATCAAATTCTAACTGAGGATATAATTTTCAAAATATAATGAAATTTCCGTTTCAACATTTGATATGTTGTTTTTATGCTATTTTCAATTAAATATGGTAGTTCAGTGTTTTGCAAATCATTACATTCTGTGTCTATTTATGCTATACACAATGTTCCAACTTTTTTGGAAATGAGGTTGTATGTGTGACAAATTCTTCAAGGTTCAGATGTGTTGTGATAGCACAATAAAGGGTTGCTTAATGAAATGCAGTGTAGTACAGCACGTGCCCGTAGTACAGCCCTTCTATGGATGCAATGGTTACTAAATGTTCTCTTTTATTTCAGTACATGGCTCCATAAAGATGAGATCATGTATCAATCCTTCGACATGTACATCTCTTACACCTGAACTGCAACAACAGTAGTCACTCAGTCAGTGCTGAAAGAGTACAACAGACAGCCAATCAACTTACAGTAGCATGTTCCCCGATGGACTGCCAGCCAGCCCTCTCTTGTGCACACGTATTTGGAGGTTTGGCTTGATGTGTAACCAGGTTCACAGGTGAAATATATCACGTCTCCTCCTTGGTAATCAGGTTTTGTGGTCTCTTCTGACACAAAGGCATGAGGGACATCTGGGAGCCTCGAGCACACTGAGAGACAAAAACATGGCAGCATGAGAAAAATCCTTTACTTACATTGTCTCATCAATTGTGTGCCTCATACACAGACAGATAAAGAGCTAAACACAGAGCACAACTACAGAATTAAAGGATGTCCAGCACACTGAAGGACTCCCAAAATAACTCTAAAAATCATGTGAACAATGTTTCAACTGCATGATTTTCATCAGGTTTACCATTTTTTGATACAGTACAGCTTCTTACACATGTTGATGGAATCATTGCTTATGAGCCATGTCTTCAAGAAAGGTTGTGTCTTTTTATTGGCAGTTGTTCAGTGTTGCAAAAATCGTTTACTTTTTACAGTTCACAAATACCATTTTTGAGTTATATGGAAAGATGAGAATAGAACTACTTTTATATATATATATATATATNTGTGTGTGTGTGTGTGTGTGTGTGTGTGTGTGTGTGTGTGTGTGTGTGAGGACATTGGTTCGACTTGGCTGAGACAGACACGTCATGCCTTTGCTGTATCTACATGTTGGTTAAATTAAGAATTCACTATGTGCTCACTGATGAAACAAAACACATTTGATATTTTCACAAATGTGCTTTTGAACAGAAAGTGTTGAAAGAAACAACACTTTGCCTCATTATTCCTCAAAAGCAGAGTTCCTGGAGATGTGAGGTTTTCACATTACAGTAGTCTGATTACTCTTGGAGAGAGAGAGAGAGAAGAAAAAAGAGCTGTTACATTTACACACACCTGTGTCTTTCTCTCAGCTACACACACACACACACACAGTGACACACACTAATGTTTCCTCTCTGTCTCCCTGTAGGTGATGCTGATGGTGTAACATCGAGCCAGTGGAGCACAAGCGATGGAGAGTCAGTGAGAGCTTGTCGTCAGTAGTGTGAGCCATTTCCAGGTGAAGCAAACTGAATTAAAGTGAATCAAGCCGAGCCGATCCGAACTGGAATAACCTGAACTGAAGTGAAACGAAAGCTTCAGTCGGACAGGACACACAGCTCTCTGAGGTTTGAGGGAAATGTTCAGGCAGAGAAACACCTTGAAATACTCCAGATGAAACCCGTCTGTTACTTCTGCATCTTGTTGTTTTTCTGGAGGCTTTCCTGGACAGATTTCCTCGGCTTTATTTTCAATATATGGTGTTTTTCACATTTTCATTATGTTCTCTGACATGAATTCAGCCTGAAAGCTCCCCATGAATGTTGACGCTGTGCAATGACTCTTTCTTTTCTACTTTCTTAATTTATCAGAAACACAATGCAACATGTCATCAGAAACATGCAGTGTCAGTGTGTGCTGCCAGTGTATTTCTGTTTGTGTGTTACTGTGTTCATCTCAGTCCCAGAGGGACCATCATGAAAAGCCTTGAAGTCTAAATCCACTGGAGCCCTGAGCTGGACTTAAGTTTCAGGTGATCTGGCATAAAGCAGTGCAGATTAAGATCTTGAGTTTCTTATGTCTGACCAAAACATTGTAAGAAATTTACTCTAAAGTGTCATCAGTGAAGAAGAGTTTACTTCTTTGTTAGTCTTCATTTCACAGTAATGTGTTTGTGTCTCTCTTGCTTGTCTAAGAGCTCCAGAGGTCCTGCTGGGATGTCCCAACAACGAGGCCATCGACGTGTGGTCTCTGGGCTGCAGAGGATGAATAGGATTTGGTAAGTATTCCACTTTAACAGTATCACACTTAAACACAACATAAATGTCATTTTCAGCCATAATGAGGTAATATTATGGTGCAATGCAACTTTTCAGCATGTTCTTGTGGAAAAGGACATTATAAGATATAAGATCAGTCTGCTTCTAACAAATGAACCATGAAGTGTAACACAGCGTTAGATGAGGCACATCTTCCACATTATTGGAAAGCCTCCAGATCATATCCTGAGGGCTGGACTCTACTCTAAGCAGTTTTTCCACGCCAGCCGTGAACCGCCCCTGTGGAAATTGAAGGTATCATTATTTGGTCTTCATCTAGCTGTGTTTAGAATAACATGTGTTTCTTTGTTTTCATCTGGCTCTGCATTTGGAACAAATGAGCTCACTCAAACGTTTCCTCTCTTTAGTCACCACGTAAAGTGGGAATTTTCTCCTGTAACCTGTGAACAATGAGCAGCCTGAGCGAGCTGGAGCAGGTAGGATGTCTCTTTAAGAAAGCATTGTGCTTGCAAAAACTGATTAGAGTGTCGATGGCAGGGGGCGAAATCAAATCTTCAGGTTCACTGTGACATGTATGAGGACAGACTTTGCATTTCTAGTTTAGTACAGGTGCAGACTTGTCTGATTTGATGGCCAAAAATGGTAATAATGCATGCTTTGTTGTGTGTGTGTGTGTGTGTGTGTGTTTGGTGTGATGTGGTAACATCTCATTCCGCTGTTATATGGTGTCACAGCTACTTCTGAATAGTAGTGTGCATCTTTGAGAAGATGAGTCATGGCAAGAGTAACCAGGGTCTTAGCAAGAGTCACGCTGTGGAAAGTGCGCCCTGCAAGGCATGAGGGTTTGCAAGTTCCATACCCTAGACTGGAACTAGTTGGCTTTATGTGCTTAACACACAACAAATGTGAACAAAATAAACCACAATATGAATACATATTAAACACGTACATGTCTATTTCATAAAAAATATTCACCTGAACAATAAGCTGTGACCAACTGTGCCAAAAGTAATGGTGAGAATTTCAATTTCAAAGTCCCTGTTCATATGAATGTCATTAAGGTCCTCATAAGAGCTGTTTCAGTACAATAATGGAGGCTTTGTCAAGCAGTTAAGTTGATAAATTAAATTTCTATATTGCTTGGTACTTAAAGACAAAATATATATGTATTTTCTCACAAAATATGATCCATGAGAGGAGAAAAGCATTCATTTCCTGTAAGTTTGATTAAAGTTGTTACAGATGACCGCACTGAATTGGGGACAGACAGATGATTGATGCGTAACTGTTGTCCAGTCTACCTCTTTCATCTGGTTAATCATTTACATGTTTGTCCAGCCAGCTAATGTCACTTCCAGTTAACTAAAGCTTTTACTGGCAAGAGGGCCGGGTCATCACACCATCAAAACACCCACACACTCTTTCAGTACCAATGGCTATTCCTTTGGTACACCTGATCTCAAGTTCAGTGCTATGGGATGAATATGGGCTTTTTGCCATGGCCACATTTGAATGCATGATTACGTTTCCTCATGATATTTCACCATTCACCGAGCAGGAGATCATGGACAGACTTTGTTGATGGCAGGAATGACTTTAAAATCTCCATTAGAAGTAAAAGTCCTGTATCTAAAATCCTACCTATGTAAAACTAAATAAATATTATCAGGGTCAGGCCCCGTCTGCAGGGTCACAGGATAAATGTGAGGGGATGGGACATGATGAACACAAGGAAAACAAAAGTAATTTATGGATATATATATATATATTTATTTATTTTTTCAGAAGCTTATCATCTGTTTTTAATGTCAAATCTATATCTGAAAAGAAACTATTAACTATAGATGCCACCTAAGAAGAGAGGTACAGCATTTTCCTTTTAACTGTAGTGGAGCAGAAGTGTGAGGTCAAATAAAATGGAAATACTCAAGTAAAGTATAAGTACCTTCAAACTCTACTTAAATACAGTACTTGATTAAATGTACTTAGTTATTGCTATATACTGTATATAGTGCCTGCTATACTGAATAAATTATTCCTTAAGTATTCAAAATCATGTATGTTTTGTTAAATACATGAAAAATAAATCCTCAAAAAGCCACTGCTGTCCTAAATTTTCACAGCATTGCAGGCCTGAAACTAATACATAACAATGAGTGTCTGAGATACTTTACCAAATACTTAAAAGGGAAACATGTAGATGTTTTGTCTCAATATCTGATTGTAGGAGAACAAAAACACAGAGTGAACATTTCTGTTTTATTGAATCTATCACAGTTGACAGCGTTGAAGTAGACACAGAAGACCAGTTTGTAACTGTACTTCATAAGCGGTCGTACTATGTACAGTTGTTATTCATTCACGTTTGCAGCCATCTTAGGTCTGTTAATTAAAAGGTTTACAGGCAAGTGGGCAGTTGCATCACACCATCAAGACATCTCTGACGCATGCTATGTATGCCATCAGGTCTTCTTCGTCCGACACACGTGAACTGGATTTCATCATTATGTTTTGAATAGAGCTTATGGTCACTTCTATAGTAGAAGGCAATATTATGTTTGCTCAAGGCTTCTGCATCCATGGTGCAAGGCCCTGTAAGAGAAAGCATAAATAAATATTTAAATGTAATCTAAATGTGTGATTTAAAAGTAGGTTACTCAAAGCTAAATCATATCAATTTCACCCAAAAGCTGAGATGGCAGTTAGCTGACTGTTACTGCTGCTCTGCTGAGCTAATCACCTTTTTTCAAGTACAGATAGCAGCGAAAAAATCAGGAAGTAAATTTAGCTTTAGCTTTAGCCAAGGCTAACTGTGGTTATCTCCTCAGCTTCCTTTGAGTTCATGTATCTTCAACAGACAAGATGTTTGTCTCTCCTTGATGATTTTACATGCTGCCTCATGGAAATCTGCTTTCTATATTTTAGTCACAGAATGCAATTAGAAAAACATAAAGGGAATTGTAACTTACTCAGACATCTCATCTGTCCAATCCATTCACCATTGTTGCAGGTGTTGTAAGGCTCACCATCCATAACGTAGTAATTCTGACAGATGTATTCAACTCTTTCATTATGTCTGTACCGGAATCGAAGACTTTCCTTGGTGTCTCCATCTGTCAGGGGTGGTGGTCTCTCACAGCCCAAAGGATCTAAAACAATGTGGGCAGTGACAGACACAGTACATTTTTGATGTTACTGTGGTGCAGTTATAATGATTTTCACCTAGATTGACAGACTGAATCTTAGACTGAACTGATCAGCATGTGGTATTTTGTAGTCATGTGTTTTGTGGCTTGTAGTAACTGTAAACAACCACTTACAACAACAACAACAACAACAACAACAAATAACTTCCTTCTAGAAAAGCTCTTAAAGTCATTTCTTATATTCTGTAAATACAGTATGTACATATGTGTGTGTGTGTGTGTGTGTGTGTGTGTGTACATATATATATTTATGCTGCCAGTTTATTAGGTACACCTAGCTTACTACAACTTGCTAATGCAGTCAAATACACAGTCCATCCTCACCAGAAAAACGGCTGTATAGGTTGTCTTTGTACGATATATCTGTTCATTGTTAGCTGGAGACCTTTTAGTGGCCATCGTTAATAAGACTGGAGTGAAGGAGGATGTGAGGTCTAAAGGTATAGAGGCAAAAGAGCAAGATAGGGCTCTATTTTCGATTCCGCAGTGGACCTGACTTTGTGCGGCGGAGTCGCGGCACAAAGTCAGGTCCACTGTGCCGGCGTGGTGGCGCAAATTTTGTTATTTTCGTGCACTGCGCTGCTGGCGCAACTACTCCCCCTTCTCATCTCAGTCCCACCCAGCGGCGCAACTCGGAAGTAGGGAGGGGAGAAGGCGTGAAGTGGGTTTGACACAGCCGAGTCCAATCTTCACCAATCACACCAGCTCCTCGCCTCATCTTTAAAAACGCCGCTGGCGAGGCGCATGGCAAGTTTCGAGGATGACTGAGCCCGCGCAGGAAACTGTCCGATGCCCAAACTTCTCCCAGGAGGAGGTCCTTAGATGGTAAATCCTCGGCCTCCTCCTCCTCCTCCTCCTCATCCTCAAAGCAATGATGTAATCCATCTTTGTAGATAACGTTAAGCATTACAATGCTAACATTTGTATTCGGAATGAAATGGCGTGGGTAATAGCAGACAACGATCATCACTTACGTTTTTTCCGTGTGTCTGTCTCTCTCTGTCTCTCGAGTGCTCTGAGATAGATGCAGTATATATGCTCTGTAGGATGCCACGGCTGTTTCTGGTTGGCACAGTGACGTTAACTGATAAGTTTCCATCCCTGTTTCACCTGTGTACATTCAGTCAGGTTGAGTGACCATTACGCGTGACGAACGCGTTTGTGATGTGGTCAGATGAGATACTGATCAAAATATATAAATTTAGGTCTGACTGTACGTGCTGACTCAGATAGTTGCATTGAATCGTGGCTAATTATTGATCGCAGTGAAATGCCAAACACTGTGGAAACCTGCCTGTGAGATATTGGTGATGTGGGCGCACGACTCCGCCGGTTTACGAAAATCCACTTGCCCAGCGGTGAGCTGCTGGCGCACAGAGTTGACCAGGTCTGGGGTGGCGAGCTTTCAGCGCACTTTTACGCCGCCGGCGTGGACCGAAATGGACCGAAATTCCAAATCCGCCGGCTCATTATGCCAACACCCCCCCTACTGCGCCACAACACCCATCCTGGCGTACTTCTGTGTGCCTCGGTTTACCAAAATACCAAGTGTGCTGCACGCCCGCCTGCGCTGCACGAAAATACCACTGCGCTGGGTGCGCAGCCTGTGCGCCGCCAGCGGCGGGGACAAAAATAGAGCCCAAATTCTGCATATGGAGGAAGGTGGGGTGGATGGATGGGTAAAACAAACACAGGACTTACACCCAGGAGAATGCCAAAAGTTAGTGTTGACTCATTTTAGCTTACACAGTATACTTAATTACGAAACATACTTCACAGTAACACAATTCAACCCAAACCATACTCTTTTCCTAAACCTAACCAAGCAGTTTTGTTGCCTAAATCTAGCTGTATAGTTTTGGTGTCCAAACCTAACCAAGTGCGATCCTTTCACGATGTTGATGACAAACGTCTGGTACGGCTGTCGCTGGTACTCTCCAACAGTCATATGTTGTCCTGAGAGTCATTGGGAATCCACTTATTTAGGTGTTTAGGTATGAGAATGTGTTGCAAATTCAACAGTTCTGCAATAAATCCTACCTTCATGAAGGCTGCAATATGCAGGTCTTACTCAGATCCCTTTTAGAAAGGTGGGATTTCAACATTATGTTTTATGTTGATTCATTTTAATGAAATGAATGAAACATAACTATTATATTCTAGGGCAGACTGGCAGGATCAACATAGATAACGAACAAGGGATCAAGAAAAGAACTGATTTACCTCCACATGTTGGGAAGGGATCACTCCACTCTCCGCCTGCTGTACATTCAATCACTGTCTTCCCTCGAACAACTTCTCCACGCCAGGGGCAAGAAAACGTTAACTTTTCTCCTTTCCTTAGTCGATTGTTTCGTACACGTGGGGTGTACTGTACGTTTTGTGGTATACCTCTGATTGTGCATTTTTCTGTTTTGAAGAAGAGAATCTGAGGTTTATACAGCATACACAGTTGAATGTGAGACTTAAAATCTGACGTTTGGGTATCATTAATCCAAATCTGATGGAAATCTAAGTCCAAATCTCTGGAAGTTTATTTTACTTGACTTTCTGTCATGTAAATGTATGTAAATGTAATATATATTTGAATTATACACAGACACAGTGAGAGTAGACACTGTTACCAAATAGCTAGTTAGCATAGTGGAACATTTAGCAGTTTAAAAGCCAAATACTTTTTGTATGAGTTGGTGAGGACCAAAACAGAGCTAAAAGGAGAGTGGACAGTGGATTTTTCTGGTGGCCAAATGCACAACTACAAGTGAATGCTAATGTTACTCTATATCTGCTGCATGCATAAATTGGCAACTCTTTTCGAAGAAGTTCACCAAATGAACGCTGCTTCTGCTTCCCCTAAGCGGCCATAAAATTAATAATGGCAGGTTTAATTATAGCTAAATATACAGACTCTTCAGGGGAAAAACCACATATGATGAAAAAGCCTTTAATAAGTTCAGCTTTGTCACACTTTGAGTTTAATATGACCTTTGACATATCGGATAAACTCACAAAATGCAAATAAATGAAAGTGAACATACCAGCACACGTTGGAAAAGGTGCATTCCACTGTCCAGTCTGTAAACATTCAATTTCTTCAGACCCATCCACTGTATATTCATCAGGACATTGAAACTGTAATTTATGTCCAGTCTTCACTGTTTCAGCTGCTGCTGGCAGTCCAGCTACACTGAGATGACGGTGTTTCACTGGAATTTCACAAGTGATGTCTGGAGCAAATAAAACAGATAATATCTAATGAAAAACTTAAGTGGATGTGGGTTTCTGTCACGCAGGGGCCACCCTTATAATGTATTAATTCATTGTAACATGTTCTACTATTAAAAAGGATCATGTCAATGTTGTGTGCATAATTGACTTTTTATCTTAAAGGGTTTACCTTCACAAGAGGGGAATGGATTATCCCACTGTCCATCTTTACCACATATCAGCAATGAAGTACCATTCAGGCGTTTCCAAGGGTCATTGCAGCTGAATTTGAGGAAGCGGTCAGGAAGTATGGGATCTTCATTTTCTGGCAAACCTTGCACTGTTACGTGAACATCTGTAGGAGGAGGGTCACAGCTCAAAGCTGTGTTAGGACAACAGTCGGATCAATGAAGGTGAAACAGGCAAGAATTTCACATATAAATAAACTCATTTTATTATCCAAAATCCCAGAGTGGGATTTCACCAGAGAGGAAAACCTCCCCATTGAGTTTCACAGTGGGAAATTCATTTTTAGTTATATCCTCATTGTCACTTAACATAGGAACAGGGGACTAGATAATGCAACACCCAAGGGATGGCGGATGGGTTAAAATACTACAGTACCAATGAGTCTCTGTCATCATTGCCATGGAGATGAAGGCAGTCAGAGGCACAATCATTGTTGTAGAAAATTCAACAACAAATTGATCAAAACATGCACCATGGTTGCTGAATTAATCCAAATCCAGTAGTTTTAAGATGCAGATTGTATAGTCCGTTTTCCGGGTGCTGTTAGTGGAACTGGGTCGGATGTTTCTGGCCGAAATGGACATTAGGTGTCATAGTTAACCTCTACCCCAAAGTTTTAATGTACAAAAACTTTTCAGTGTAGTTTTAAAGTTGATAGCAGCAAGTGATACTTACGCTCACATATTGGCAGATGATTGGTCCATTTTTCCAGCAAACAAGTCCTGGTGTCTTCCTTACTCACCATTTGATACCTGCAACGAACAGTACCATAAAGCTTACCATTCTGAGATGAAAACACCTGATTACAACACTATCAGAGAGCAATATGCCAAGTTGATATCTCTTTTTGTGTTTTGTTCTTTCAATTGTCAGTGACACACCACAACCCACCCTATTTAGCAGTTCTAAGCTGTATATGTACTATAATATAGACACATTGGGGCATTTGTTCATGTTTATTAAGGTATTATAAAACAAATAGTACTGATCTCTTGGGAACTGTTATTAAAGATTGTCGCTTTATTTGATTCTTCCTGTAAAACTGGTGCACCAGGTGACAGTATATCACATCATATGTAATTCAGCATATCTGTAACTGTGTCACCATGGTAACCTATTCCAACCAACCTCCCCCGTCCTGGCATTTGCAATAATCTATTATCCAGCAGTAATCATACTAATAAGATAATCACGTAATGCATCCTTAATATGCATGCATTTAGAAGATATATAAGAAGAAATGTGAGTCACAGACAAACTTGTTGTGGATCGCCCATAATCCTTAAATTATTGCAAAAGGTAAGCAACTATTACTCCAAAAAGATTCCTAAGAGTCAATGTGATCCCTGGCCCTGTGCTGAGCTCACTTTAATTTGCACTCAAGCTTCGGCCTGGTCAATTGTTAAATGACAGCGGGAAGGGCTGAGCACGCTCTTCATGTGAGAGAATGTCTGCTCACAGATATATGTTGACCAGAAGGCTGCCCACAAAGCCAATACAATGTTCCTGAGACAGCCAAACTTCTCCAGTAGAGATATCCAGCAGGTGGAGATACAAGTTCTGTGATCATGCCTCGCTGTGGTTTCCAGCTGTTTCTATAGCTTTGCCACCTTTGTCACCCACAGTGTTGAACTCTTCAGTTCAGTCACCGGCGTTATCATGTTCACCAGCCGTTCCATCAGAGATGAATCCAGTTCATATCGATCAAAGCTATGTGAGAAACTTCAATTTCACATCTAACTTCTTATCCTCCAGCTTTGGTTGGTCCGTTCAAAGGATTGAGCGTTGTTTGCCTCATCCTTGAATATTTTCTTGTGTTTGGTCTCGATACTTGACTTTCAGCGAACAGCATTTACAAGACATAAACACATCACATCCTTCTGAAAGACACTTTTCTGTCCACAAGGGTTAGAACACACAAGCCATTACTTTAGCTTTCTTAACTAGTGGGCCTGCCATCATCTATTGAGCCTGCTCTGGCAGTGCTACGTTTTCTCCCCACTGCATTCTGCAAAGAAAGCATTGAGTGCTAGCCAATCAGAGGCAGATTAGGGCCGTTCTTCACAAAATGGTGATGAGGAATAACAAGCTGCACCTGCCAATGTGAAAGAGGGGATTTGGCATGCACTTCAACATTTAAAAAAAAACTCCACGCATACTCATTGCTAATGGCACACTAGCAAATGGTTAAACTGCTGCGCGCTGATGGTGGCAAGTGTGTCTAAGGTTGCTGACCCCTGGTCTATATACTGCTTACAGTGGCTGTGTTGCCATTATTTAAATGAATCTTTCAAGATCCACATACCCTTCATTACAAAAGTATTTGATCCTTGTTCCAAAAACAAACTCTTCCCCATGGATAATTTGATAATAGCCATTGGGAGTGTCATCAGGAAGTTCACATGGCTTTACTGAAAAGAAAAAAAGAGAATATTCATCAAACAAACAATTTCTAGTGGTTTTTGATTTTATTCTTCAATGGATTTGACACTATGTTGTGCAGCAGCCATGTTATTGGTTTGTTATTTTGAAGAGGCAGATTGATGTTAGCAATGTAATACACCTTTTTCCACCTCTTTCAGTACCGTAATCTAATTAATTGGCTAGATAATAAGTTATACAAGCAATTACAATCATCCAATAGTCCATCAAATTACTCTGGAACTTTTCAAAAACACATTCTCATTCACTCAATTGTCTAACGGAAGTAAAAAATTTCAATAATTATTTTAAAAATATAATGTATTGCAGGCATTGAAAGATTTGTTGTAACCTGATTACTGCAACCACCAAACATGCAACAAAAGTAAAGAGTAAAAAAGAAAGCCATTTCACTCACAGTAGCATTTTCCCCGACGGACTGCCAACCAGCCTGTGCTTGTACATACATATCTGATAGTTGGACCTGATATATAACCAGTTTCACAAGTGAAATGTATCACATGTCCTTCATGGTACTCAGCTTTTTTGGTCTCTTCTGACACATGGGCATGAGGAACATCTGGGAGCTCTGAACAAGTTACTAATAAACAGCAACATGAGAGGAAAAGAGGTCAGTGGACATGCTGTCTCAACAGCTGTGAGCAGTTTTCAGAGTCATCAAAACATGTGAATAATAGAAGTTTGAGACTATACTGTAATACTCAAGACGACCATCCCACACATATACACTAATCATACTGTAATAAGGCAAGAGCACAAATCAAAGCATACAGTTTAAACAGAAGTCTTTCAATTTATCCTCTCTTTGTGAGTCCACTCCCTTTACTTAACAGTCGTCTGCTCTTTCAGAGAGCGAGTTTTCAAAAAAGTCTGTCTTACCATTCTGGGATAAAGAAACTTGCACATTCCCCCACAGTTGAAGGAACAAAAGGATTAAAGGCAATCGCATTTCGACAAGCAGCTGTGCAGAGAGTCTAACTGAGGCCAACTCCTTTGAAAAACTCTTTTATTCTGTGCAGTTCCTGCGTGTTTGTCTCAGGGTGCACCATGGGTCACAACATGGACTGCCCAGTGGGATTGCACAAGGCTGCAGGAACACAACATGACACATGGAAACACACACAGCACGCCCTGTTCACATATGCAATACTGAAAACATTTAGGAAAAAATCACATCAACTTTGACCTGACATGGGAAGACTTACTGAAAACGTACAAAAATATAACAAACCATATATATCTAACAGACACCAGCAACAAAGCAAACATCAATCATCTTAAATGCAGCACACACAGACTCATTTAGGACTGTCTTGAGCAGAATTTGGATGAAAGCAGAATTGAAATGTCTGAATGTCTGACATGTTTGTATTTGCTGATGATTAAACGCTTTCTGTCAAGTATTGATCACCACCTTCAATGTGGCATGAGCACTGCTGCAAATAGAGAACAAAGTCCACTCTAAAAATCATTCAGTGGAGAGATGATGACATTAGCTTAAATGGTACAGAGAGAGCTACACTGTTTATTTTCACTATAATGATTCATGCTTCATACATCAAATGAGTAATACTGCTCTGGAAATTTCGCTATTGAAACCTTCAAAACGTGTCACTATCACCTGTGATTCTCAGTGTGAGGACATTGTATTGACCTACTGTACATTAATCCTGCAGCTGCTACATGCTGGACCCCTAGTCTTTTAAGTCTTTTAGTCTGAGGATGCGCAAGGACACTCAGGCAGACCCAGAAGCCGAGGAGAAAGAGGAGGCTGATCCAGCAAACCAGCCCGAGACAGCAAAAGAAGAGGAAGAGAGAGTAGAAACAGGATGTGGGAGGAAACGTTTAAATCGCACTCAAACAGCAAACCTAGTGGTCCATCTGCTATTAGTTTAGACTTTTCGTTTACTTAAGCAAGTATTAAGTATTCACCTTGAAAACACGAAAATAAGATAATAAGTTTCAAAAGCCAGATAAAATCTTTTGCAGTACAAACATGAGCAGAGCGAAATAATGCAGTTTAGTTAAACTCTGTCCTGTAGGTAAGCTAGTTAAGCCTTGCTAACTGCATTAAATCGAACACACTGCTTATAAATCTACAGTTTACAGCACCAAACTGAAGACAGTCAGATTCGTCTAAATGTAGATAAACCTGCCTGGCAGTCTGAAGTTTGCTGAGTCACTGTCTGCTTCTGAATCTTTGCTGAAAGCACATTGTTTAAGTGTTGCTTTTTCGTAATTCTGCAATTTGCTGGGATAATTACAATATAACAATATATATATAATCAAATCAAATCAAATCAAACTTTATTTATATGGCACTTTTCATACTTAAAAGCAACACAAAGTGCCTCACAGAGGCTAAAAACAACGAAGAGGAAAACCCAGCCCTCCCGCCCCCATAAAAACATACCGGAACATATAAAAACACACACTCACAGACATGCACACACGAGGACACACACCCGCACACACACCCATACAGGCAAGGCAAGGAATAAGCAACCTCTGGGGGCCATCCACACTGAGAGGGCCCCTGGCCCATGATTAGGGAGCGCCGCCCGAGACACCCCGACCCAGGCAGACAGGAGGCCCCGCACCAAGGTGCAGAGGCCTCCAGCCGTCTAGGCCAGAGCCGTCCCCTCGACAGCGCACCCGTCAGTAGACCAAAAGCAGCTCCCAGTGTAGGGGGCCCCCATGAGGAAACGCTAAAAACCAAGGGCCCCCATGAAGAAAACAGGGGCCCCCATGAGGAAACACTGGAGCTAAAAACCAAGGGACTAAGGCATAAAATAAAATAAAATAGAATAAAATAGAATAAAATAGAATAAAATAAAATAAAACAAATACAATAAAATAAGATAAAATGGATAAATGATATAAATAATAATTAAACATGTCGTTAAAACATGATGCAGCTAAAATAAGATACGAATAAAGATTAAAAATGATAAGAAGCCTGATTAAAGGAATGAGATGAGTCAAACAAATCAATTGAAAGCCTGATTAAAAAGGTGGGTCTTGAGCCGCTTTTTAAAAACATCAACAGTCTCTGTGGCCCTGAGGTTCTCCGGCAGGCTATTCCACAATCGGGGGCCGTAATGACTAAAAGCCGCCTCCCCGTGTGTTTTAGTTCTTACTTTTGGTATGGTTAAGAGGCCAGTGCCGAAGGACCTCAGGGTCCGCGAGGGCTGATAGGGTAAAAGTAGGTCAGATAAATAAGAAGGCCCGAGACCGTTAAGACACTTAAAAACTAATAAAAGAACCTTAAAATCTATCCTGAAACGCACGGGGAGCCAATGCAGAGATTTTAAAACTGGTGTAATGTGGTCCCGCCCTCTGGTCCTCGTCAGCACTCGTGCGGCTGAATTCTGAAGTAACTGAAGGTTGGAGATACTCTTTTTGGGAAGACCAGAGAGCAGGGCATTGCAGTAATCTAAGCGACATGAAATAAAAGCATGCATCAGCACCTCTGTGCTGGCCTAATAAATTGCATAATCTGTGTATTTATTTTTTCTTAAATATTTTTAAAGATGTGCAAGAGAAATTATAATTGTTATTGTTACAGGTTGACACCTGTACTGTGTTTAGCCAATTTGTCACTCTGGACATAAAAAGATTGGAATAAAGAATAAAGTTTGCACTTTATATTAAGTGGAATCTTTCTGTCTTCACACAGCTCTCACAAAAAGAAAAACATCTGTAGAGATTGAACTGTACTGTGCTTCTGCTGTAATTTCACGTACTCATATTTAGACAAAGGCTACTCCTTTGCCTTCCAAGATTTTTCACAAATGCACTTTCCCGTCTCTGAAAACAAATGTCTTAACAAGCAGGCCACACTACTGAGAACAGACAGAGAAGTTTTCCTGGCATGCTTTGAAAGCCTGAAGCCTCTTTTGAAATTTTATTTGTTTGTAGGAAGCAAGCCATATGTGTATTGACTGGTTCTGTGCTTGTAAGAAAGCTCTGCACAAACAAGCTACACTTTTAAAATGTACGTTTACCTTTTCAAAACTATTTCTGCAATTCTGCACCATCATACTGCAGTAAACATACATACATACATACTGTACATACATACATACATACAGCAAACGAAGCCTTTTTCTTTCTTCTCTTTTATTCAATATGACAAAGCTTCATAATTTCAGGTCACATTATCACACACATTACTGATTCACTCATTCAGTCTTACCCTTTCCACTGATTATGTGGATCAGGAGTAAGCATTATGTATGAGATGCTACATCACTATGAATAATACACAGAGAAAATGCAGTTTTATTTCTTTGATATCATAGAAAAGTCCTCTTTTTTGGCTTTTTTACTGAGACTTCCTTGGCCCTCGGACAAAATCAGCATCACTGTTCCTGAGAGGGAGCTGTATGAGAAAATGTCTGTGGTCAGTATCACATCTCAGCACACAGGTATAAAGCAAACGACGGACAATAAAACAAAGCAACTGTGGTTCAGTCTGAGCTGACAAATATATGGGAAATGTGTCTTTGTCTTATGTGATTCTTCAGAGGATAATATTAAGCAGACATGTTTTATTTTTTCATTTTTTTTACTCATGGTGTTGTGAGGTCCATATGCTGTACTTTAAGGCAAAGCAGCAGGTGTTGTGGTGTGTGAACTCTATGACTTTCCCTGCAAGACGCTACATATTAAAAAAAAAAATGATTTTACTGAAACATACATCTGCCAGCTGTCAATATAGCTCTCATTTCTCACCCCATGGTGCATCTGCACTGTAGTACTTTTCATCTGCAGTCTCTCTGCAGTTCTCATAATATCTCATATAAAATCCAAAAGGTTTTCAGTTTGTACTACATAACAGAGCTGTCTTAAACAGTCCCAATGACCTTTCCTGTAACTGTTCAGTCGCCACTGTTGCTGCACCGATATTAAAAATACAAATGGTGCTACTCTGAAGTGTGTAAAATTGTGAAATCTAACATACCTCAACCAGTTTATATACTTTCATGAATGTAATCTATATATTGTCTGGGAAAACTATTTTTCTATATAATGTGACATACATGCTGATAGAGTTATGGGTTGCTGTAATCATTCATTCATGCATTGGCAGAAATTAATCTACCTAAGATGAAGATTACTTGATTTAGCTAACTAAGACTGTTGGAGCCTATTTAGCTTTGGCTTATCTTTGGAATGCATTTGTTCACATAATGAGGGCAGTGGATTTTGATCACCACCTTTTACAGTGCAGTTGTACGATGAAAGGACATCTCTATGTTCAGTGTGGAGATGGGGAATGATTACAGTGACCCACGACTCTGTCAACCTACATATTATATTGTATTAAGATGGACTTAAAAGCATTTCTATTGAATCCTTACCTTCACATTCCACTGTTTTATGCCACTTGCCATTGACGCATGTTGCAATGCCATTTTCAGTTTCTAGCCCATGTGTGATACATTGATAATGTATGACATCGCCCTCCAAATATCTTTCTTGATCCGCGCTAAAGTACATTGTCTGCTTCTCATTGTTGAGCCTGTCACAGTATGCTGAAAATACAAAAAAAAAGAATATATTGTTGTCCAAACCTGTCTCATAGGAATGAAGTTTTATATACAAATTTGTTCTGGTTACGCTGTGGTGTCAAATGAAATCCCTGTTTGAATTATGTGCACCAGAAAGGATTTGTATGGAGGTGGTCAAGGCACAGAACCGAACACATTCGGGGTTCACGGCCTGAGTCTGGCAACAATCAGCATTTTAGTTCAAGTCAGGGAAAGATCACGGCTTCAGTTGATGAACATGTTGTGTCTCAAATCCCTTCACTCTTTTTCCAAATAAAACAAAGACCATAACCCTTTCCTTAAACATAAACAAGAGATGCAAGTACCAAACCATGACCGTAAAAAAGTCTAATCATGCCGTAGTTGTTATGAGCAGATATTGTAGCGATAAGACTGGATATTCTGCATGACAACAAATGAAACACGTAGTCAGTGAATATATTACCAGATACATTCAGTTATTAGTATTAGCCAAATGTGGTGTGGCTGGAATTACATAACCACAACATATTTACTGTTGCAAATTAGCTCTATAAACAGAAACAGGGTTGTTGGCCTGATGTGTCATCTGAGACTTTTAATGTGTTTCACTGGATTCAAGTTTCGGCAGTGTTACATATTAATCTATTCCTTAAATAAATTCCAATCTGGAAGCTAAAACCAGTGCGTACTCTGCCTCACATGTGTCTGTAAACAAGAAAAAACAACACATTGGAGTGCAGAGTGTTTTGCTTCCTGAAGGCATTATTTTGGAGCTGAAATCTTACTACATTAATTAAAAATCAGCAGTGTTTTCTACATTACATTTTGAATTTCAGCAGACTCCTTAATGCCACAGTGTCCCCTTTATGCTCGCTGACACAGTATGACATGAAAAGTCAGCAGGCTACATAACTTTGCTTCAAAATGAAAATCTTCAAGCTTTCTGTGCCATGTTGGGGAACGCTTTTGGATGTACGTACGTGTGCACTTAATGATCTTCTCCTCCCATTTCCCATCTTTGCATTGCAGTGTTCTTTCTCCCTCCATTGTATACCTGTTACGGCACTCATAAGTTACTTCAGAGTCAGACAGGTATTCCTTCTGATATGGCGTCGTAACAACTGCGTTCTCAACTTGAGGTGGGGGACTGCAGTGATTGGCAATAGCTGCAAGAGATGAAAACACGCAGTATTAGATTACACTCGATTCTTTGTACAAATATTAACATCTGATGAAGTAAGAATGATGACTCACGTATACAGATGGTTTTGAATACTATTCCCTCTGAACGCCATTTTCCCTGGCGACAAGTTAAGTTTTTGACAGTAGCCTGGTATCCTTCCTTACAAATGATTTCAACACTTTGATTATGTCCATAAACAGTTTGCTGAGCTGTAACTGCCCTGTTAGGAATCACAGGAATTTCGCCACATTTTGTTTTCTCTAGAGTGGATAAGATGACAAACAGTTAAGTTTATGATATCAGCCATAATTCACCAGAATTTGTCCTTTCAGAATTAGCCTGCATCAGAAATGTCACTTTTTCAAAAAATCTCATTTTAACATTAAAATCCAACACATCACATGTTCACAGTCTATTCTCAAATATGTACAGCTTGTTAGTTTTCAGTCTGCTTGAAGTTGATATTCTACATCGATGAGCCACTGTGGCCAGTTTGCTTAATGCTGGTTACAAGTAGCCATTAAAGATGAATTACCAATGCACTGCTCGAATCTGGACCACATGCCGTCATTACATGTGGCTTCAGCCCACCAGCCTTTGGTGAAGAGCTTGTAACCTTCTTTGCAGGTGTAGTACACTTTGTCATTGTATGGGCCAACTGCGAATCCATTTGGAACTGTAGCTATGGGACATGCTGCACAAAAAAAGAAGTTCTATTCAGACAGCACCAATCAAAGGACAGACGCAACACATTTTCTCCATGCTAATGGAGGGCGTTCAGCTTTTCTGCATTTTTAAGCAGACATGCCTGTCTTGATGGGAGGGACATTAAGTAACAGCAATTCAGCTCTTTAATCTGTTGTTTATTTAAATTAATCACACCAATAATGCAATTTCAATCTCACTGTCATTGTAGATGTTAGGTTTACTATTTGTATTACTGGAAAACAGACAAACTCCAGTCATTTTATTGTAGTTGTATTTTCTTACCTGTACAGTTCTGAATCCCAGTCCAAACACGTCTCTTACAGGTAACAGTAAAAAGGCTTGCAGCATTGTTCGTGCATGCATATTGGACTCGTTCATTGTGGCTGTAACTGCTCTTGATACTGCCAGTAATGTATGCGTTGGGGATGTCAAGTCTTTCACACCGTATACCTGAAATGCACCCCAGATGTCCAAGTTGAGATTTAATAAAAATAAAGATGTCGTTGTGAAAAAGGCTCAACAGTGTCTTTACTGTTAACATACACTAAACTCCTTCAGAGTCGATCAAAGAATATTGACAATGCTTTCTTCTTCTTTCATTCTTCTTCCTCACTTCATTTATCTGCTGGTTTACATCCCTTTGTCAAAATGACAAGAACCAGCTGCAAAGTTTCATCAACCTCAGCTCCAGAATGACTGCCGAACACAAAGATCCCTAGTACAGCTTCATACTGAACAAGCATATCAGATGATCAGCGACCCCACACATAGCCTCTATGACTACTTTAAGCTGCTGCCATCAGGATTGTGTTTTAGATTGCCTGTATGTCAAACAAATAGAGGGAAGTTTGCTTTTATTCCAGAGTCCATTAGACTTGTGAACCATTGGCTGGTAATTTACCTGTACTTCTGACCTTATCCTAATCCTCGTGTATGTCTTCTAACATATGTCATATTTGTATGTTTAACACACTTTTTTTTTATGTGTAAATAAAGTGTCTATGTGTACTTCTGTTTGCACGCTTGCTTACCTCGAGCGGCCCCTTGAGAGAAGAATGCCGTATTTTTAATTGAACTGAATATCTTGCACTGCTCCAGAATGAGCACATTAACGTGGAACATTAAACAAAACTCTCAAAAGGCACAAAGCTGCTGTCCCCACTAATCCATCAAGTCATCAGGATTAATGAGTGCAAACTTGTACATTTAACATCGATTAATATCAGTTTAAAATCTGTATCAGTTTGATATTCTGCAATTGTGGAATGACAAAATAAGACACCTCCTCAAGAAAATTATCAAGCCTGAAAAGTTTGGACGAACCTGTGAATAATAACACACATGCCCATCCAAAGGCATGGAAGAGACAATCCTCTCAACACTATTGTGTGTTGTATTCTCTTACTTGTGCATTGTGCAGTCCCGATCCAGCCTTCCTCCCCACAAGTTAGATTAAAACGTCCCTCATGATCACGATCGCAGATATACTGAACCACGTCGTTGTATCTATACATGCTCTGAGCAGGTCCGTCAATGTCTGCATTCTGATAATGTTTTCTGTTGCATGTTATTTCTGAAAAACAAAAAAACAAAAACAAAACAACAACAACAACAACAACAACAACAACAACAACAACAACAACAACAACGACAACAACAACAGAAAAAAACAGAAACCAAAATGCATTAGTACGTTCACTGAATGGTAAGTGGAAATTGGACACTAGACTCAGATCATTTAGTTGAGTAAAATACTCAGCTCTTTCACCTTCAGTAAAACCATAATGCCATACATGGCCCCTTTATGAGCATGTATACAAACATATACATTGATCTCTCCACGCTCAAAATAGTGCCCTCTTACAATTAACTACAACAGCGATTACAGCAGTTAGGTCCTAAGTATTCGCTTTTGACTGCAACACCATGCATTTTCACTAACTCCTATGCCACTAATGATAACTCTAAAACTGAATTTGCTGTTTGATATACAGATCGAGCATTGATCTTGAAATCATGCATAAACCTTGATATTGTGTCAAATGGATACAAAGGAAAGATTAAAGCCACAGTAGCCTTTTCTTTCAGTGTCTCCATGATTTAATCAAAGTGCTGATTTAGGATCAGCATGTGTCATGGCTTTGAGCTTTGACAAGGCATCTTTTTCACATTTCAGGCAGAAGATTGAACACATATGTAATCTGCAGTCCTCACTAACCACTGTAAAGATGTCAATGCATGCAGTTTCACCCTTGCTGCGCCCACTTTAAAAAGATCAGATAGGAGTTTCTATGTAAACAGATATAAACAAAATGTGCCAGCACTGAAGGCCTGGACTGCCTTACCTCTGCAGTACGGTTGCCCTCTCCAGCCATATTCAGTACAGGTTAGATCAAATTTTCCTTCATAACCCTTCCTGCAGACATAACTGATGACCTCTTCGTTTTTGTATTTCTGCTTGTTAACACCCACAATATCCGCATTCTGGATGTCCTCTGTCTCACATATTATTTCTGAAAAAAAAAAAAAAAAAGAAAAGCAGTTGTACACTACTGTACACATTTATTTCACATTTTTGTTGGTACACATGTAAATATAGAAATAACTTAGTGATGTGGGGACTATTAGTAGACTAGTAAGCAAAAATATCAAGAGACTGAGAGTGTGTGACTGAGAGTGGTCGTATTACTTATTGTAAAATTGTAAAATTACTGCTAAGGTAGAAACAGAGACAAACAGCAAGAATAGTGACACATCTGCAGACAAAATAGAAATGATCTGCTGGCTATTCTCGTATTATTTTCAGACTCAGGAAGCAAACAGCTGGTAAAGTTATATAGATATTTTTTTCATTTTACCCATTTTCCTCTTTATCTCATTCTTTTTAGAGTAGTAGTGTATTACAGGTAGTCCATTACACGTTGGTTTAAGCGTCCACAAACACTGCAAGAAATGTGTATCTCTAGTCCTGATTTTTATACTGCTGGCCCCCACTGCTTCTCTACTGTGTGAATGAAAGGTTTAAAGTTGTAGCACCCGTGAGGTCAGAGATGTTCAGCATGCAAACTGCAAATGGTTCCTGGACCATCCATTACTCCTGGAGTAAAGACTTTAATGGGTGGAAAATAATGGCTGAGAAACTCAAATGAGACCCTGGTTCCTTTGGTCTACAGGAGAGCATTAGGCCGACTTTACTGTATCTGGAAAAAGGCAAATAAATCCTGCTGCAGTCTGTATCAAATACTAATATAATGGAGTAACTCTGTGTAGTGGAAAGTGGACTTTTAGTTAGGCCTTTAGCATTTAGTTCCAGAGGTTAGAAGCTCTTAGTTTGTGGGACTTTTGGTCGAAAAAAATCAGGACAACAGGTCAAAATGCTCCTTCCTCACTCAACAGATACACAGACAAAATGAACAGAAAAGTCACAACACAAGGTTAATTTCACAATACCTTGACAAAGTGGATTTGGTGTCCACCCATCTCTGTTGCATGTGGCCCAGTTGGCACCATTTGATCTTTTGTAGCCTTTTTCACACCTATACCTTAAATAGTGACCCATTCTTATTGGTTGCCTCCCATAGGATTCCCAGTATTCCACAAGTGGGTCATATTGACTGCATGTAACCTCTAGAATAAAAGAAAGACTTCTGTATTTTAAGCAAATCGAGATTGGATTTGTGATCATCATTCCAAGTCCATGAACCATCACACAGTAAAGAACAATATCTTGTAATCTGTCTCTGGTTATGTAGTTTTATACCTTGGCATATCGGTCTGATGGTCCATTCTCCGTCGTCTTTGCATGTCGACACTGCTGAGGTGTGCTGTCGTTCAGAAATCCAGTATCTGTCTCCACAAATGACTTTTAGTGTTTCACCAGGTAAAAACAAATTTTTGGAACTTGGTTGATACCTGGTTCCTGTCAGTGGCCGCCCTTCCAGTTTACATTTTATTGCTGCATTTGTTGGGAAATTAATCATATAATCTGTTAGTTAATTATAAGAAGGCAGATTATACTAACCTGACGTCAATCTGTCAAGCACCAATTTTAACTATTTTAACTATATCAGTGTGATATAACCAATTAATTGGATTACTCAGTTTATACTTACGTTCACACAAAGGTGTGGGGCTCCACTCTGCTCTCATGCCTACTTTTGTGCACTTTGAAAGTCTGGCCTCAGCCTGTGTGTATTGAGGATTGCACTCAAAATGCAGGACATGATCTTTCTTATACTCTTCAGCATCTCCAGGCACATAACCGTTTTCAATTTGGGGTTTTCCACATTTTACCTCTGTTGAACAACACACACAAGCAAGAATATAACTATTTGTTCATGAGAAGTCAAATTTTGTATGTGAGCTTAAATTTAATGGTAATAACCATGAATGGTTATACATATTAATTCAGTCTGAGAAATCTACTTTTATGTTCTTTCTCGCTATCAGTGAAACTCAACATTTCCTGTAGAATTTGAAAAACTGACATCATTTAAGACAGTGATCATGTGTTTCCCAGTTTGAGAGAAGCTGGTTAACTTTGTTGTATGCCATCTGGATGCTCCTCTTTCTCATTTCCTGTCACACCTTAACTGTCAAAGTAAAGGCAAGACTGCCCGAAAAACATATTCAGGATTCAGGATTCAGAATTCCTTTATTGATCCCCGAGGGGAAATTGTTTTTGTATGTGGGTGAAAGTAATATTTTTGTTTCACTTAGAAAACAGAAAACAGAAGTAAGTGGTGGGTAGAACCAGTTTGATTTTAGTTCCATTTTTAGCCCCCCCCCCGCCACATTTTCTGTTTATCGGTACAAGAACTACTGTGTGAAAATGGGAATTTCATTTTTTCAATTCTTTGTCTCACTTGTTAATTCATATCTGAAACCTTAATGTTGAGATCAGGCCATGATTGTGAAGTGCTTGGGTAGGAAATAGGTTTAGAGAGAAGAACATGAGAGGCATTTTTAATTGTTGAACTGCTTTCTTCTTGCAATAAAAGGTCTTCTTTGAATAAAAAGCATTGTGTGCTGGACAGTGTCTTGGATAGTGCAATGACTTCCTCCCAGCAACCTCACGGTTACCTCACCTTTGGACAGAGGTAAACTAGCTGCTTTCCCTTGTTTCCAGTCTTTGTGTTAAGCTGTTTTCATATCGGACAGCTCACTTTACCTTTGCATTCTGGATCTCTGTTACTCCAATCTCCAGTTTCTTCACAATAGATCTCTGATGACCCAACGAGGATTTGATCGTTGGATTTGCAGCTAAATCGAACTACATTGCCAACGATTGCTTCCTCTAGGTCCCCATTCACAACGACATTACTGCGTGCATGGATCACTGGACACTGTTTGGCTGGAAGGAAAAACACGATAAGGAAAGAAATTGGATGACCAAATAACTTTCAAATGTAAATGCAGGTAAGCAATAAAGTTTTTCAATATTTCTGAGGGAATATACACAGAAATAAACACAGAGTGACATTTCCCCTGAGCGTCAGGTACCTAATGAACACAATCCTTTATTTCAGCTCTTACCTTCACAGATCGGAACAACACCATCCCAGCCTTCAGCCATGCAACGGCGACGGTTTGTGCGACTGACCATTTGATAACTGAATGTATATATATGATGATGTGGAAAAAGGAAATGCTTCATTAAGAGCCAAATTTGCTTACTGCAGAGATACAACAGAATACTCACAAAGATACATAGGAAACAACAGCATTAATGTGCCATTATAAATATCTTCATACCCTTTGTGGCAGGTATACACAACTTCTGACCCAAAAACAAAATCGTCTCCCTTGTCCAGTTGAAAATCTGCAAACTGGGCATCACCGGGATGACCACATGATCTCGCTTATAATGTAAGAATGAGAGAGAATATGAGTACGGTACATATACGATTCAGGAAGTGGTTGTTCCATTTAATAATAATGCACCAGATTTTATGCAACACTGTATCATATAATATATAGTTAACAATTATACTTTGGCATTGTGCACTCATTCAAACCAAGACACTATGTCCATTCAACAGAATGTACTGATGCAGTGTTCACCATTCATACTGGCAGGATCAGTATTTATTTCCAAACTTACGTTGACATTTAGTGCCTCTCGACTGCCATTTTCCCTCGACGCAGATCAGTTTGAAAAAGCCGCTGTAGCCCACATTGCAGCCCACTCTCACTTGCTTTCCACCAGGGTAGCTGGCTTCCAATTCAGTTGTGTCAAAATTTGAATCATACAGGCGGCTTTTTATAAACTGTTCAAGTGTACAGTCTATGGGACAGCAAAAAAACAAACAGAAACAACAACACTATTATTTAACAATAAATGAAATGATGAGATGAAAAGGACCATGAATGAATTGAACTCTTCGGTCTTACCTAGACTATTCACAAAGGTCACTGTATGCATCCACAAAAATAGGACACAGCTTCGGGTTATTAGGTGCATTTTATCTTCATTACCCTGAACCGCCAAGCAGAAGTAGATCCTGGAGACTGAAACACTGTTATACTCAGAGAGCTGTGGATTTCACAGGCAAAAAGAGATTGCTCAATGATTTACACAAGTCTGTTCCAGCCTCCAGCTACAATCTGAGGCTCACAGGGAACAGAAAAAAGGGGAAGTGGCCACGCACAACACCTTATATGACAAACTGGATCCTTAACATAACCTTGAAAACACCTTACATTGGTGTATGTATGAGTACAATTTATACTGCAGAATAAACTCAATGAATCACTGAAATGACTTTGCAAAATAACACTACACAGAGAGCAGTTTTTCTTTTTAACGGTTATGTTTTTTTTTGTTTTTTTTTTTGCGAGGCAATCAGTACTTCAGTGGTTTCATGGCCCTGCATTGTCAGGCCTTTCTATGTTTATCATTCAGTGACAAAGAAGAGTATTCCTGTAAGGGCTTATTTGTTTTTTTTTCCTTCTTGGTAATCATTTGCAGAAATCAATTGAGCAAACAAAATAGGTTGCATTTCAGTGAGTCTGCTGTTGCTCTTCTTCTCTGGAGAAAATGGAAAAATAAGCAAAGCAAATTGTCAGTTCAAACTAGACCAAAAGTATGATTATTATTAAAAAAAAAAAAGGAAAAAAAACTCACCTGGGTTTCTTTCAGGATGCACTGAAGTGTGTTGGTGTTAAGGCTACATGTACACACAGCTTGTACAAAAGTTTGTTTGTTGATGACCTTGTAAAGCAGCTGCCAAAAGGCTGTGAAACAAATAATGCAGATTCTGACCTCAGTTTGGAAATATTTACAAAAAAATATGGCTGTTGTGCAATACAGGGTTTTTCTTTATTTCTCAATATGGCTTTATGCTATTCACACTTGTTCTGAAGAGTCTGTGTCACTGAAAACACTCCATTGCCCAAACTCATTAGTCAGGACATTTGATACCGATCTGTGAAAAGAAACTATTCTGATATTCAATCAGCAGGTGGAAGATACCAAACACATTCTGAGGCAGAAATTTGTGTACAGCTGATATTATATTTTCCCCCTCAGATATCTGATATCTGTCTCATGAGAAAATGAAATCAGACAATTATTTGCCTGGCTTTTCCCGTGTCTCAAAGCATTAGCATCGGAAGATGAAGCTAATTTGCAATAAACTGTTGAACTGAGAGCGTCCTCCTCCATTACTGACAAAGCAGACAGAGACAGAGATGTGCAGTAATGTTTTTTTTTTAATTATTATTTTTGGGCTTTTTAGCCTTTATGATAGTGACAGCTGAAGGTATGACAGGAAAGGGGGCAGGGAGAGAGGGGAAGACACGCAGCAAATGAGCCACAGGTGGGAGCCGAACCAGCGACCACTGCAGAGGACTGACAGCCTCAATACATGGGGCGCACACCCTACCAGCTGAGCTATAGGGGCACCCAGATGTGCAGTAATGTTTGAGTAATTTGCTGGGCCTGTAGTTTACACATAAGTTGCAGATGCTGGATATTTTTTCTGCTGACAAATTGTATTGTATACAGGGACGTTGCAAATACAATATTAGCATCTTATATCTCTCTGCCTTAAGGGAGCCGCTAAAGCACATTTTTCAATTTTTGTTGGCTGAAGGAAAAACTTTTGGAAACATTATTATTATCACAGTGACAAAATGAAAAATTCTAAGGAAAAACAAAAAACAAACTTAGTAATAAAATGATCGAATGGAATGAGCTAAATTAAAAAAAAAATACAACAAGAAATATCAAAAATTGCCTATTTGGCTGTATCATTAAGTATTCATGGTTGACAAAAAGGCTCTAGATTGGGTCATTGAAGCTATTCACAAGCCCATCACTTAGTTTGTGTGAAGCTTAAGTTGGAGACAATGTTGGAGCACCCCAGTAGCCCCCCCAAAAGAAATCTTTAAAAAAGTTGAAATCAAAATGCTTCCATTTTAACAGCATTTGACAACATTTTGATGAAGTGGATGCCAAACATGGGTACATGTGTAAATTCAATCTGACAACACTAAAATTAGGCCTCGGCTGTTCAGAGAAGTAGAGAGTCACAGTCACAGCCTGTTTACCAAGAGGCAACCTCTGAAGCTCGCCACCTGAGGCTGGCAGCACCACTCAACAGGCTTCAGTCAGGCCACCTCAGCTCCACCCACACTTCACCTTTTTGCCCATTTTTGGATGAGCTGGGTGTTTGGCGGAGTCAGGCACGGCCACGATGGGGACGGCTGAAGCCCATGGACCTAACCTTCACAGTGGATTCTCAGGAACCTCTGGGTGACATCATGAAGACGACATTTCATACAGCCGGTGATATTTGCCCAAAAGATTAATCGTTTTTTCCGTTAATCTACAACTCAACACAAACATATTTGTTAAATGTCTGCTTGTTTAATGTAATGTTAGAAAATGACAAAATGACCTCTTTGATTCAAATCTAAGGAACCTTTGCATGGTTACCGAGCATGGGATTAGGTGGAGGATTATGGGTTTTGAGATGGTGGTGAATTTATTTAGAAAAGAACAGCACTTGATATATCTTATATATTTGTAACTGGTTTAAAATGTTTACATATAAAGGTGTAAGACCACACCAGTATGCATATGCACGTTCATGTATTTGTTTCTTACCCCGTCCTAAGCGGCACATGAAAAGTTTCCATGTCTGTCCATCCCCCAGAACAGACATCGATCATTAAAAACTTCACAAAAAAAGCAACAGTTACTCATAATGGTGTAATATTTAATTTACCCTTACCACATACACAGAAGGACACAGCTGTTCCATGAATTGTTCAACAGTGACCCCTTGTGGTTTCACCACAGACATTAAGAAAGGTTATCAGAACCTGGAGCTGCCCAACCATAAAGTCAGACACAGCAGCTATTTCAAAAATGTAACAAACCATTTTTATGCTAAGCCAGTTCAAAACTTTTCTACTTTACTGCTTCTTCCATAACATGCAATTAATTATCAGCATCAACACTGCTGCAATTCCTCTTTAGATCGAGCAAATGCTCCTTGAATCGGGTTTATGAAGTAAGTCAGTCACTGGTGCAGAGACAGACAGATGGATGTATAGGACAGAGGTTAAAACAGATGGCACTGAATATTCAAATTATATGCAATTACAGACAAGCAGAATGCAACAAATATAAATAAACTGATGTGAAAGATGTGTTTAGGTCTTCTGCTAGAAACAGTCCATCTGCTGGGTGTTCAGCTGAATGCAGTTTAGAGAGACATCAGATTAACAGTGTTTGTTGAAACCATGGCTGTATCACACATATGAATACAGTCAAATGGCTTAAAACAATTTAAGACCCCTCTGAAGCTTTCTCACCACCACCTCCAATTTATTTGACAGCACCCCAAATATAACAAGTGACACATGATGTGGTATCACTTGTTCTCCAAATTAAACAACAAAATGTTTCTTTTATATAAAATCTAATGGTGTTTTGTGACTGTTGGCTGGACAAGAAAAGCAGTAAGAAAACTTTCTGTTTTGAACATTTTAGAGACAATTTTAATTATTATAATTATTTTTTAATTTTGCAATTCAATTCATGCTACAAACTACATGACACTGTACAGTTTGATTATATTAAGGTAAAACAGCGAGGAGCATTATAAGTTTATGCACAAGATCTTTCTTATGTTCTGTTCTTTCAACATTTCCATTGTAGTGACCACAAAAAGTCTTTTTCATTGCAATGCAATCAGATACATCTGCTACACGTTCTACAGATTCTTTTGCTCATTCAACTCTGTTGCTTAAAAGCTTTAGTTTGTTTATAGTATGTAAATAAAAGAGTGTGAAATGTCAGAAAGAAGTTCTTAATCTTCATAAGGAGTACTTGGTTTCAGCTTTGCAGTAAGCTAACAGAAATTTAAAATCAATACTTGATTACTGTGCTTTGTGGGTCAGTCTTGTTCAGAGCACAGCTGAGAGGCAGATTGAATCCCCACTGGGCCGCCCCCACGCTTCTCCATTCCCACAGAGGCTCCCCATGCAAAAAATATCCACTTACAGTATATATGGAATAGATAAAGGGTCATAAGGGCACTGGTACAGACCGCAAGTGGGTAAAAAGATTCAGGGAAAAAACAAATAAAGCCACAGTTTAATCAGAGCCATAATCTCCACACAATGGGTCCTGGTAAACAGTATTTTTTCCTTTCCGTAGTTCGCCACTAGAGGCCAGAAGCGATCCACAAGGATGCTGGAGCAGCAAACTGAGGGGGAAATGTGGGAAAAAAGATAACTAACTAACTAACTAAATAAATAAATGAAATGCAAGAATCAATTGGATTATTTTAAATTACAGATTTTCTATTATTAAGGCATGGCTGGACAGGAACAAAAATGGACACCAGCTGGTTTTATTACTTCCAGTAACCCTATTATTGACCTGAGCTTTCCTGTTCTGCCTATTGGTTTCGGTTGCACGTTAAGAAAACATAATGCAAAGGACATAAAGGAAAAAGCAATGCCTGCTATCTGACCTTTACACTGCTTATGTATTCACCCATTTTCTATGCTCTGTTTCAGCAACTCTGTGCTTCACACTCATTTAGGCGCACATATCCACTCAGAGGGGATAGATGGAGTACTGAGGAGCTAAATCCTGACTATTTTGGCTATTTCTGACTGCTGTTATGGCCATCTTTTAACACATATGGACTTCAACTTTACACAGTAATTACAGCAAGACGTGATTGAGAAAAGTCTCCTCCTGTTCAGTTTTTCCTTCCAAATAGAAGACAAATTTTTTAAGAACTACAACAATTAATACTTTTACTTTATGGATTTGAACATTTTTTTAAATGAATGTATGAATGAACAGATTTTTAGTGCTGGTCAGATGTCTTTATTTGTCTCCCACCTACAGCAAATACTGTAATGCTCCTAATGAGCCGGCTTCTTCATTGTTGCTGGAACAGCTAGTCTTTGACTGCCAGGATAATCCAAACCTGTTTATTTAACAGGACGAGCAATAATGTATAAGCTCGCAGTAACAAACAGCCAAGCCCTCCCTTAGGATTTCAGCTCAATGCTAATGATATACAGTAAGCAGCAACAATTTTTTTCACAGGTTAATGAACACAGTGTGATTGTCAGCTCGGCGAGAGATTTCCTTCTCAACACTGCAGAGGCTGATGTGTGAAAATGACAGATTGCCACGATAAGCTTAGTCTTTGTCATTGCTTTTCTACAGAGTCGATACTCATTTATGTTCCAGCGCCTCTCCTGCTTTGATCCTCATGTTTCTTACAGCTGACTGTCAAGAGGAGAGGTCCTGTTAAAACACATGGCTGACCGACTCAAATCCGATCTATCTCCTCCACGCAGCTCAGCCTCCTGCAGCTCTTTGCTCAGAAAAGAATAATGAATGATTCAGAGTGATGAAACAGGAGGTCGCTGCAGAGTTCAGACTCTTGTTTCAAAAAGCACAAACGTGGCCCATCAATGCACCAGGAACATTATTTATTTAAAACCTGTAGACTGACCAAGCAGTGCCTTCAACGCACAGCAACTTGTCAGGACTGACTTGATAGATAGGTGGGATCACTCCAGACAGCCAAAGCATGTCAACATATTTGTGTTAGGATAAACTTGTAGTGCTGATAAACAGGCGACAATATTGATTGCTCCTTTCTTACATGTAACTTATATTTAAGGGTTCCTCCTGCAGCTCACCTGAAAACAATGACGGTGTGACAGGTGTCCATCACACTGATGAACCCACAAAGAATTATCAGCTTTATGGAGAGTTTCAGCTCATGTTCAGCTATAATGTTTCTCTCAGCACTCTCATAGACTCATTTAGCAGCTAAAAAGCCAGATATGTTTCTAAGGACTTGGTGCAGACACAACTAAAAGAGAGTCACTGCCCCCAAGCGGCAAAAAAAGAAAGAAAAAAAAAGAAAAAGAAAAATAGAAAAAGGTATTGCAGGTTTATAGTGTTGAGAAACCTGCAATGAAATTTCATTTTTTTTTTTTTTTTTTTGATAATCTCACTTAACACCTTACCCAAGCTATTTTCAAGCCCCTAAATATGTGTGAGGGGTTACTGTCAAGGGATCTGTGAAGCTGTAAACTACACATATTACCGTAGTGGAATTTTCAATGTGGTCTGCAGGGCGTTTCAGTGGGTTTCCTACCCTGACGGGAATAATACTGCAAGAAAAACACAATATTTTGAAGGGTCAAAACATTTAATGATCTCGAAAAGCCGTCTAAACACACTGGAAATGTGTCTTGGAAATCCCATATCAGTCCGAACTGAGTCTGTATCTCTCTGTCTTTCTGCTCTGTCAGCAGTGGGGGAAGTAAGACGTTTGCAAAGCTCGCTGCTCTCACAGTTCTCACTCTGCAGAAATAATTCAACAATAGAGCATAGGAAGCTGATGTAACAAAATTAACTTTATTCCCTGAAGGCAAATGCTTTGACGGACAGGAACTCCATGACAACTGCATTCTGTGGCGTCATATTGACAAAAATCTCAGCTTCAACATTGTCTCTGTCCACCTTCAGGAGCTCAGACTGATCATGGCCTAATGTCATATTCACATTCTGAAATATCTAAGGTGGGAATGTTTGGGCCATACATAGTTATAACTATGGAGACTCTGGAGACCTGAAAATAAAATAATGGCAGCCTGATGGTTGGAGCAGAGTCACTCAGAAACCATTTGCGGGAGTTTGCTTCATGTCTGATACTGTATGTTTGTGATGATCACTGAATAGCAATTCCCAAAACACCTTATAATTGATTGAAATGGCTGTTTAGAGGTCTGCAATGAGCAAAGTCCACTAAGGGGCTCAGGAGCTCAATAATAAGCTGACAAACCCACAGCTCTGACATATTATTGCCTTATAAAGTTGGTATAATTAATGTGGTGACAAACAATTGTCACCTGACGCATCCAAAGCAACATTACTATTCTGAGTTGCCTTTATTTTTACCAGATGAATAAAATAGAAAGTAAGTGCAATATTTACTTCCTTCTGAGTATTTAGCAGCTAGATGCTCCATGATGCTCACCTGGTAACCACTAATGTTTTCTGTTTGCTATTTGGTTGCAGGCTGGTATGTTTATATCCTAGATTAATTGATATAAATGCATGAAAATAGCATTCAGATATTTTCAGGTTATCTTTATATCTCTTTTCCTTTTTGGTAACTGTGGTCATTAGCTCTTATGCACACTGCAGAATATATTTCAAATTGTAGCCAGTTGTTTAGTGAGTGAAAAGCCTCATATACTAGTTTGTTGAGTTACATTTGAGTGAACCACATTTCAAATGTAGTATTACTCGTTCATAACACATAACAAAATCCAAAACACTGTTAATTTGGGTAAATTTATAGTCCTACTTTTGGTTTTTGCATGAGTGAGTTACCCTGTTTGGATTAAATCCACCCTATTTTAGGTCCCTAGTGCAACTTGGTTGTGGATTAGGTTGGTTAGTTTCATACAAAGAGAAACACCAAATGTGAAAGAGCTCCCCTGCTAATCATTAAAAATATACATGTACTGCTCTCTTTCAGAGTGTATATATGTTTTAATTCAGCAGTCTTTTATCAGTCGCAGAGCAGTTGGCAGCATGACGCTGGGGCATAAAACACCAAGCTGGAATGAGTTATTGATTATTACAGTCTGAGTGTGAGCGTAGAATTGTCATCCTTAGGGAAAGGTTTGGAATAAAATAGTCAGGATTTTGTGGTCTAAGCTCACTTTGAGCTGAATGGTACCATAGAAAAAACACACACTGTAGCTGCATCATTGCCACCAGCAGTTGTTAAAAGTGACAAAAATATAGAGGACAGTGATGTTGTATGGTTTGAAAGGAATACTTCAATTTGAGGATGTGGAGTGACTTTGCACCTCAAACGGCAGACTGATTTGGTTCTGGCCTACACCTAATCCCCGGTACAGTCAATTAACTTTAATTCCACAGCGAGAAAGACAGCGACAGGCTTTTCCTGTGGTCGACTACCCTCAGTAATAACTCTTCATTAGTTCAGAGAGGTCTGAAAGGGAATGAAAGGATTGCTGTGTGTGATTCTCCCACCGAGCTTAACAACGTTGTTCCTGATTTGTGTGATGAATGCCTCATATGTGTTTGCAAGAAATACTTGTCACTTACCTTAGGACTGCAGCTTTGTCACTGAGTTTGGAAATTGCACTCAGTGGATTTATGTGCAAAGAAAGTTGTATTAAATGACTGTGGGACTTGTGAGCAATGTGTGAATTGTGGGTTCTTTTTCATCATGATTGCTTTGTTGTGAGTGAAAAAGCTTGGTTTAATGGAGCCAATGTATTGTCACTTTGATGGACCATTTGTTGATCAAATTGATCAATGAAAATACTTTTTCTAGTGCAGAGCTGCTCTGGAAACAGAACTAATGCTATTAGTTGAAGTTTTCAGGCACAACAATAAGTCAGTTAACTGGCAAAAAAGAGCTATGTTTTTAACTCAGAGCCAGTTACTGCTGCACAGTGTGGTCTTTGTATCATGCTTTTTCAGCTTCATTAATATTATTTTCTCCTCATATGATTAAGAAACATTTACTGTATATAACTAAAATTTGGATGTATTTTAAGAAAATAGATACAAATTGATGACTTAGCAGTGACAAACACAAAGAGACGTGTTGTATGTCGTTTCTGGCAACACACAACAGAATTGGAGGAAAGAATCAGAAAGCGAAGGACAGTGAAAACAATCTTCAGATGATCTACTGACTCACACTGAATTTGCTTTCCTTCCACTTAATTCATTCAGCCTGACATCATGTTTATTTTGTGGGCGCTGATGTTAGACAATAGCTGAATGATTTTGTAATAAATATCTATATATGAACAATGGATCACATGACACATGAATTCACAGCACACGTGAAAGGTGTTCCTCACGGTGAGGAACACAAATAATTGTTACTCAACACACAGACACACACACACACACACACACACACACACACACACACACACACACACACACATATATATGTATATAAGATTCCCTGTTTCAGTTGAAGCTCACTGGTTTCATCATTATCATCATTTTTAGCAAATGAATATACTGGAGTGAAGCATTTAAGCTGCTATAAAGAACCAGATATTCACCTCATGTGTTGGTGGAGACAACAGAGCTAAAAAGACAATGAACATTGGATTTACATTCACCAGGTGGCCAGAAACGTGCCTCAAAATGAATGATAGCTTTGCTCTGTATCAAGCTGAATGGGTAAAAGGTTTGCTAACATGTTCACCCTATCAACTTAAGATCTGATGACGCTTGATAGTGCCACAAGTTAATGTACCTAGGCAGAGAAGCAATGTTGTGGGTTTCTGGTTGTGTGTTGTTTGCTTTGTTGCACCTGATACCACACTGATCTCACAGTGTACTGACCACACCTTGAAACACACTTCACATCATTGCTGCAAGATGAGAATTTCAAAAACTGGAGGTCAGCAAAAGCAAAAATTTCAGCTGGTGTGGAGCTGCTCTTCAAAGATGTTGTAGTTTCTGCCCAACAGCTTGTTTGTGAATCTGATTGTGAAAGTGTTATCTGGCAACATTAGCAGCAAGAAAAAAAGAAAAAAAAAAGTGTTATCATACAAGATAGCACTTTGTTTTTGATAAAGCATCACAGCAGTCCAACAACATAATGATATCTGCCAAGGATTCCTGTTGGCTTACTGCTGCTGATCCAATATAACACAGTGTTGTTGAAATCTCTACACTGGCCATGAAACTATTTTTTGCGTTTGCATGAGTGAGAAGTGTTGCTCTCTCTTCCATCAGCAACTGTGTAATTTCTTAAGGCACTTAACCTGCCTCAAAGGCACTTAACCTGCCAGGTGCTCCAAAAGAAGGAGGAATCATTCCAGCCTCATTGTGCATGTACAGTATCCAGTGAAACAGTGCACGTATGGACCCCTGTGTGTGTTTGAGTGTTTTTATTCAGCGTTTGCTTGGTAAAGGCTTCAGGCAGACTTCCAATGGAGGCAGGTCAAAGGGGGTGAGAGTGCAGATGTATTTTTCTGTTCACCTAAACGGGTGTCCTGTAGTCTTTACACTTTTGGCTGCTCATGTAGGAGACTACAAAGGAGGTATTAGACAGCAATGGCTTTCATGCTGCAAGTCATAGTACACCCACGAGATAACTGGAAACCTACTATAGTTCTCCACCTAAAACCTCCAACGACACATACTCTATGTAAACTCTCCCTGATGTCAGTTTGAGTAGCTCCCCTGGAGAGTGGATCTAAAATCAGTCACTCTGAGGGGTCAGAACTAAATGGAGCCGACTCACGGCTGCACTATTATTTATAGATGGCCCCATGATAATGCTCAGCTGCAGCATCACACAAAACCGGGTCACTGAAGCTGTTTATGCTCATGCGTCCTCACAGTGTTAATCAGCTAAGGCAGGGAGACATGCACTCAAGTCATCACTGGTGCTGCAGTGTGGCTTCTGGTTTGCACTAAGTGAACACCTTGATGGGGTTCAGGTGCATGTGAGGTGATGACATACAGTACAGACCTGATGGCTCCACTTGTTGCTCCTTTGTCGATCACTGAACTCCATCTCTTCTATGGATATTGTAATGACAGCACCTGCTTTGTGTAGATGAAAGCAGTTTCTCATTCTCATGCTTGCAGCATGGCTCAAGGGATGGCAAGGTTGGTCTGCTGGTCTGTTCTCAGGTCGATGCATTGCTTCGGTCCAGACTAAAATATATCAACAGCTGTTCAATGGATAGTAATAACATTTTGGACATATATTCATGGTGCTCAGAAGATGAATCCTCAGGACTTTGGTGATCCCTGACTTTTCCTGTAATGCCACCATGTGGTTGGCATGTGGTTTTGAGTGAAATGTACAACTGTTGGATGGGTATCATCATGAAAAATGATACACCCATTCATGTCAATCAAAGACATCTATGGTCAACATCAGGTCAAAAATTGTAATTTGTCCAGTATGGCATGTTGATTTTTCATGGAATCATACAGTACATATATAAAATATAATGGTTAATTGTATATGTTAAATTCATGGTCTCATTATCTTAATCCAGAGCTTTCAACGAGGAACGCTATAAGTGGACCTTGAGTTATCATCATTTAGTAATAGATTCTTAACTCCATGCTGTTGCTACAGATGTTTGCCACATTCAAATGCCCACAGTAATTTGTCATCTCTAAAGCTGCAGGGTCACCTTCACTTTCTTTTTTTTTTTTTTGCAAGTTTTTATTATTTTTTTTAATATAATTTTCACTTGTCAACTAACATGTTAAATAAACATAGATACACATATTATTGAAGCATTACACTGATGAATAAGGCCTAAATATGACTGAAGAAGTACCTAAAAATGAGACAAGGAGAATATACAGCAAACAAAGATTGCTTGACCTAAATGTGACCTTTAGTGCATCACATAAATAATTAGTCACGTAAGGTTACTTCATTGTTGTAATACAAATCTTGATGAGTGCTGCTTTAAAGACAAGTTTCCTATGTTGGCTATGGTGATTTATTTTTGCTGCATTGCTATGCTATTGCTATTAAACTGCTGTCCTGTTATCACCAAACATATTGCTATCAACGTCGAAGCAGACATGAAGAAGCATAAATCCCCCTGATTTCTTCATTTATGTCATAATGCTGAGTAGTCACTTTTTAGCAGTTAAATGTCCAGTATAATTGCTCAATGGTTAGTAGTTATGTGCAGTACTAAGAACCCAGTAGTGAAGGTCGGAGCTGGAACATATTATCCCATTGATGCTGAAAATCAATTCCTCAGAATGGCAGAAGTAAAAAGGTTTCTGAAACGTTTTACTCGAGCAGATATGCCGTTAACTCAGCTGAATTTTTCCTCAAGCTCGTATAAGAGCAAGGACGAAGAAGAATTTCTCTACTTTGCCAAGGTAAAGTGATTGTATGTTGTAGTTACTTTTGTTGCCGAGTACAATAACAAACTCCTTTCACTGATCAGATTTCATAAAAAGAGCCACAAAAAAAAAAAAAAAATACACATGTATTATGATTATAGTAGATCTTGATATAGTCTTGATATAGTGTTTGCAGATATCGTGCATTGTAATTTGTGTCTCCTCGTGTTAGACTGTGTTCTGTTTGAGTCTAATGTCTGAATTTAGCTCAGATGGTTTGAAACCGTGGCTTCTATTTCGCTCTAAGTATGTCTCCAGTTGTATTTTCTTCTGTCCATGAATAATTGATCCAATGTTTTTTAGAGACACTATCTGTTACGTTTGCATTTTGTGCCTGGGTTTGGTGAAGCCCCCCCACAGCTAGCACTGGCATTTCATCTTCTGACCTTTGATGTTGTTTTTAATGTTCTTTCTCTTGAAACTTAAAAAGAAAACCGCCCCAAGTCTTTGTTACTGTCACCTAAATCCAACCCGTGTTATCTTGGAGACTGTGTTGTCACTTCTTATCTGCTTTTTCGCTGCTGGTGATCAACAGAGTTGGGTCGAGCAAGTCTCTGCCAGGCAGTATCTCCTGGATGCCATGACCGTATTGTCTGCAGAGGCACGAAAGACCTTGTCATGACAGTGTGTGTCAACAGCAGCTGAAATGCATCATGAGATTTAAATAGCAGCACAGCCCTGCTGAGAAGGTGTGGTGCTGCACAGAGCTGAAACAGGAATACATTTCAGTTTCTCCTTGTTTATTTTTAATTGAAGACAAATGCAAAATAGAAAATGTGATAAATGAAACTATAAATCCACAACAATTTTGAAGGACAGTGCCAGGGGCTAGGGGTTTGCAAAGTCATTGTTTTTCTCCAGACTGAAATATTTTAGCAGCTACAGCAGGTCATAATTTGTACTACCCAGTGCAATGTCCCACTGTATGGATTGCCTGTATTTGTATTTGTATAGACATTTATAGCCCCTGGATGATAATTTCTAATGACTTTGGTGATCCGAGTTTTCCTCTAGCTCCACCAGGAGGTCAACATTTGTGGTTTTGAGGGAAATGTCTCAACAGCTATTGGCTGGATTGCCATGAAATTTGATACAGACCTTCATATTCCCCTCAGGATGAACTGTAACTTTGGCTTTTCATTCAGCACTATGATCCTAAGTCCTATAGAAACTGAGCAGGACTAACAAAAACAGCGCTTAAACTCAGAAATACCATTACAGAAAAAGAGAAGGGAAAGGAGAAAAATCTCCTGAGCCCATTAAATTAAACACAAGTATAATTTAGGATTTAAAATAACTTATTTCTTATAGTAAGATCTGTAAAGATGACAGGCCTCTAAAAAAAGGAGATTGTGGGTTGCTGGTGGGAGTAGAAATTATCTCCTCTGAATCCAGATTTAATCTTGTCAAATTTCAGGAATCACAAGAAAGCATACAGCCAGGAACTGTATATGACGGCGCAGTTGTCGGTTTTCTCTGAAGAGTGTTTTTAAAGAACAAAACACTTCACATGCTGCGGCGCTGCAGGTGTCCTGAATGTTAAAAAATCCACCTGGAAAGACGACGGCAAGCGTTTCAGTGAAAAGAAAGCAAAACAGTTACAACATTGTCTATGCTAAAGGATCATCTCAGCCTCGCTCACAGGCTTCGCGTGACTTTTGGTTTTCTGTGCTGAAGCTTTCAGGTATCAGCCTCGGAAATTTCCTTTGCCACCCTAATGTAATGGAGGTAAAAGGAATGCTGGTTTGGGTGCTAAAAGCAGCGAAAAGTAACATTATGAAAACCTCAGCAACATCTCTCTCCAAAAACAATGCTCCAATTACTCTGGATATGGTCCTAAAACTGGCTGTCAACAGCCATTTTATCGAATTTGCAGAACATTGTTCCTGATAAAACAAGTTGATATTTAGCCACTGTAGCAGCGTGACTGTGGCAGTGTTAGCTGATTGGTTGGCTGGTTTGTCCACTGGTCCAGACTGAACCACTGATTCTGAACAACTATTGGATGGAATGCTGTGAAACTTTATACAGACATTCATGATGCCCCAAGGATGAATTAGAATAACTTGGGTGAACTCCAAACTTAGTTAGTCCAGTACTTTAGTTTATATATATTACCACATACTTGCAAAACTAATGACATTGGCTCAGCTGTACTTTGAGTTTAGTGCACAATTAGCAAATGTTAGCATAGTAATGCTAAACTAAGACACTTAACATTGTTAACCTTAACGTATACCTGCTAAATATTAGCATATTTGAATTATTGTCAGCATGTTAGCGTTTAGCTCAAAGCACCACTGTGCCTAAGAGCAGCGTCTTTTAAGGCTTGTAATTTTTCAAGGCTTAGTGGACAATGCCCCACTGTGCTGGCTTTGCAGCAGATATATCAGACTCTGGTTATCTCAAAACCCCGAGACATAAAGCCAAACAATCTAAAAGACTAGATACAGAGATACAGGTATACAGAGGTAATTGAAAACATATGTCTTTTTGTAATTTGGGTGAACTCACCCTTGAACATATGTAAATTTTGTGAGAATAAAGAAACAGAATATGTTGTATTGACTTCAACTTCTCAAGTGCACGCTGCCTTTGTCAAAGTAATGTAATTCTTCTTGCAGCAGCTGTGGGATCCGATGGAACCTGTCTACAATATCCTGTGATTAGTTGTTTTGCCTTGTGGGAAAACATGTCCACCTCTCTTTCTGGTTCAGTGCTTCTGTTTACATCTACCTACGAACATCTTGTGGTCAGCACATCACACCTCTGCCAAGGAACGTTAGCAAAGAAAAAATACAAAGCCGCAGAGAGTATGAATGCATTTGTATGCAGCAACATGTCTGACCGGACATGTAGTAACAATAACCCGCAATAAGAAAGGGGGGGGGGGAGAGAGAGAGAGAGAGAGAGAGAAAGAGAAAGAGAGAGAGAGAGAGACCTGCATGAAAAGCCTGGGAGTCTCATCCCTTCTCTCCAGTCTAAGCATGTACAGAGCTTTCTATTCCCTGAGCTCCATGCCTTTGCTTTTGATCCTGTCAGTTCTGTGCGGCTCTCTCGGACGGGTCACCGGATGAGAGCTGTGGGTCTGACTCCTCCACAGGGAAGAAACCTGGACCTCAAAGAGAGGTCAGAAAGAGAAACTCAAACCCCGGGTCCTCGGGGAGAGGAGACAGACTGCTTATCAGAGGCTTATCAAGCCATGAAGGGTTATATGCACAGTCAGGCCTCTGAGAATTGGTATTAAAACTGAAGAGGTAAGAGCGGGAGCAAAAAGGGAAGGGAGGATGAGCGATAGGAGGAAGGAGGAGTGATGGGGCAGTAAGACAGGTTGAGTCTCTGAGAGACAGAATGACAGAGATTACGTTTAGATGAGATGAGCTTCATTGTCATCAAGCAAGAATTTTCTTTGTCTCTTTAATCAGTTTCTGCCCCTCTGTCTCAAAACAGATACAGAACAACAGTGAACTGTTGGGATAAGATTTAATTTATTCCCGGCCTATAAACAGTTGAGTGGCTATTTAATTTTCATTAGAGGCCCTGGTGCTCATCAACGAATTCAATATGTTTGCAGAGCATCACAGGGACTCACACAGGTACCTATGAAAGGGAGCGACCACCATCAATTCACAGACTGGTCTGTGTGGAGTTCAGATGCTTCCCCTTCTTCCCATGTTCCAAAAAGATGTGGATTGAATGATAATCTGCTGATGTGACCTCATAGATGGGAAGAGAAACCATAGAGGGTTCGCAAAATACAGACTTATTCTGGTTTCCTGGAGAAATAATACCTGGAAACCTTAAATACCTACCTTAAATTAGAAAATTATAAAATAAAACTATACAATGACATATACATAGAGGTACTTATATACATAAATACATACATGTGTATACATACATGTATACACCCAGTAATAATGTACACTATGTGCAATATCACTGTGATATTGTACACTAAAATGTCGGTCTGCCACTTATTTATGGCAGATCCAACATATTACGTTTTAAATTTCAATAATGAATAGACATTGACTGGCCTTTTCCTCAGCATTGAGTAGTGTTTGCAGATATTCCTTTCAGCTTGATTACAGTTCTGACAACCTTAACCAACAAGGTAGGGCAGCCTGAATGTAGCCTGAGAGGCAAAGTAAGTTTTTCGCGCATTGCTTGTTAAGCTTGTTTCTTTAAGTGAGTGTATCGGCAAGGTCATAAGCTGAGATCTTCTCTCATCTGGACTATTGTGGCTGGAGAGTGAGAGAACAATGATCAGGAAGACTTCAATAAGGAAGTCAACCTGAAACAATGAAAGATAGGAGACATTTGGATTTTTTCACTTCATGCCATCACCACTACCAACCACTGCCTACTTCACCAAGAGTGCTTGACATAAAAACATCTGGTTCATATATGGAGCAGCACATCAGATCCAGTTCTTAAATCAAGAGGTATCAACAGATAAATTCGAATTACTTGAATTGTTTTTTGACTATTGAAGGATGTGTATAACATGAAATGAAAAACTAAATGTTTGTTTGTGTATTTGTTGATTTCTAATATGTAAGCATCCAACACACATCATCTCTTACTGATGACTTTGTTAAGACAAAATAACATTTGTTAATTGTTTTGAGTCTCTCTCTGTATGATTCCATCTTTAATAAATTCTAAATAAAATGATATCTGAAGAAAAAAATGTTGTTGGTTTTGGTGGTTGAGCTCTGATTGGCTTTCCCAACTCATTTGAACAACTTTATGGTTTTAGTGACTAAGAAAATATATATTACAGTTATATATAACTGCTCATTATTAAAGAAAAATCATGCAGTGTGACCCAATATACTAATTACTATTAAACATCTGCTAGGACCAGCAATAGTTTTGCAACTTCTATTTAGACTTTTTATATCTCTGAAGGTGGAGTTCATATACAAGTTGCTAACACACTACACCACATAACCGTGATGGTGAACATAGGAAACATTATACCTGATAAACACTGGCATGTTAGCATGCTGGTATTGCTGGCATTTAGCACAAAGTACCACTGTGCTTAAGTACAGCCTCATGGAGCCACAAGCATGACTGCAGACTCTTGTTGCAAAATAAAAAAGATACAAATACAGATGGTAGCTTTGTGTTACACCCCTGCTGGCCACCGTATACTTTGAATGTGAGCCAACCACATCTAATGTGGCATCTAAAGCTCTGCAAAGCCTTCCACCTATTTCTCCATTTGCCAGTGGGTTGATAGCAATCCTGCCTTAGACAATGCATGTGTGTGGGTAAGCTTCTGCAATTCTGTATCACACTTCATGGTGAGATAGACCCTTGATCCTCCGAATAAGCATGGCAGGGTGGAAAACAAGAGCAGCTTGCACACAGACACACAGAAAGCTCGCTGGTAGCCTGTACTAATGATGCCTGATTGGCCATTGCGAAAAGACGCAACCATATCTGTGTGCCGGCCAATTATAGCATCTTTCCAGCAGGGAAACTGAAGTATATATTGTGCTTGAAGAAACCAGCCAGAGAAAAAAATGCCTTACAGATACACAGATGTGAACATCAAATTGCATCAATATCAAGGCTGGAAGAGAGGAGGCCTCTGAGTCCTGCGGGGATTCAAAGAGACTGTTTTAGTAGCAAAAGGAAAACAAACATTCTCCTTGCGAGGAAGGCAGTGCACCAAGAGCTCAAAATAGAGACATCATTCCATATCCCCCCTCTATTTCTCACACAGAAAGATGCAGTTAGGGATCTGCAATGCTCCTGCAAACTGATTTAACTTTTAAATATTTTGATGAAGCAGGAATTCCAACTTAACCAAAGAGTGCCAAAGCTGTCTTTCTCAGTTACAATAGCTCACCCCATTGTGTTTCTGAGTGAGGGTTGCAGGGTTTGGGGTCTTACAGAGCTCACTGTGCTTAATCCAACATGTTAACTGAGGCAGTCACACCAGAAAATCCTATAACTACACCCACACTGCAGTCGCTTTACAGGGAAACCTGATTTATTTTCCACTTAACTCTATTTTGTGTGTTTGTCTAGTTTGACCTTGGAGACATTTTGATTGATGTTGTTTTATGGTTTATCATAAACAATTTGTCAGACATTGTGTGAATGTAACAAAGCCTTTAAATCTCTTTTGAGTGAGTTTATCAAGATGTCATTAACATTTGGAGATGGGACTTAAGTATGAATTACACAAATGAATGTCTGATCTTTTATACCATTTACACATGGTTGTTAGTATTTTGCATGTCAAGTTATAATAAAATCAGAGGAAATTAGTGGAGATATAGATAGAAATGATAGAAGTTAGAGGAGTAAACACTTAGAGTTGGCTTTTAATTACACTGTTTTTCTGGTTTTTATACTTGTGCTACTATGTACTTTTGCTGCAGGAATAGTGTTTCTGAAGGGGTTGCTTTATCATTCTATTGACAGTGTGCTCGTTTGGCTTGTGCATTGTCACCTGTCACAGCCACATCCAACTGGCAAGCCCCTGTCTGTGGAATAGACACACATACAGAGTTGGCAAGAGAAAACTGTTCAAGACCAATATATTTTTCCTTATGATTTTTTAAGTTAGATCTAAGTATGCATGTTTGTTCTTTTCTTGTTCATTACAACAAAGCAGTGACATATTTGGGGCACCCTGATAGTTCACCTGTCAGAACGTGCACCCCATGTACTAAGGCTGTGTCCGAAATGGAGCCATCTGCATTTGATTCCAACCCTGATCCCTTCGCTGCATGTCATCCCCGCTCTCTGCCCCATTTCCTGCCTCTCATCAGCTGCACTATCAACAATAAAAGAAGATCAGATTTTAAGTTTACATGTCAAACTCGTTAGCAAATAGTGGCTTATTTTCACATCAAGAAGTTACTGAGCAACATTATCATGCATTTGGAGTCATTTTTCCAAGTGTGATATTTACTCTCTTTTTGCTTGGTTTTTGGTCCCCACTTCATGGGGAAAAATGCTTCCATTAAATTGCTAAATGCTCTTAAAGCGGAGGAGAGCTTCAGCTTGAGGTAGTAATTTGCTGTAGATTCACCACGACAAGCCTCTTTCACTTTGCCCAATTGTTTCCTCATCGTCATTTGATATATTGTTAATATTACATTAAAAAACATGATAGATGCTTTAAAAAATAAAGGGTGGACGTTCCCGGTCCTTAACGGGTGTTTTTCAAATGTAACATGTAATTTCTCAGTTAGTTAGTTAATGCCTATGGAATAAGGCGAGGTTACTGCTTAATAACAAGATAGACAGCCGGGCATGCTAAAACATGCACATATATTATGTTAAAGAAGACAAAGATACTGTTTAATTCTTTACACTTAAGTTCTTGTATTTTGATTGTGGCAAAGCTAATATGACACAACTCTGTATCCTCTTAAAAGGTCCTACATGTAGGATTTAGTGGCATCTAGTGGTGAGGTTGCAGAGGTTGGAATTCAATACCCCTTGTCTCACCCTCCCCTATGGTGGAAAAAGGGCAAAAACACCAAAGGTAAAGTGTTTGGTTTGTATGTTCTGGGCTACCACAGACACATGGTGGAGCAACATAGCAGAGGACCCATTCCCTCTGTAGATATAAAGAGCTAATTTTGAGGTAATGATAACGCGATTCTAATTTTCACATGATAATACACTGATGAAAACACAGTCTGAATATTATATTCCATTTCTGCCATATTCTACCTATTGATCTGCCTAAATCTTTCACACTGGACCTTTACATGCTGAGTATCTCTCTTATTAGAGCTCCTTGCACACTGGTGGAGCATGTGGCGAAATCAAAGCTTGGCTGACCAGCTGTACCAAGTCAGAGTTGCTAAGCTATAACTGGACAGTTACTGTTTGGGGGTGGGCTTTAGCAAACCTCAGGATTTTATTCTGTTTGAAAAGGCCTTTTGTCAAAGCCTATACATCGATCCACACGGAGGTCTTGTAATGTGACCAACACATAGCATCTGTCTGAGAGAAAACACATCATTTAATAGAGCTAGTGTCTAAATGAGTAATTACAATGCACCATTTGGGTAAAACACAGGCACTTACCTGGACTTAATTTCCAAACTGGGGCTAATAGATATCTCCTGCAAATGTAATCAGCAGAAGCAAAATGGAGCGCTAATTGTCAGATATCATGAGGAGTATGAAGGAAAAAACAAAACACACAAATACAGCATAGACTTGAGTCATTAATTCACATATTTAACCTCACTTCACCCATCACGACTTATAACCTTGACTACTTCCAGCCCAGATTTCAGGCGGTTTATTTTCTAATGTTAAAAGTTAAGTTCAAGTTTAAGGTCATGGCCTTACCTTTGAAATTTAGTCTGTGGTAAATATTCACAGATATTTTTGAGGTTGAATCTTTTTTGACAGTAAAGCTATGCGATAAACCTCCAAGACTGAAGATAAGACTGCAGTGAGTTAACATTTGCCTTTATCTGCTAATATTCCACTGACAGTGAAAGTATATGACTTGAATAAAGATTTCAATTATTTACACAAAGTGAAACATCAAACACTGTGCCAATTAGAGCGGCAACAGGTACAAAAGGGTGGTAAAGGTCATTTTCAATGTTATTATGTCTTAACATTCATGTTCCCATAATCAAAAAGCCTTGGTGCCTCAATCGTTATTCCATCTGGCAGCAAATCAACCAATCACAATTAGCATACGAGTCATTAAGCTCATGACGGTGCGTGTTTCATCTTGTTCCTTTGTTGCTGCTAATTTGAAGCCTCCCGTTGTAAAGTGCTAACTTTTGCTAAAGGGATGACTGGGCAGGATGTAAATAAGCATAAGATGGTTTGCCTTCTTGTGGCTGTTGAAAAAGCATCAGGCCCCTGCACTCAGTCTGTCTTCTAACACCTCAGCGCTTCCTCTATGAGAGATGGCAGATGTAATGGGAGCCAATATGGGCCAATGGTTAATGCATGAGAGATGGTACTTTAGATTAATGGCACTTGCAAAGTGCAAAATCGGGCCATATGAGGAGAAAGAGCAGTAAGAGGCAAAAAAGTGAGGGAGAGGGAAAGGAAATGACAGCGAAAGTGATTGAAAAAGAATGGTAGGTGGCAGGAAAAAGAGTGAGCAGAAGTGATATGAGATATGGGCAGGGGCAGGTTTAGAAACTTTTGTATGTGCAGGGGTGAACTGGGGCACACTTTTAAAGAAGTTGGACACATTTGTACAATTAGTAAAAAGTAAAAAATGTTCAGACTCAGATTTAAGCCTTTAAATCTTGGTTCTTGGCAATAATGGCTTTTTTTGTTGTTTCCTGGGAAATATCTCTAAAAATAACAATACAGACTGTATAAAACAATGAAACTAGACTGCAACACATGTAAACCAATAAAGGTATATGGAAGATCAGGATCTCACAACAAACAAATAATACACCTACATTCACACCACTCTGTCTGCCAAAAGAGAGTAAAATTGATTGAAAGGGATCAGCTTGTCCAGTTTTAAGAGTTCCTGGAGGTGGTTCCACTCGTGTGGTGCGTAGCCAGTTTCCCAGTCTCAGTGCTGACATGGTGATCCTCGAGGAGCAAATAGTCTTGGGACTGAGTGCAGTGTAAACTTGATTTATAGTTAAGAAGACATGAGGGGTACTCAGGTAGTTTGCTAAGAAGTGCTTTATAGATAAACAGAATGCAGTGTTGTTCTCTTCTGACTGCTGACAGCTGCCACCCTCCTTTCTCATATAGTCACCATCGATGCGTTCTCAATCCATTCCCAGTTATGAACCTAAGGGCGGAATGTAGACTGCATCTAGAGGTTTATGAGCGGAGGCAGAGGAAAGCATAGAAATGACAACACCACAGTCTCTAACAAAAAGGTTGATTGGACAATTTGCTTTCTACAGTTTTAACCAATACAAGTCTTTTTTTCTATCAAAAATAGATGTTTTGCAAGTCTTTGTGATCGTTTTGTACCTCTTCGTGGTCATTTTACATCTCTTAGTGCTCATTTTGTGTCACTCTGTTCTATTTTTTTTTTGTCTCTTTATGGTCATTTTACAAAAAGAATTTAGAAATTAAATCTTGTGAAAATAATGAAGGGCCGCTGGGTCTGTACCCAGTCGGCCTGTTCAATAATGCATTCATGATACAGTACTAACAAGCCAACTACCTATCACCCTCTAACTCTGGTACGGGGAGCACAAGAGGTGGCCAATCAGATTCCACGCCATCCCTCTGCCATGTGTGGGGTGAAACAGAGACGAGGAGAGAGAGACATTACAGTGACATGATGTCAGTCTGCACCAATCTCCCAGGCCTGCCCATATTCAAAGGTTTCAGGTTGCTTGGGGGTGAAAGGAGGTGCTGGTGCACAGAACCGCGTCACGTCTGCAGAGGTAACAGATAATAAGGAGTGGGTGTCTGACAGATGACCTGCATTAGAAACCGTGTCGCAGCCATGTAGCCAGAAAAAGAGTGTGTGATGGTGTGGTGGGGGTTGAGCGGGGGTGCAGAAAATATTCATGACTCACAAACTAAATGACTTTAAGGAAACCTTTTAACACAGCAGCATTCATCAAGTGTTAATGAACAGCTGAAAGGGTATGAATGCAAATGCAGGGCCTAGGAATGGGAAATGAGAGCGAGAGATGGAAAGACAGAATGAGAGAAGGAGGTGGAGGAACGAGAGAGAGAGAAAACTATCATCACTGTGATGAATGAGGGTGGAGGCAGAAGCCCTCAGGCGACCACTCAGTCACTGAGACAGGCTTCTGTGGCCCTAACTTCATTATCATGACACAGTCACATCAACACACTGCTTCAGATAAGAGCACAGCAGAACTCGGCTCTAGAAAGGATCAGTTAAACTGGGCAGGGTTCAGCGGCTTGTCACAGATAGAGACAATGGCTCGGTTCTGTTCAGGCTTTATACGCCTGTCAAGGCTTCCCGTTCGTTCAGTTCACTGCATGCCAAGGCTATATTGATGCTTGCATCTTAAAAGATGTAAATAATGAGTACTTCTCATTATCAGGAAGGAATATAGAACATTCTGGGAAAACCTGCATCCTGAGAATGAAAGGACTTTGAAAGGAAATTGTTCAGCATGTGTAAAATAATTCATGCAAACATTTACTAGCAACCAAGTGCTCCAAATTAAATAACAAAATAGACTGTCAAAGCCTTTACCTGTGACCATTTAAAAGAATGATTCACATGACTGATCTGCTTCCTCTGCTGAGGTTGGGTCAGGTTTAGGCAAACACTGCTTGCTGTAATCTGATTTAATTGATATTTTGGCCAATTAGAGCAATGACACAAACTATACTAACTGACACCTCATGAAGCTGTTGCAACAAACTTGTCAGCAAACCTTTGTCTCTCTACACATCACTGAGCAACACTGGCATTCATTTGGTGAGTCTTGTTTCTGGCCACCTGATGAATGTACATTTAATATGAATTCTTCTTTTAGCTGTTTTAACTCATGAGGGAAATATTTGGCTCTTCAGCTGCTAAATGATCCATATGTCCACCAGCTAGTCACTAACTTTGTCTGCTGTTTGGTGCTTGGCAGGTAGTGTACTGAGAGACTGAAAGAAAACAGTGAGTGGCAGCCAAAAAAACAATGAAGAAAAAAGTAAAATGTACAGAAAGACACTGAAATGCTGATGGGACCTCAGCGTTGGGTGATAGGTGGGTTTGTCCTCACTCTGAACTCTTGCCATTGTTAAAATGATATAATTGATTTGTGCTTAAGGTTTGGGAAAGAAACAAACTCTGGCTGTTGGGAGGAAACAGGATGTAAACAGTGGTCCCAACAACAAGGTGACACTATTTCCAGCTTTGCTCCTGACACACAACTGTCGTTATTTGCACAGTGACAGAAGTGTCAGATTAACATAACGATAGGTTATTGTAAGTGACTAAACAGTCAATAGACGAATGTCATTGTTTTTCTTCTGAGTCCGTCTTGTACTAGCGCAGCTGCTTTGGTCCAAAACAATGTTTGGAGCTTCATAAGTCCACAGTAGTCAATTCTAAGCCCACACAGTATGTAAAAAGCTTGTATAAATAGCTTGTGCTTTATTACAGCTTGTTTGGTGCATCAGTGCCTGCCACAACTACGGTGAGATGAAAAATGTACCTGCACTCCCGAAAAAGCAAAGCTAAAATCAAATAATTTCATCATTTGTGGGTTTGGTATGTTTCACCACCTGCCATTCTCAGCACATCCACAAATTGAGTATGTGCATATGTTTGTGGGTTTTGTGTCTTGTGTGCATCCTAGTGAGGTTGACTTGTGGATTGCTTCTTGTTTGTTCTTTGTGGATGCACTGAATCACCTGTGCTTAAGCACTGTTAATTGGGACTGACAGGTGCTGAAACATGTCTGTTTGAATAGTGCTTTCCTCTGTGTACTTTCTTCATATTACAGCACACAGTATGGCCTGCAGTATCATACTACCTTCTGGCCCTTGCAAGGTGCTTCTGAGAATCAAAATTGGGATCCCATTTACAAGGTGAACACAGATATTTTTTATTCCTTATTGGCCCAGGAGACCACTCCATATTCCTTATCAACCCATGCAGAAGATTTCCACTTGGCGTCCTTCAAAGAATCCAGTGCCAACAAACAAGGCTTTAAGCCTTGAGCCATGGTATTTATCATAATTGGAATTCATATCCAATTTTGTACTAGTTGTTTCATCTTCATCAATTTTTTTCCCCGGGTTAATTTTGCTTTACATTGATTCACATCCTCCTGGGCGATTTGCAGCAATCTGTGTCTGATTACTCCCAGCTTGATTGATGAGGTGCTGTGGTCTCCTGCGTCTTTGGTCTCTCAGCAGAACCGAGGTGACGCTGTAAGATGTGAAGGCACCTCATGACATTTAAAGCTGTGGTCACTTGTCTCAGAATCATCAGAAATTAACAGTCTACTCATGGCCTGTGTGGTCAAGAGTTTTCAAAGGTTAATCAATAGGAAATGCAATCCTACTAATGCTTTGTGTTGCCTGTTTTTATGGTAGCATAACAAACATAAAGGTAATGAGGGGAATCGTTTCCATGGCGGATAGCAAAGCTGTAAATTGTGAGCCCAAAGATACATTTTGCAGTTAATTGAAACGTGGGAGGTGGGGATATAAAAGGTCCTTATCAAATATTTATGCAGTGAATTAGCCTCTTTTCAAATGTGAATGAGAACATTGCATAAAATATGCACGAGAGGATAGGTCATTAGGAAGAGACTTACACCATTTTTAGCTCACTGGGAACAGACAGTGAGAGAGAAACACAGACAAATAAGATATTAGAGGAAATGAAAAGTGGTGAACATAAGAAGGAGATCAATTCAAATTCAGCATGCAATGTATGTATTCATGCGCCGCACATTGTCATCTAACCTTCAAACGGAGGCGGTGACAGGAGAAGATTTCATTTACACTCACCCACCATTGATTTTTGAGGATGCTGGATACCAAAGGGCCCTGACTATTAACAGAAATGAGCGGTTGTGAACAAACTGCCCCCCAAATTACTGACATCTGTGGAAAGCAAGAAAAGGTTATCTCAGAAAATGTAATCATCATAAAGCCAATGAGCCATTCAGACCACACAGCTCACTGGCTGAGGAGAGCTAGGTTGAAATGTATTGCCGGCATTTAGAGCAGGTGTTGTTTGTAAATGCTTCGAAAATTAAGACACCCTAAGTAATGCAGAGACTGCAATGGGTGCTGTGTGTACAGTTAAAAGGACTGCCAGTGTGCTCTTTATGGTCTAATACTGAGAGATCTGCAGTTTAATTTTTAGATTTGGCTGTTAAAGCAAATAGAATAAAGGATACAACGAGAAAAAATCATCATCTAATTAGGTAGTGTTTGCTACAAGAGGACCATCAATCCTGCTCTTAAAAAGAAAACAAGACTAAGGGCCCTCTTTTTGTGGTGGTGCAACAACCAATATGTTGATAAATCTGCGGCCACTCATTTGAGAAGTTGTCAAATGCAAAAACAGTGAAAGTGTTGTTGTGTCACATTTTCTGCTATTATGTGACTATTTGTGACATGAGATGTGGGTTCATCAACCCTTAAAAAAAAACCCTGGAAAAATCTGACATTATTGTGCAAATGAAATAAAAAACCACACTGTTTGCCTTTGCTTGCAAAATTGTGTTGTGTGTTCATGTTGTGTTACTCTGTGCTATCCAGACAAATATATGATTTCTATTTGTTGAGTTGTTGTGATGCTTCAATGTAATTGGCACGACTGTTTCAGACCGATAGGACCAGTGATGTGACTGGTTGAGAGTGGGTATTACTCAACAACCCTCTGATCTATATTCCGCTTCATCCAGCCTTTCTGTGCTTTACGCTGTTGCATAAAACAAATTAACAGGTGCTTGAAGACGTCCGTCTGTGTTCCAAAGACTTGCAACTTTGCACTTGTCGTTGTGCTTGCAAAATTAAAATCAGGCCCTTACACAAGGGGGTATATGTAGGCAAATTCATGCTTTGAACTAAATGCTAATGTCAGCGTTTTAGTCTCCATTTTATTTTACATTAATTTTGTATCCCTGTTTTGTGTTCACTCTATTTTTTTACATGAAACACTTGGTGCATGGATTTATTTTATTGTAAAACACACTGAGCTTCAATTCTTGCATTGCCGACCCAGGAGCTAGAACACTTTTTTGTCTCATTCAAGTAAAGAGTCTTGTATACATCTCTTACAATTCATCCATGTGTTAAGCAGGTATATTTAATATCTGATATTAATATTCAAATATATTTAATATTTAATATCTAATTAGAATTTAACAGAAAATACAGCTGAGGATGATTGCAATGTCTGTGTAACACATAAAACACAATTGAAAACAGAACACAATCATTTGCAAACAAGCTGTGTTTACTCACAACAGTTTTACAAAGTGCTCCTGAGTCCATGTAGTAACATCTTACGTATTGTATTTGCCATGTTCACAAAGTGGTGAACCTCTCTCCATCCTCACTTGTGAATGACTGAGTCTTTCCAGGATAACCCTTTCATTCCCAATCATGACACTATCACCTGTTACCAATGAACCTGTTTACCTGTGGAATGTTCCAAACAGCTGTTTTTGGAGCATTCCACAACTTTCCCAGTCTGTTGTTGCTCCTGTCCCAACTTGTTTGAAACATATTGCTGAATCAAAATCAGAATAAGCAGATATTTACAAAAATCAATCAATGAATGAATTGAGTATATGTCAAAAGGGATTAGCAAATGATTTTTGGTGTTTGGGTTGAGTGTAGTTGTTTGACAATTCAACAATTCGATTCATGCCCTGCAGTCGGCTGGCGACCGGCTCAGGGTGTACCCTGCCTCTCGCCTGTTGACAGCTGGGATAGGCTCCAGCCCCCCCCAACCCCGAAAGGGATATCAGGGGTATAGAAGATGAATGAATGAATGAATTCGATTCATGGGGATCCGAGACTGTTTCCTGATTGCCAGGCAACCAGCAGAGTCCAGGAAGTTACTGGTCCCAGCCAAGCAATAGACTGAAAACTCATAAAGCTATGTGTTGTTTTCACCCTCATGATGAGATCTTAGTGAGATGTAACATGTTCTCCTTATTTGTGAGTCTCAGCAGTTCTGCCAGGAAGACTTATTGTTACCTTTGCACAGAGACATGCCAGCTGTTTCCCCCTGTTTCCAGTCTTCATGCTAAACTTTAGCTAACCAGCTGCCAGCAGTGGCTTCATATTTGCCATATGGACATTAAAGTGGTATCAATCTCCTCATCTAACTCTCTGCAAGAAACAAATAAATAGTTTTTGAGATATTTAATTCAAAATCAATTAGTGTCAAACTCATGGTGGTGCTAGAGGAAAAGTCAGGGGATCAGAAAGGTGGGCCTGTCCTTTGGACACCATGAATGTGTGTACCAAAATTCATGGGAATCCATCCAATGTTATTATAATACTGAAACCAACTGACCATCTGACATTGCCATCGCTGGAGCCTCACCATTTGCATGCCTACAGACAATAGTGAATGCTACACTGGGTCTTGTGGAGGATAATCTCCACACAACCATACACTTCTCAAGATGTGGCAAGTAAGACATAAAACAATTGATTACTCAGCTCACGTTGAAGTCACAAGCCCGTGGACAGCAATCCCAAGAGTTCTGAGGCACTCTGATGTCAGTTTAAAGTCCTTTATTAAAGCGTCAGGGACCAGTGTCTTTTAGTTGCCCTTTCAAAGAGTCTCCTGAGTCCAAACACAGTGGTTTCTCACGCGTTGATAAAGGACTTCATCAGAGTGCCATAGATCTCTTGGGATTGCTGACCACAGGGTCATGGGCTAAATGTAAGCTGAGCAATCACTGGTTTATCTCTCCAATCCTGGTCTTAGCTGCCCCCTTGTAGTGTACCCAGCAGATCTACTAATACTCTCAAAGGATTTAAAATTGTAATAATCTCATATTTATACCAGAGGCCTATAGAAGGGCTGGAAGTAAATAATGCAGGATTTTTAAAGGATTTCTAAGATTTTGGAATTGTTAAGAATCCACTCTGAGCACCATTTTTCATGTCTGGAGATGCATGTTTTCACAACCTGTATAGCTTACAGTCCTAAAATGTTGAAGTAATGTTCAGAACAGCTAAGATGTGGTTATTAGGAGACAAGTTTTCACTCATCATGACTGGAAAATGTCACGTTGTTTAGTTCCTGAGAATAAAAATATACATGGGTTTCTTTAGGGCTGCATTGATGTTCAGCAGTCATGCAAGATATCCATCACAGAGAGGGAAGTCAGATTCTTATGCTGACAGTATGATCGATAGACCAGAATGAAATGCAGCCACTGGGCAAACTGTGGTATGGACTATTTTAATTTGCCCAACATATTTCTGTCCACCTAAAATTGGGGAACTCTGTATGAAAAGGGATATTGTTTTTATATAGCCATTTGATGTGGATGATAACACTCCCAAGCTAAAGCTGAAAAGGTGGAGCTGTGCGTGCGCTACATACACACATATTCTGCTCCTACTCAGACAATAAATGCTGGAACGCAGTAGCGCAGTCTGTCACAGAGTGAACCCCTCCCCATCTTTTCCTCAGAAAGACTCAGCCTCTCTGGGACGCTCTTTTTATACCCAATCATGTTACGCACTTGTTGCCAGTTGATCTAATTCACTGTGAGATGTTCCACCAGCTGTTCTGTTCTTTTAGCATTTCACAAGTTTACCAGTCTGTTCTTGCCACTACTGCAACTTTTTTTGAAAAGTGTAGCTGGAATCAAATTCTAAATGAATATATAATGTATAATCAATGTTTTGCAAATCATCACATTCTGTTTCTCTTTACATGTTACACAGCATCTCGACCTTTTTGGAAACAGAGTTGTAGACTTACATTCATTTCTTGGAAACTACCCACCACTTGGCAAAGAGAATGTTGAGAGGGAAGGAGGCTTCTTGTTGCAGACAGTTTGTGTGAATGGCAGAAGAAGAAAGGTGTGCAGGATAGTTTTGTTCTGTTTTGTCATTTTTTTTGTCACATCTTCATTTTTGAGACACATCCAAACCCCTACCCATGGGTGGATTAAACTGTTGGGGGGTCACGGGGTAAATGTTCACTGAAGGGCTCATACTGACTGAACAAATTGAAGAAAAGCTCAGCAAATTTATCTTGTTCATTAACACCAGACACACTGTATGTTGTGATGTAGCACAGCTATTTTCACTGCAAACCTTCTGCTTATGGTGATTGTGAAATCACAAATTGGATTAAAGGCTGTAAAATTGTTACTCATGCTGGAAGTTAGTGTTGTGTTGCCTCCGTATATGTCGAGCTGGGTCTCTAAATATATCAAACATCAGAGTTTTGGGGTGTTTTTGAGCGGTGGCTTTGCCATTTTTAGTTTACAAAAGCACAGGGTGTGCAAATAGGATGTGCTGCTATTGAGTGGAAGTAGAATTTTATGCGTCATTATCTCTCTAAAATATTAAGTTGAAAGATACACAAAGCTGATAACCTAATCATTAGGTTCCTTCTTTTTCTACTGAGGCTACTGCTACTACTACGAATAATGAGTTTTATTTATAGAGGACTTTTTAGGGTACCCACAGACACTTTACATTAGTTAAAATGATCATATAATACAACACATTAAAAATTCTACATAACACATAACATTAATTCAACAGTTCTGAAGAGTTGAGGTTTGATTAGTGATTTTAACATGAATGGATTGGTGCAGTCTCAGATGTGTTCCAGAGGTCAGGGGCAGCTATGGAGAAGGCTCTGTCACCCCACGTCCGGTGCTTGGTTCTGAGTGGTGGAGACACGAGGTTGGCATTAGAGCAGCAGAGGCTGTGTGAAGGAGTGAGGTGGTGGAGCAGGTCGGTGAGGAAGGACAGGGTCTGGTCATGATGGGCTTGAGAGTGAGGAGAAGAAGTTTAGTACTGAGTGATCTCAGTGTATGCAGCTACAGGGAGCCTCAAGGTGCTTAAAGTTGCAAAACTTTATCAGACAGTGAGTTCCATTGAGTTTCACAGAGAGTCTGAGGCTGTGGCTGTTTTCTGGAAACACACAACAGCCCAAACCTGTTATTTACCAAACTCGGAAAAGTCTCAGTTGAAAAGGTTTGGTCATAATTTTTTTTGCCAGTCCTGCCTCAGTCGCTTTTGAATTATTTCCTTGTAAGCAAGGAGACAAGGAAAACCTTCCTACCATCATTCTATATGTCAAAGTAAATGAAAAAAAGAAGCAAGTTTACTTACCGATATGGACCGATAATTTATGACATATCCATCTTGTACTGGAGTGGAAATTCTATGCTGACCTATAAATCCATTCCCATGCTGAAGGCATCCACAGGACCTTCTTAACATGCAGGAATATAAATCCTCCTTAAACCTTTCCTATCATTTCAACCAACTGAGGACCCACATCCTCTCAGACTCCAGGCTTTTCTACGCTTGTTTAAGAAACAAGAACATATTCACAAACACATACAGACTCAGCAGGCACATTGTGTCTTGTGATACACTCAGGTCTCCCCCACAAAAGTGGCTGAGTGTCAGTCGATGGCTTTCTGACGGCTCAGATGAGGCACATTTTGTGAATCAGGAGAAAAACCTTCCAATGTGAGGAGACATGCTGAGCGTCTAATCAGTGATTACTGCCAGGCTGAGGGACAGAGGAGAGAAAGGCACCCCAGTGTGTCTCAGAACTTATCAACATTCACATGTACAAAGGTGCATACACACACACGCCCACACTCATTCACAGTTTTTGCTAAAGCACACACAAGCACAGGTAACCAGACCCTTGTGGGCACTGAAAACCCTTTGATAACGTGGCAACCGTAAGCACACCGTCCTCCCAACGGCGTTACGGCCCATCTCAGCCAGCCAGGAACAATTATTTGCTTACTTTTTTCACCTGCAATTATCAAAATTTGTCCTGAAAATCATGCAACATTACTTGGCAAGTAAGTGGGGCTATGCATGTACATGTAGATATGTGTGTTAGAGATTTTTAACAACATTTAATATTTCTATGAATGGATTCAGATTCAGTGTTGATGTAACATTCTCTGTCTTTGCATCAGTTTTTATTTTTGGCTCCAGTGCACATCATGGTGCGAACAGTTAGACCCCATTCCCACTTAGCTTTTTTGATTCTCGATAGGAATCTGATGGCACAAAGTGACCGAGGGTAAATGCATGAGAACCTTTAAATCCATCTGTCTCTCTATGATGCCTCCATAAGCTTTCTTCCTGAAAGTGTAATTGCATCTGTTACTCATAGCGTCTGTGATAACAGCAGCTGAAACGTGAAACGTTGTCTGTCTCATTAATGCAACAGGAAAAAACTGCTCCAGTGATTTCAACCTATACAAAAATACAGAAGGTGCACTGAGCTGTGCTAGTGTTTGTCTGATCCCTGATCAGTTCAGGTATTTAATGATCTTTAGGGTCGAGGGACCGTGGTGCGTGAGAGCTGTGAAGATGATAAAGCTTATCTTGCTTGTATTTTCTAAACACAGCTCATCCACGCGTTTGTGCTACTTTATAGATTACTGTTCGCTAGCTAATGCAAGTTCAACTGTCGTGTTGTACCTAAATTGCTAAAGTGCAACAGTCATTCTTCTTCTGGAGTTGTTTTTGGCAGTTCTCAAACAGCTTCATGTGCTACAGCCACTGACTTAATCCAGATATGAGAGATTTGAAACTGAATGGAAGTAGGGTATTTGTGTAAGCCAATAGATAGATAGATAGATCTTCTCGGGAAGAGTAGAGGGGATGTTGAGGTCGATGATGAAGCAGTTTGCTCATGACTGCCAACAAAGATGACTGGAAGTTTCTAAAAATCCAAACTGAATAAAAATAGTCATCTGCTGCAGTCTGAAAGTGTGTTTGTTGATGTCAGAGTGACCTGTTTGGTAGAATTTCAAGCTGCATTTCAAAGCTTTATACTTTGGTTTGGCCACAGAACTTTTTTCAGTCTCAAGTGATACAACAAACGCAGCGGACTGGGGAAATACAAATATCAGCATTTGAGGGATTCATTCAAAATTCATTCAACTACATTAAGATAAACACATTGGAATGCACAGCAAGTACAGCAGCAAAGAGTCACTCCTCCTGATTGATATAAATTTCACAGTGGCTGCTGAGGCAGAACAGTCAAAGATCATCATCGCCAGCCCAATGCTGTGGCCACCTCTGTAATGTGTCTTCAACTGATCCTCATTCTGCTGAAATGCAATGTCCCTGCTGAGGTTAGCAACCATGAAAGGACCCTTGAGTCAGACCCTGACCTGCTGGGTCTACAGCTGAACGATTACGCATCCCTGAGACGTGTGACATGAATCCTGATCGGGCCGAGCTGCTGTGCATCCCTCGCTGCCACCCAGAAGGGAAAATAGCCAGTCAGCTAGTCAGGACAAATAAAGCTCTACTGCAGGAACCTTTCCAGAAAGCCAGGGACCTTTTAGGAACTCAAGAACTTTACCTGCTTCTTAAATGCGGGGACCAGGGTCTAAATTTAAGACCTGACCTGAAAAAGCACCCCTGCTGTGATGGTAGTACTTTCCAATACCCATCAGGTAGGAGTTTACAGTGTTGAATGTCTCTGTACAGTTTGCAACAAAGGATAAATTTGTAAAATATGACGCTTCATTAAAGACAAAAGAACCAACAGCATTTCATGTGGATACAGTTGACTCTAAAATGCTTACATGTTAATGCGTCACTGTTAATTATCCAATAGTATTTAATAATATAATGCTGAAAGGGGCTGAATTTCTGCATAATGAGTGCTGTTACATAAGGCTTATTAACTCTGTTAATAAGCCTTATGTACAGGACTTTTACTTATAATGGAATATTTTACATATTTTCTTTACCAATACTACATATTTTACATTGTAGTACTGGTAAAGATTTTAATGTTTTTCAGTAAAATTTCGTTTAATCCTAATATTATATTTGGGGTCATGGAGAGCCCGGGTGTTGTGTATACGTACATAACATTGTGTATTGCTCACAAACATGATATTGAAGCGATTACATGTTTCAGTCAGCCACAGAAAACAGAATAGAGTTACTTCTGTTGGCAGTCACAGAGGCCCCTGCTATAAAACGACTAACTATGATTCCAAGAAAGTTTGGATGCTGCATAAAACATAAATAAAACCAGAGATTTTCATTTGCAAATTAACTGTGTTTACCACCAACAGTTTTACTACTGAGCCTTTTGAGAATGCTCCTTTCATACCAAATCATGATATTATCACCTGTTACCAATGAACCTGTTTACCTGTGGAATGTTCCAAACAGGTGTTGCTGCATCAAATTCAGAATAAACTTATATTTACAAAAAACAACTGAGTTAATGAGGTCAAACATTAAATATATTGGCTTTGTACTGTTTTCAACTGAGTATATGTAAATGACAAATGCATTTACACAGTGCTTCTCTAGTCTTACCAAACCACTAAAGGCACTTTACATAACAAGTCAGCATTCACCCATTGACACACTGGTGGCACCGGAGACCACCATGCAAGGTGCTACCTGTTCATCAGGAGTAAGAACTATTTGATGGCCATTTGGGGTTCAGTATCTTGCACAAGAGGACATCAACATGTGGACCGCAGGGGACTGAACCATTGACCTTCTGAATAGTGGACGATCACGGGGGCCAGTGCGTGGCAAAAGGAAGGGTGAAAGCAAAAAAAAGCATTTAAAGTAGTATTAAAGAGTCTATGAGACCCCAAACATTGAGGAGCCAAAAGCCAATGTCAAAGAGTTAATGCTCTAAAGTAGAAAAATAAAGTCAAGTAGAAAAAAAACCATGGCACATCATTGGTACTTTGGAGATGAGCATCTTGCCTTTATCTTTTTCTATCACTCCATAAGCCTTTTTCAACCTCAGTTCAAACATCAAAGTCTTGTCGCAGTAAATGCCAGAGAGAGAATGTGACTGCTTTCATCTGAAAATTGTATCTCAGACAAAGCTTTTGCATTGTTATCTGTTACTGGCAGTTTGCCTAATCTCTCCAGGTCTTCAGTTGCAAAGGAAACAAACAGTCGTGCACATGAAGGTATTTTTAGTTCCTAATTTGGCTCCTGAGCTTAGTTACTGCTCCTTAGTTCCTGAGACTATTTGATTGAGAAGTGCCAACAAATTGCAAGACTGCTGTGTGGCCAGGTCCATCTACAAAATGTTAGCTTGTTAAACACCTAGCCTGGTGTTCTTAACAGGCAGCCAGACTGCTGCAGAACGAGCAGCCAAGACAAACTGGCACCTAAATCATCAGCCGGTGACATCTCAGGTAAATAGGAGCCCATTTTTTTAAAAAAGAGAGAGACTGCATCCTCTGCTGTTGTTTTCACAGTGTATTGAAGAGTGAGCTCATGCTACCCCAGAGGGCTGCCAGGAAAAAAAGAAAGGGCCCTGGAGAAAGCCTAAGTGATAAAGCACTGGCATGGATACAGCAGTCTGCGACTGTGTAGCGCAAAAATGTGGAGAGGGTCAACTGCTTTCACTGGCAGAGTACCCACATTTACCACAACTCAAAACCATATCTGTCGTTTTGAATAGGGGATTTATATTGAATGTGTGGCTATTCACAGGTGTTATTCTCTGCCATTTCTAAAAGCTCAGGCACATTTATTTAAAAAAAAAAAAAAAAAAAAAAAATCCTGTCTGGTTTTAAGCATCTCATCCATTTGTTAGTCCTTCAGAGCCTCCAGTGTAAGCAGATTTTCACAGGCTCCCAGAATCATTTGGTGCAGGATGTGGACAAAGAAACAGTGAAACCGAATGTGTTCAGTGAGCATGGAAGGAATATCTTAAAAAATGTCATTTTAATGAAACATTCATACTAAGTGGTTTGAGAGTCACAAATTAGAGACATGACTCTTTTCAAAGCACTAATATCTAATGTGTCCACGTGTTTTTAAGAAATATTTGTCGCATTTTTTAAACAAAGACTTGTTCTATTTCTACTTCTACAGTTTTAGTTCCACCAAGACGACTGTGAAATGCTTCATTCTGTCAATGGTCATGATTTTTCTGACAGTGTTTGTATCTCCATTGTACACCATAAAAAACGTATGCTTGAAAATGTTCATTGTTACACACTGATCAACTTTCCATGCTCCAGGTAATGTGCAATATACAGTATGAATATTAAATACATTTTAATTTACTGTAAATGCAAAATTCTTTATTCCATCCTCACGGGGCAATATGAGGCGAGCTAGCAAACACATAAATATAAATACACATAAGCATTTCATTTACACACATAAAAACAATCAAAAATACAAATATGTTGTATATGTGCCAATGTTATGTTCTTCAACCCCACTGTATTTATAACTCAGTATCTGTATACAGTGCAAAATCCAATTATATTTCAAAATGCTTAAAATTACACACTGATCAACTGTACATGTACAAGCTAATGATGGCATATATAGTTCATATTGCATTAAAGACAAAGGAAGCTGAGCAGTCCCCTAGTTTTTATAACTCGGCATCATATAGTACCAACTCTTTGCATATTCCAAAATGTACAGTCTCACACACTGGTCAGCTGTACCTAAGCTCATTGTGATGTACAGTTCATGAGTTACTGTATAATAAATTAAAGTGTGTGTAAACACTGCAGCTGTAGATAGTACAAACTCCATTCAAAACTCCAAAGGCTTGATATTACATGCTGACTGGCTGTGACTGAGCTCATTTTAATAACAAATACAGAGTTCTAGATTTTAAAGCCCCCACTCACTCTCTTTCATCTGAAAGTCAGCCAGAACACATTAGGGTCATACAGCAATCTCATCCAGTTTCTTCAGAAAATGTGTCTCTAGTTTGTGGCGTCTATATTTGTGTTTTGTATTTGTGTTGTACTGTGTAGCTGTGGGTGGAGCAGACTTTTCTTTGACACAACTACGATGTGATATTTATTGTGATTTTATGGCTGTATTTTTACATTTCTGCAAAGGCTGTCTACTAGAAATCTAATATTTACATGCTCGCTCTTCTTTGGCCAAAACCCACCTCATCATGACTGTTAATTACTGGCATTCAAAGGTCCCAGAAGCTGCTTAATTGGCACTCCAGGGCAACGCGTTAACAATAAATAAACCTTCAAGTTGATTTTTCACAAAGTGATAGCTCATTAACAAACAGCAGTGGGCACCATAATCTAATTCCCCTTGATGTATTCCACTTTGGCATGTGTGATCGGGTCATGAAAAGTGAATTGATGAGAAGTCCTGAAGGACAGGAGGAGCTTTGGAGGTTCTCTTTCATAACAGGGCCGGCAAACTTTGAAGTGAGACTTTCAGCAGAATGTCCTGAGGCTTGTACTTGTTCATTAAAGGTAAGGGACATCTATTTTTAATGTTACCAGAACTCTGTCAACAAGAATCCTTTTGATGTACATTAAAGAACCAAGGTTTTGATTCCCTAAATATAAAAGGGATGAGGAAAGGCTGCCTTTGGTACATTACATCATTATACATGAAAAAGCTGTTTTATTTAGCTATGCATTCAGTTTCAAATATTCACTCCCCTGCCAGGTTTTTCTGTTGTTCAATGAAAGTGATGTTAATTTGAACCCTTTTGCCATGGAGTAGCTTCACTGCAACAAGTAGTATAGAATGTTTTGCTAAAGGGCAACCTAAGTGTAGTAATTGAATTAACATGTTCTTAGTCCTAAACCTTTCTCACTTTAAGTGACTTGGTAACGTTGTAATGGCTATGTTGGTTGGTCTGTCCACCACTTTGGTTCAGACTATCATATCTCAACAAATATATTGCCTAGGCTGGTTTAGGCATTCATGGTCCTCAGAAGATGACATCTACTGACTTTTGTGATGCCCTGACTTTTTCTCTAGTGCCACCATGAGGTTCACATTTGTGCTTTCATGTGAAATGTCTCAACAACTGCTGGATGGATTGCCATGACATTTGGCAAACATTTCCTGGTTCTTGTAGGATGAACTTTGGTGAACCTTTCACTTTTCTTATAGCGCCATCGTCGGGTCAAATTTTCAATCTGTCAGATTCTTTGATTTGTTACTAAATATCTACAAACCTAAGCACATTCCCACCAGCCTCAGCTACACTTTGTTTTTAGTACTAATCAAAAAATGTTAGCTTAAATCTTAACTTAGATGAAGTGAAGTGGGTAAACAGGGTCTTTTAACTGATAAGAAGCGGCTTACTGGCTGTGGACAAGGCACAAGAAATGAGCACAAGCAAAACCCAAAGGTGTTCTGGTCGGTCTGTTCCAGTGGGAAAGCAGGATTTGTATTCAAACCAAATATCACACTCAGGTGCAATTCTCAAGGCGTGACAGTGTGTTGGCAGTGTTTCATTGTTCAGGCTTTTACTTTTTACATGGAGGCTTCTCTTTGTTGCCCCCCCCCCCAAAGCACACAAAATCCCAGCCTCCATTATCTGAGCTGTAGATAAGAGAAAATTCTAAGTATTAGAAATGAATAAATGTGACAAATCCTCTTAGATAACTTGTATGCAACACTAAGGAATTAATCTATGAATCTGTACTTTGTTCTGGCCATTAAATCTGCACAACATTTCTGGGGATTTTAACCTGTATACTTGACCACAACTTAAAGAAATGCAATGAAGGATGAAATGCTTCAGATCAGATCTTCACTGAGTCATCCTCACTTCTTCATTTTCAGATTTTCTGTAATTTGATGACATTTGCTTGTTTTTCCTTTTCAGCTTTGTTTGGTTAATTCACATTTTTCTGTTGTACTCAAAGTTTCAACAATTCTAAATTAGGTATTTTGCTGAAAACTGCCTCCTGAATAGTGCAGCCAAAAGACTGATCGACAAATAAGTGCAACATTCACAGCGTACAGGGCAAGAGCAAGGATATTCTTTTGTGTCTGCCTTTATTACAGAGAAGATGAGCCTAAGTCTGGCAGACAGTGTGGAAGCAGCAAGGTTACACAGAGGTTCCTTTTGAAAATGTTCACTCAGATACAATTTTAAAGGCCCCTCCTGTAACTAATCCATGAAATAGGCAAGATCCAGACAATCTCTGAACTGAGATGCATGGGAAGGTTTATGAGTGCCCGTGTTGTGTGTGTGTGTGTGTGTGTGTGTGTGTGTGTGTGTGTGTGTGTGTGACAGTGAACACAACCATGCAGTGGAAGAAAGAGAGCAGGCAGATTTTCACACATTTAACACATTTACTGGATGTTCTCCTGGCTGAAGGTGCACCAGCAAACAAGTGGATTTGTGTTACCGATACCATTGTTTTCCTCTCACAGACAATATGAGGTGGCTTTACAATCTTTCACGATTACGTGACACCTCAAATGTACTCCTGTCCACTGTTGCTTTGAACAACTCTCCCTCCAAACCATACGGTTCATTGAGGAAAAACAAGGGGATTAAATTTTCAGAAGCATCTTTTTCACATCAGCCAACATACAGGTAATAGCAAGAAGGCAATGTGTGCTCACAAACTTTAGTGCACTTTTTGGGGAAGTCATTCTCTAAAGCCAAACTGAATTTTAAAACAGACCCAAAAATATTTGTGAAACTCTAGCTGCACTGATCAAAGCTTTCATGTGAAAAATTAGTCAAATGGATACATGGAATGTAAAAAGTGTTGCCTATAGTGGCAAACCCACAGAGAATCATCAACCAACCCCACAGTTCACCTCAGCGCTGTGGAGTATTTGAGCACCTTTCAGCTCACTGTTTTGGTTATGTCTCTACACTGCCAGCAATCTTGTTTTTAGCTGCAGCAGGAGCCTGTTTTTGGCAAAAAAGCTCAGATAAACCCATGGTACAGCATCTGCTCAGCACCAGACAGCAGGCAGACAAAGTTTGCAACTAGCTGGTGAACACAGTGGAGCATTTAGCAACCAGATAAATTCCAAAACAGAGCTAAAGGAGAGCAAACAATGGATTTACTTCCATTAGATTTCCAGACACACGACTCAGAATGAAAGCCAATGTTGCTGTATATCTTTTGGATGTGTAAATATGCAGCTGTTTGACATCAAATTTATAATGTGATAATACATCAGTGTTGTATTTACAGCTTGTTGCACTGCACTGCACGTTCCTAAGAATCAGCATCTGAGTCTGTAGCCGTGAGCAGCTGTTCATTGGTTTGCATTGATGAACAGTTGTGTCTCACTCAGCATTCAACAAACCATTCGTTCAACCCATCTGGCCACAGGTGGGACCACTCTGGATTTCAGCATACAGTAAATGTTCCTGGTGTTGCATCTGTTGAAGGGACAGGTGCAGACGAAGAGACTGCAAGGAAGAAATGATGTACACCAATTTATTCACTTGACCAACCAGTTTTTTTTTTTTTTTTTTTTTTTTTCCATCCACAGCAATCACCAACGTACCTGTGTGGGTTAGTCCAGGTTAGCTCAAGCTCTCACTTTAAGGAAATATTTGACTTGGACGTGAGGCATCACCTTTGAAAGGGCTTTTTTGTAAGAGAGAGAGAGAGAGAGAGGGAGGGGCTATAGAGTTGGGGATCAAAGGAATAATTTATCCACAGAAAAGAGGGAGGACAAACTGTGTGTTATGACAAAGTGGTGATTGGTTTTAGGAGGGCTCCCCATATTCAACAATATATGATTAGCAGATAGATGGATAGATGCTATTAATCACTTAAAAATGCTCTTAAATTTAAGGAAGCTCTAGAACTCTCTTAAATTGATCATGAGTAGAGCTTACATACCTGTAGTACAGTGACAGAGATGAGCACACACCTCTGGACACATATTGCAGTGACTGTACAGTGACTTTGTATGCATTCTTTTTCCATATTATCTATTTCTATTATTCATGTACTGTATTACCAATGTATTACACTGTTTGAAAAATTAAAATCAATAACCTTAATGTCTAACTGGATGAAATGTGAGGATTTATGTGAGCGTAAATCCTTGGCTCTTCCTGGTTTCCTAGCTCTGAGCACAGGCTGGGTTAATCATGTGATAGTTTGAGAGTCTTCTGCACTGCATACTATACCATCAGTCCAGTCACTTGATAAATGTGTCCTACTCTCCACTTTCAGTAAATAGCTTTTATTGTGAAAGGTGGCTGTGGAAGTTTGACAAAAGTGGCACATGAATAAAAGCTTTCAGTCAGTTTGACTAATCATCAAAGCCAATGGTGAGTCTTATTGTGAATGTGAAATGTCCCAGATATTAAAGGATACAAGAGCACAAAAAATAAACAGTTTTTGGCCTGTTGCTAACAGATCAGTGTTGTTTACAGATGAAAGAGTGATAATTCATTGACTGAATTCTTGAAACAGTTTTGGCTCAACAAAAACAGACACCCTATCCATATTGTTCATAGGCTTTGAAGAAAAAGAGTGGAATACACTTGTGCAACACCATGAAAACAATCCTTGACCTAGGATGGCAGAGTGTGGAGCAAGCCAGGACACTTCAGTGTATAGAGGATAAAGGACAGGCGGATAGCTGACCTGAGAGTCCTCAACATTGTCAAGGTCTGAGTGTGGGGATATGCAGCAATGGTGAGAGATGCATTCATGAGACTGTGCAGTACCTCACCTTGGACTGCCTCCTCCACTGTTTGTGGTTCACCGGCTGTGTCCAGGTCTGCAGGTTGACATCCCTGTTGTCTTCTCCAGGGGAGCTGTGTGTGGCGGTTGCTGTCCGGGGTGGTGAACCTCCACTGGTGCAGTGTGGGCCCTGTATCCTGATGGTGAGCAGCTTTGTCCTCACTGTCACTTCAAACAAAAATCCTTTTTTTCTGGATTCTGGATCATTGCCACCAGATGTTTATCTTTAATTGTATTATTGGCTTCTTCTATTTCCTTTCTATTTTCTCTTTTCATCAGTTCGAGTAGGATTTATTGTGTGTGGAGTTAAAGCTGTGTAGCATGTAATTAAATGAATGTGGGATTCAAACACAGACACACAGACTGTAACATAAATCTATGACTTGAGATTAGTCAATACAATGTTATTGTTATGTTCAAAGTTCAAATCAACTTGATAAGAAAACCTTCAAAAAATTAAGACAACAGTCTATATTTTAGTTATTGGCAATACATCCAATTAGAAGACCAAAATCAGCAATCTACTGTCTGTCTCTCGATACTTCCTGACTTCCCTACCCTGTCTGTGCTTCTGTGTACCTAATGTGATGAAGTCCCATTTGGACTGGATTTATTTCTCTACAGGGTTGAGGTGATTTTATCGTGATGCCCGCTCTCCAGTGTTTTTAATCCCAAACCCGGAACATGTATGTGGACAATTTTTCACCACTGCCCTCGCAATAATTACAGCTGCAATTAAGCTATTATTTATTGTCAAACTTGCTGACCCTCCTGTTGTTTAAATCCAGTCCCGAGTGACTTCCTTGTATTTTACAAGCAAGCTATAAAAGGAGGAATAGTCATTAAATCAAAATGCCAACATTTTAATGCTCTGTTTGGGGCCAGACTTTGGTGTCTGTTGAAGCCTATGGGAGATGAATGGAGGAGCACAGTAAAACCCAACATATCAATGTTGTATGGCCTTTGATGAAGAAACGCCTCTACCTAATGAAAGAGCGCATTTGAGTTACTGATTTTTCCAAATGTTCGTTTTTTTGCTGTTGACCTTCAGATAGTATCTGAAGATGATTAGAGGCATAATTTACAGTCCTGTTAAAATGCTCACTATGTCAAATGAAAAAAAGGTTGGAAAGTACCCCTTGTAAATAGTTTTGGATAAATCAGTAATGTTAACAAAATCTGTGTTCTTCATTCCTTCTCTCTTCCTGTGATTTTGATTCAGAGGTTGCTTTACAATGACTGACAGAGCCAATAACAGACAACAAACCTGGTCATCAGAAAGTAATGCATTGTAATTATGAATAAGGCAATCTCTGCTGTGATAAAACAAACACCTGGGTGGTAATCCCATTTGTCTGGTGCCCTGGTGTGGCTCATCTATCTTACGCATGGTCACCATGTCAAAAACTGTAGATTATGTGACATAACGTTAGCTAATGGGCTCAGAGTTAATTCAGTGATTATCACAATTTAGCTAATTTCCTAATGCACCAATGTGCATCCATGTGCTGCACAGTGATGTAATGGCCCTTTTTTCTTCTATACTTTCCCTGGTATTTTAAAGTGGATGTCTTTGAGGAAGAACTGCTTGTCCTTCCACTTCAGTTATTTTTTTCTGATCAGCTCAGTGTGAAATTTGACTTTTGAAAAAAACTGAAAAAGTGTTTTTGAAAGTCTGATAGATGAAATTATGATAACACAAACATATACTTTTGGCCAGTTTGGGAACGAATATGATGATAGAAAAAAATGAAAACCATCAGGAGAGCAAGAGCTCATCAAATATGTGCTGTTTTAATGTCTGTTGTAGGTATTGGTCTCACCCTGCAGAGTGTCCATGTCTATTACAGACCACATCCTGTAATTTTGCAATAGTCCATGCGGAACAGTGAGTTTAACACTGGGTAATGATGGGTAAAGCTGATCTTTCAGTTTACTGAATCATTAGAATCATTTATTAAAAGCTTCATCAGAAGATTTGCCAACAGAATTGTTCAGCGCTCGACCAGAGCTCCAACTATCAAATCCCACTCACTGAACTGAAACACGTCGTTCATGAAGGATAAGCCAGTGAGCTGAGAATTTAGTTGGATAAAGATACTGTTTGCAATAAAATATTTGAGTACTCTGAGACTTTAAGACATGGAAGGGAGGTAGAGGGAGAGGGACAGGCTTGAGCGACTCAGTGACCGCCTGTCACTCAGGGCTCACATTCACTGTGTTGTATGTTCAGTGTTGAACGAATCACTGAGCATCATCAAAGATCTGAGACAGGCTCAGGCTCAGCCTCACAGTAATAATCACCATAGGGGTGATAAGTTCATGTGTTGAGACTGGCTAGTGGTATACTTCCAAGTTCAAGACTGCCTTGTATTCTGAGAATGAGCTAATAAACTGCACCTTGATTGCCTGTTACAATACGATCAAACCTTCTCACAGTTTCAGTGATCAACAGTATGGAGCAGAATAGGGAGAAAACACAGCAGATTAAAATTATTGTCCTACATTTTCACAGACTGAAAATAAAACCATTATAGCTGATAAATGTGGAAAATGTAAACTTATGGCCAGCTGTCTACTGAATATTGGGGCTGTACCCCTTACTGCCCCAATATTCCAGTTTACATCAAAATTCATTCTCCCTCATACCTCAGTCAAACACAATACATATATTTTTAGATTGAATGTGACTTACAGTTTCCGAGGATGTCATTATGTTGGATGCTCCAATTATCCACTTGGAAATCGTATGTAATAGATGCTTCCCTTAACTCCAGAACTGAGAATCATCAAGTTTTCCTCAGTATCAAGGTAATCCAGTGATACATGTCTGTACATGCATAGACACATTGTAAACAGGAAATGCTAAAACTATTTCAGCATACTTTTCAATGGTGGCAGTTTGGAAAAATATAAACAAATACAGGCTAAAAAAATGGAACCTAGTTGTAGCCCACAGCTAATTAAACTGATTTAAGTAATCGTATTCTGGAAATATGTCATATTGTTTATGTTTTTACCCGTACGTTTACATGTGTGTACTATGTACAGATTAGCAGCGATACATGCACATCCACACACAGACATGCACACACATGCTCTGCGCAATGAGTGTGTCATTATAGATGTATTCAAAACAGTAACATTATGTAGGTGTGAGTGTGTTTGTGTGTGTGTGTGTGTGTGTGTGTGTGTGTGTGTGTGTGTGTGTGTGCACATTTATGCGCCTGCAGCCCTGCACACATTAACGTTACATGTTATATGCATGTATGTCTATACATATAATATCAACCTAGATAATGCCATATATCTTGAGTGCAGTCCAAGACCAGAGTTGTTGGATCTTTGCAGCTAAATGTTAGCAACCCCAGTCAGCTGTGTATTTGCTGTGTTGAACACATCCCGTCCCTCCTGTGAACGAATGACTTCCATCACTCACTCAGCAAGTGAACGGGATCCCTGCACGTTTGCAAATGACTGAAAGCAGAACTGAACTGACTAATGGAAAGATTGTTTCCAGAAATGATTCACTTCAGTTTGTTCATCCAAAAGATTTGTTCTTTTGAACACAACGTTCGCAAACGACACAACACTATCACAAAGGAGCACAGTGAGGATTCATTCCACAAACCCCCCTACAATGTTAAACCCATGTGAAGTCTATTATTTTGTGAGTCCAGTTTCCTTGATGCTTTATTAATTCATTTCCACACTCCTTTTAGTCCAACTCTTGTTCACGGTATATCTCTTTTTCTGACTTGTAATTTGTAATCCAGTAAAAATGTCCAAGGCCAACTACAGTCAATCTTTATTGGTAGTGTGTTTTCATCACTGCATGGCTGAGCACAGAAACAGTGAGGGCAGAAGAAAGGTAACATTTCTCAACGGGATCAATTCATTGCTGTTTTGGTTAGCTCATGTTTTTTAAGACAATAAAAAATAATATTTAGTGCCTTATCATTAAATCAGTGAGCTGCTTTGTTAGGTATTATATGTAACATAACATGCAAATTGCTATGTAATTGCTGCAACTCAAGTGAGATTGAGAGACTTTAGATTCCCTTAATATGACTTTAATGCTGAGGCCTTAATTAAATTTGAAACTGCAGTTTTGTATGTTTGTTCCCATTTCATCACATACAATAATGTTTAAGCCTACCAAAACTAAACCGAACACTGGTCAAGATTCTTAAGTGCCCCAGTGAGATTATTGAAGGGGTCCCTCTGGATTTGTGTTGACATTTTTGTCCTCATAACTGTAAACTGTATAAATACCAGAACTGTGACTGTCTGCCAGACAAACAACACATTTTGTTTGTTCAAAAACCACAGAGCACTGTGGTGGACGAGGTAGTAATTAGGACTCAGATGCAGACTCAGATGTGGAGTGACCGGTTAAAGATTTATTGCGCACAGTGTTCTTGTAGACACTCGAATGAATGGTATGATCGTGAGTTCACAGAGTGGTGAAGACGGCACAGGATCAGGAGGAGACGAGTGGATCCTGAGGACGTAGTGGAGTGCAGAGTGACGACCAAGAGTCTCCGTAGGGCGAGATGACATGTGGTGGTGAGGCGCAGGTGAGAAACACGGATGGTGGTGCGGGCTAGAGGCAGGTGGCTGAGCGTGGTCCAGTGGTGAGGTAGCAGGGATGCTGATGCGGGGAGCAGGAACAGGTGGACCCTCTGCGGGGTATACACGATCTGTCTTTCTCAAGAGTATTTTCTTAAGTTCACTAGAGAACATGTAGAGGGCCGACTATACTACTGAGAGGCGGAAATAATCTGGCGACAAGCCCTCTGCTGTTCGCCATCTTTATCCTGTCCGGGATTGAGATGGGAACCAGCTGTGTCAGTGCCAGCTCCCAAAACTCTGCCCAAAGAGCACAAAACAAAAAGACAAGCCCCACACAACTATAAAAGAAACTAAAAAACACATATATCGCACCAATCATAACAGAGCACATCATTAATGGGGACTGATGCTTATTTTAATTCATTAATAGATGATTGTGATTTTATAACAGACTGTATTCAAATACAAGCCATAGCTGAAGGCTCATGTTCACGACAATGCAAGCTGGATTTAGAATATTCTTCCAGTATTATGAGAAAATCATGAATATTTGACAGCAAAACCCAGTGGATGGAAAGCCAGGAGTCTCTGTGGTAGTTTGAGTGGCATCTGCTGGCTTTCCAGGGAGAGCTCAACCATATACTGGAAGTGGTAATTCGGAGAAATAAATTCAGCTCCTTCATCTCACACGGGGGGGGTTTTGGAGTTCAGAAAGTCCTGATAATTTCCTCAGCTTTGCAGAGAACTGTAGACCATCGGCACTCACATCCCCACAGAAACAGGAGAGAGCACGTATGTCGACAAAGGCAACAGGCATCTATACATCTCAGGAGAAGAACACACAGCTGTTAATTACTAATGAAGGACACACAGGGATTTCAGACTCAAGGTCGACTAAATGAGAGAAAGAAACACAAACAGGACAAAAAAAAAAAAAAAAATCCCAGTGGATATATTAGCATGCAATTAAACCAGGCATAATGAACGTAATATTATTGATTTAATTAAGATAAAGTTAAATAACATACAGCCTATGAACAGTAGAGCTCCATGTAAGGACACAATTAAAGAAATATAACTTTTGCTGCCCTTGCTCATACTCTCTGCTGTCATGAAACTGAATAATTGATTAAAAGTACTTTTCAGTGCAAGAAAAAGACAATGACAAAAAAGATAAAACCAAATATATTATTATATATTGCTCAGTGCATGTAGGTCGTTAATGTTCATATGACTTACCACACAGCATATACTGGAGTCTTTTATGAGTATACTACATGTATGAAATGTGCTGACATGGCTGGCTGGTTGGCTGGATTACTAATGCGACAACTTTAACATGATATCAAATAAGTGTTTTGAGTGGTGCAAAGACCACTGCAATGAAGTAACAACAATTATCTATATAACACACTAATTATTATGAAGGCTGATAGTGAAGAATCTTATTTTTCTAAGAAAGGTGAAGCAGTCTTGGTCGTGTTTTCAGTTTTAATTTCTGTTTGCTCTGAATCCAAAAATAAATCACAGTTTCTTAAATGTAGAAGCCTTTAGAGCACTATATTAAAATGTAAATGTAAAATGAAAAAAATGTAAAATTAAAATGTAATTCCACATTTGCATTTTAATTTATGTAATGAGTAGTTACATTTTAATTTGCAGGCACACACAGATGACATGATATACAGTCCTGTCAATGCTTTCACACGACTCTAACTGATCTAACATGATCTCAAGGACATACGCAATGCATTTTGGTCATTAACACTGAATGGAAACAGAACTTTTTTGTTTACAAGAAAACTTTGCAGGACCTTTAATTCCCCTTTACTGTTAATATGCAGGATTAACAGCATATGCAATAACAATGGTTGGATTTATGATTTCCTCCTACACAGGTCTGTGGCACAAACAAGTTAAATTGAAAAAAATATAGACATTGGTCAGCAACCACAACAACCCCCTCAAGGTATATATATGCTGTAAATAAATGATTGTTTTTCAAAATGATTTAGTCTTGAGCTGTAATAATGAGGCTTGTTTCATGCTGACAATGTTTTTCAGGCTTAGTACCAGAAATATAGCAGATATACATATTGTTCATAGTGGTGGAAAGCACTGTAGTTTTTATATATCCATTAAATGCTGCTTTACTTCTACTCTATTCTACTCATTTCAAAGGCAAATATTTTACTTTTCACTTAGTTAGTTTACTTAGTTAGAGTAGATACCAAGGTTTTATACACAAATTATATAATCAGTTTAGAAAACATAGTATAGTGTTTTGCATTAAACTACCCAACAGTATATAAAGTAGTTAAAATTAATCCAACTTCATCCACCTATGACATAAAATGCTGCATACATGGTGGTGCCTTCATAATAATAATGTTATGATATAAATATCACACTGACATGGGTCATCTGCTGCCATTTGAGTAATTTTACTTGTAATTTTAAGTATATTTTGCAGCTAATGGTTCTGTATCTATGCCTAAGAAAGACTTTGAATGTCGTGTACATTTTTTTTTTTTTTTTAACAAATTGGCACTTTTAAGTTAAGTTTTAGCCTTTTTTGCAGAAGGTTTTAGGTGCAAGGATCATCGTCTATAAAAGCTCTTTTACCTATTCAGCCCCAGCTTTGGTGGGGACTGTTCACCAAAGTAAGCCCTGGCAAGAAGCGCATAGATATTCACACATGTGCTTAAGGTTTTTACATGAAGAAGGTGTTATAAAACCACCCTTTTTATGTAAATACATAATTTATAAACTCAAGTTAAAGCAGTGCCTCAACCTATGGGAGGTTAAAATGGGCACATGGATGTATAAAGAGCAGAGATGAGTAAGAGCTTTGCAATGTCTGACAAATCTTAATACTCTGTGACATATAGTATTTGGTGCATGTAGGCATTGAGAAGGTGTACATATATATGGTACATCCCCATAGTCAAGCATAGGTATAAAGATAATAGAAACAAGCCACTCTTTACCCAAAAGGGATCCATCTGTGAGGACATATATTCAGTAGTATTGCCATGGTTTCTATTGGTAGCTAATTGGTTTAATAGCCTCTTAATAAAATTTATGAATAACATAATTTAGGTTTCGTCAGCACTGAAGACAAGCATCAAGTTCACAAAAAATTGTTCTTGAGTGATATCTCATGCTACTTCTAGGTGCTTAAAAAGGCAGCTGGACTTGCTGGAAGTTCTTGCTTGAGAAATGACAGTATCATCAGCATGAGTGAACATTCACAGCAGGTATATGTGGCTATAAATCCAGAGTAATACTGATCTTAAGCCCTTTTCAGACATTAAATACATAACATTGCTGACTCCATTAAGCTGTTAAAGTGATGGCATTTTGCCATTTAGAGACAGATGTCATTGCTGTTATGTTCTTTTTTCATTCAGATGTAACACATATGCACATTTACAGAAAAAGACGATCCTCAACACTTGGCAACTGGTGTGCATGACAGTGAACAGAGAACAGTTAAGTGAGTTAAAAAAGTTATCGTAATAAGACAGAAGACTGTCTTTGTTGTTATCAGGCTGCATCATTGATGGATTTTAGAACTTATTTTACTCTTGAAGCTTAAATTAATGACCACTCTGAGTGCGAGGGATGCTCACCCCACTTCGGTGAGTCCACAGAAATATTTTCACATTCATTTCATTATCAAAGTTTTTAGAGAACAGGTTCAACAGCCTGTTTTATTAAGGCAGATTTGCTGCATAAGTACTGAATAAAAGGGGTAAAATTGCAGCTCTCATTAAATTGGTATTTTCTCACATGCTGTATGTACAGTAAAGTATTTTACTGGAAATTCATTAATTCAACAATTGCCATTAATTAAAAGTATCGAGAGGATATGCTGGTCTGAGTATTGGATCTGATTTTGCACAATAGGATTAGACAATATGGTGCCTGACCATTTATGGCTTTGTAAGTAAGGAGAAGGATTTTAAATTCTACTTGTTTTTGTCAGAACACATGCTGTAGCATGGACTAGTTTTTCTGCATTGTTTTGAGACAGGATGTGCCTGATTTTTGAATATTGCGTAGGTGAAAAAAGGAAGTCCTTGAAATTGGGGAATTAAAGGACATATCCTGATGAAAGATTACAATTTCAATTACATTTACAGTCATTTGGCAGTCGCTTTTATCCAAAGGGACGTAGATATGAATTCACACACTGATGGCGCAGCATCGGGGGCAATTTTGGGGTTCAGTATCTTGCCTAAGGATACTTCGGCATGTGGACTGCCGAGGCCAGGGATCAAACCACGAACCTAATGACTGGCAGACAACCGCTCTACCTCCTGAGCCACAGCCTCCCCAAGACAAACCCCAAGATAACTATTTAATCAGAAAGGGAGTTTCTAAGGTGTTTAGGGCCTAGTACTATAACTTTACTTTTGTCCGAGTTTAGCAACAAAAAATCATCCAAGTCTTTATGTCCTTAAGACATGCTACTATTCTAGTTAACTGATTGGTTTCTTCTGGCTTCATTGATAAATATAGCTGGGTATCATCTGCATAGTAATAAAAATTTATTGAATGTTTCCTGATGCTATTCCCTGAAGGAAGCATCTATTGGGTGAATAGAATTGGTCCATGGACAGAACCCTGCAAAACTCTGCGACTGGCTTTAGTGTGCACACAGGAGTCATCATTAATGTGTACAAACTGAGATCAATCTGAAAAGTAGGATTTAAGTCAGCAACAAACCTCTCTGCTATAGGATACCATTGTCAATAGTGGCAAATGCAGCACTAAGATCTAAAAAGACTAGTAGAGAGACAGACAAGTCTTGTCTGATGCAGATAGAGGGTCATTTATAACTTTAACCAGTGCTGTGTCTGTGCTATGATGCACTCTAAATCCTGGCTGGAAATCCTCAAATAAATTATTGTTGTTTAGAAAGTCACATAGCTGATAAGCAGCTGCTTTCTCAAGAATTTCTGAGAGAAAGGGGAGGTTAGATGTAAGTCTATAGTTGCCTAAAACCCCTGCATCAAGAGTCGGCTTTTTAAGAAGAGATTTTATTACAACTACTTTAAAGGATTGTGGTAAGTCACCTGTTGTCAAAGACAGATTGGTCATATCTAAAAAAGAAGGTTGGCAATTTTGATGATGAAATTATTGAAATTAGTTTGTTGAGGTCGACAGGAGACATCTTGTCTAAAAATATGACAGGTTTAATAACTATTTCTATAGTTTCTGTGTTTGAAAATAAACCAGTACCTGTTGAGGGCAGGAGATAATGAATTGTGTCTCTAATAGTAAGAATTTTATCATTTAAGAAGCCCATGAAGTTGTTACTGCTAAGGGTTAAAGAAATTCATGGTTCAATGGAATTATAACTCCCTACCAGCCTGGCTGCAGTGCTGAAGAGAAGCCTGGGATTGTTCTTATTTTCTTCCATTAGTGAAGAGTAGAAGGCTGCTCTAGCACTGCGGAGAGCTTTCTTGTATGTTTTAAGACTGTCTTGTCACTCGAAACAAAATTCTTCCAAATTGGTAGAATGCCATTTCCTTTCTACTTTTCGTGAAGTTTGCTTTAATTTGCAGGTTTGGAGAGTATACCATGGAGCTAACTTCTTCTGTTTTTTTACCCTCTTCTTTAAAGGAGCAACAGAGTCAAGTATCATATGCAGTGAACCTGTATCACTATCAACCATCAACCAGGTAGTCAACTGGGGAGGCACTAAAGTTAGCATTGGAGTCATCTGTTGCATTGAGGCATGCCATTGAATTAAATGCTGATGGGATCATATCCTTAAATTTAGCGACAGCATTATCAGATAGGAATCTGGTGTCGGAAGTTTTGCCTAATAGCAGGTACTCTGGCAATATGCATTCAAATGTTATTAGATGATGGTCTGATAAAAGAAGATTCTGTGAGGAGACAATTTCAGTACCTATGTCACAAGAAGGTTGAGAGTGTGGTTAAAACAGTGATTGGTTAGTGTACATTCTGATGGAAGCCAACTAAAAAAAAACAAAACCCATCCATATTTATGCTGACCTAGCTGCTCCACTACCAGTAACAGAAAATGTTCACAGTTGAAGAAAATGTTTCGCTACTTCATTACAAATACACGTTCCCTACTAAGTACAGTTAAATATTTCTAAAATGTGTTTTGAAAATTTGTGACAGAGTACTGACATTTTATGTTTCCCCACACAAAATCAGAGCAGACATGCCATTTGAAACAATTAGTGAAAGAATAATTATTCCCCTGTGCAGTAATTAAGAACATATACTTTCTCAAGTAAATGAAGTACTTTGAAATATGTCACCCACACTCCAGTCAAACACTTATATGCAAATTTTTTTGATTTTTGGAGGATTTATGGGAACCAGTTAAGGATAAGACATTATATTTGTAAGGAAAAGACAGACTTTTATCCTCCTACAACTTCAATGATTTAAAAGATCTTTCATTTTCTCACCAGGTTGTCAGAGGCATTTGGGTCTTTGTGGTCACATTGTGTGGGCTGAAGTAACCACAAATGTTTGGGATTCGAAATGGCCACATAGAAAAAATGCTGACATTATTACAAGTCTTGGATGTGTATATGGAGCGGGATATACAGTATGGTAGACAGCAGTAGTGGGAATGATAATAATGATGGTGATGAATTCAGATATCTAACCTTTTGACTGGTGCAGCAGGTGTCTAAATCATCTCCAAGAGAGTTGTAATGTCTTTTATCTTCTTTACTGAATACAACATATTCTTTACAGTGCCTTTCCAAGCAGTGGTGCTTGAGAAGATCAGAGAGATTTTATAACAAGTTAGGAATAACTGAGAAAAAGACACTTCTGATACCTGTCTGATCTCTTACGGCCTTGCCTGCAGAGCACTTATATCTGATCTATGCATATTTCTATGAGGGGATGTGGAACGTGATCTATAAAGTCAATTTGCATCCCTGAAGTCTTCACATGACCACTGATCCAATTAAGCACATGTGATACGAGTATTCAAAGTGAACCTTTTACAGCACTGCAGGGGGAAACTTCCAGCCTGTACAGAGGGACAACCGTTTCAACCGGAGACAACTGGATTTTCTAAAGGGCTCAGTCATGTTTCCTCCCACTGAAAGAGGTTTCTCCCATTTCTCTTCTGAGTTTCCTGGTACAGACTTCGCTTTCAGATCACTTCAAATTAATTTCCCACTGCCTTGTTTTCATTAGTTTTCCATGTGCAGTAGAATTGCATAATTTGATAGATTTAAATTCTTTCATACACCCGGAGGGAGGGGAAAAAAACACAGCCTCATTAGAGTGACAGATAAACTGCAAATGCTAGAGTAGTTGATAAAGGGCTTGCAGAAAGAAATTTAATTACCTAAAAAATGGGAAAAACAACCACTGCACTCCCAGGAAACCGATCACAATGCCCCGACTTCTTAAATAGCAACACAATGCCGTTATATTTGCAAGAGAGACAGACTGAGTGGTTGCAAAGCATTAATAAAACTGCCCAATTAGAATTTCCTCAGACTGTTTTGTGTGAAGACTTGGTAAAGTTATGAGTCTGCATACTTAAGCGGTGCAAGGTCTAGGTGCTAATGAGGGATGATGAAAAACACAACCTAAGGGGTGTTATCTGGCTTCCATGTGATTTGTACTCATTCTGCGACAATCATTCTCATCACAAAGGATGATCTGAGGATGATGTTCACATGGTGTCTTCCATGGGTGTCTGCTGTATTATTTCCGCCCTGAAAAGGAACTCTCAGGCCTTTCATCCCACTACATGTTGGCTCACTTCATTTCAGTGATGGCTGTCACAGTAATGAGTGACCGACAGGACAGACATGATGTGACTGAGGTTTGCATCATCCACATGTTAGAATATGGTCATTACACTCAATTTTCTTCTGTTTTCTCTGTTTTTTGAAGTCACTATCTATGAATCAGAGGCAACACTGCTCACTCAAGCTGAGTCAGACTTTAGCCCCATTGTCTCCAAGTAAAAGTCACTATCCATTTTAAAGGAAATTTATGGAAATGTATGAAATATTCTATTAAAAAACATTCACTGACACAAACGTTTGTTCATTAGAATTGTATAGACAAGTGACAAATTAAAGGGAAAAACAGAATAAAGCAGACGAACATTACTGCAGCAGATGCATTTCTATAGGACACAAGGGGTCATTTGATGATTTGATGAGTATAAAAATGAGATAAACCATCTGCTATGGACTCGCAGTGAACAAATCTCATTCAAACTGAACCCCTGTGGGGCATATTACAAAACACCAAATGAGGAAATGTCTTTTGGAAGACGAGTTACAGCGACTTGGACAATCTGTGACAAGGAGCAGTGAAGCTTCACAAAGGTGAAGTATTTTCCTTTAATTTGTCACCCAGCTGTATTTCATTATTGTTAGTGATGCTCCGATCACATTTTTTAGTCACTGACAGTGACTACCAATCATCTATGAGCCATATCAGAGCAATAATAATTTTATTTATTTATTTTTTTAAAAGAAAGTACCTGACTCCCAAGCTCCCTCCCTGAATACACTTTGTATGGCCCAATCTTTGACCAAAGGGTCTCTTTACCTCTGTCCTGCCAAAATGTCTCTGAATACTGTAAAAACAGTAGTCATTTGTCAAATGCATTCTTGAAGTTGTGCTTAGTGGAAGTTTACTCAAAGATTTCTGCATCATTTAAGAGTTGTGGGGCGTGTAGCACATGGATGGTATGCCAGATGTTGGTCAGTTAGCAGATATGGTGCTTGTGTGTGTGTTGTGTTATGTGTGTCTGTTGCAGAGTGGGTTGTGATGGACCGGCCAGAGGAGAACTTGAACTTGAAACTTTCTTCAATTTGGCAGGGATCCTGTCCTCTGGCTGGACATAACGTATCAAGCCATCAGTGTTTAGCTATTTATTTCCCCTTGCCTGAAACTGGTCGCCCCCCCCCCAACTCCTGTTTTTATATGTTGTGTTTCATTTCATGGAATATGAAGTCTTGCGTTTGTTGGCTCAACATTAGATAATCTTTCTTCGTACTCTTTTGCACCTCCAAGCTATGCCTGGCCTCCCTCCCAAATATCAAATAGTAAGGCCTGTATTTTGTAGTCATCTGCTTTTTGGTCTGAAGGCCAGACACAGTGGATTGACAAACATCACGTCACAACCTAATGGGCAAGCAGCCACCAGTTTGTTCAAATGTAGAATTTAGATGGAGGCATGAAAAGGCAGAAGAGAATTTCAGATCATAAAAAACTGGACTGCTCGGAACAGCAAATCAGCACAGCTTGTTCCATGAGAGTGAGGATTCATTTAAGTATTGAAACAAAGTATGTCTCTGTATCAAACCATTCAGTTTCTCCACAAGGCCACTGGTCTGTGGATGGTACAGTAGGGAGAGCAGAGACTCCTTTCATTGGCTAGCTTCTCATGCCAGATGTAGGTGACCTTAACATGATCAGCTGGACAAAGATTAAATAAGACAGCACAGCAGTAGCTACATGCTGTATTGGGGATGCATAAAGCATCATTACTGTAGCTTGCAAAACTCTGAGTTTTGCTCTTGAGTGCTTACGCCTCTTTCCATTTGGTGAAACAATCAACCATGACACACATGTACTGGTTGCCACCATGTGGTACTCCATCCCAACAAGTTGGAGAGACTCTGTTGACTCTGAGAGAAAAACAAAGGAGAAAAAAGGGACGTGAGAATGAAAATATCACGAAAGCTGAAAGTGTCTGTTGTCCTTTACCTCTATTGGATTGTACTCACTCTTTTCTTAAATACTTGCCCTCTTGGACTGGCACTGTGGACACTGAGCAAGCTATAGCAGACAAATATCATTTAAAATTATGATGATAACTGAAAACCTTAGTTTTGTGTTGTATTCACAGATGTCTTCCTCCATGCCAGGCAAATAGCACTGGTTTATGATCACACTGCAGCTTTTCTCTGGTCCACAGTGTCCACCAAAATGGCTGAAATTAAACTCTTCAAAGACAGTATTCACTTATTGTGCAGATAGCACAACTTTGGTCAGGTGCTTAAGCTTGTTTTTCTTGCACCTGCATATTGTAATGCAGGTCTCCATCTGGTGTTTAAATGTCAAAAGATTAGATTCATTGGGGGTTTTGCCACACAGATCATAATCAGCCCACGCGACATCAGTTTTTACCCTTTATCCTGAAGGTGACAGCTCCTCTTTACTGGTTGGACCTCAGGATACTAGTTCTGAAGTTTAAGATCTGGCATCTCTTGCACAGTTTTGGGATCCATTTTTGACCACCTCTTCACGTACCTCAACCTGTCTCACCCACCCCTACTCCTTTTTAATCCTACCCCTATGTACCTACTTCACCTCTTTGCAGACAAACAAATAAACTCAGTGATAATCAAGCTAAATAACGAAGACACACAAACCGCAAACTGCCAGAGACAGACAGAGGCACACCTCAATTACTCACCCACTGTCACTCACGAGGATCACACTCTGCACTCGATCAGTCGCAATCACTCTCTATAAATCTCACTATCTCTCACAATCACCGTCTAATCATTGTCCAAGCTACTCAAAAACCCACAAAGTTGTAACATGGTAAGCAAATTTATATAGCGCACCACCTGCTGATTTTAGTTGTTACACCTGTGCATAAAAATTATCCAATTTCTGCCCCCATTTGCAAAATGAGAGTTGACAGTCGTGTCTAATTTGGATGACAGATTGCACTGAATCCTGTCTAACATTGTGGTGAGAGATAAATGTCTGTAGACTTTCACAGAAAACATAATGGACGATACAGATGTCGTCTCACAAGTTAATCTGGGCATACTGCACTTTGCTACAGCTACCAGTGAGTTCCATGCTGCGTTTGAGCTGGCTGTAAACATATACCTCAGATTGTAAGTTTCACAAATATAAGATCAACAGCATGAGCACTTGGATGATTTATTAACGCTTGCAGTGTTTTGTCATTCCCTATAATCCTCAGAAAATGATGCACTAGATTCAGAAGAATATACATAAATAAACATTACAGTAACTTCTGGAGATGTTTTCCTGAGGAATTTTTTACTTCCACATCAAATTCCAGTTAATATATTAATGTTTTTTTCAATGCTGGTGTGTTGCCTATATTAAGGATTTTGGTGGGTCTCAGCATGCAAGGTAGGAAACACAGCCAGTATTTCTAGAATATATTGTAAAGCTCTCTATGGCTACAGTATACCACAATTCACTCACAGTCTGGTTTGACTATTGTGAAACATTTACCAGTGAGATTTCTGTATTCCTTCAATGTTGTCTGTGGCATCAGAAGAAGTCAAACAATCAGCAGTTTGACTTGTTTTTATGTGACCAGATAACGATATTTCTGTAATGACTAGGTCTAATATTTTCATGTAGTTTTGTCAACACTAACATTATTGTTCCAGCAAACGGTTTCTATTATAATGTCTCAAAAGACACAGACGAGCAAAGTTGACAGTGTTACCACTGCGCCACCGTGCAACCAAAGCAGCTTATGTATCCTATGCCAATATGACAACTTTGACCGTTCAATGTGTTTTTTTACACTTTAGTGATGATTGGATCTACAAGTGGTTAAAAAAATAGATGTGTTACCATCCGGTCATGTGAACTGTGACTTTTTCCTCACTTGGAGAAAAAAAAGTGGTGGAGCTTTGTTTCCGACAGCACTACACCTATGATCTTGGTGTTTTCTGTCAACAAGATGCTCACTGTCGATGTGTGTGTGTGTGTGTGTGTGTGTGTGTGTGTGTGTGTGTTTGTGGAGGACAGGATGCCAGAGGAGGACACCATTCTCCGCAGGAGTTGGAGTTCAGTTGTAGAGAGGTATCAGAAAAACAGAGTACCTATACCTTGAAACTTCACTGATCACTGATTCGCTACTTGACAATAACACTCTTCAAACTTCAACCATCTTCTGACATCCAAAAGGCTCTTATATGATATGATTTCCTTAGAAACTGGAGCATTAGTCATGCCAGTTGAATAAACAGAAAACTATATTCTGTCATTAATCATATCTTTTACTGTGAGAAAACCAGGTAGTTTCATGTTACACTTAAATTCACACGTTGATTTGCACAGCAGCTAAAACAGAACACTGCTTCATCCACAGCCTCCTCTTTCACAGCATCCCCTTTTTTCTGTTTGGGGATGATGTGGAGATTATGTGAAAGCTGTCAGATGGAATCAGGTTAGTCACTAGCGAGCTTGCCTTTCGTAGCTGTGACTGTGTCGTGGTGACACATACTGTACCACAGAAGCCTATCTCATGCTGATCAGACTTGGCACTTTTCTCATGATCACAACATATAACAAATCAACAGAGGCAAATGCGCCGAATACAAGACGGGGGTGTGGAAGTAGGTACTGCATGTGATAAATTTCACACCTCCAGTCTGTGATCATCAGCAAAAACTGGAATTTGAAAGTGGGCAATCGCTGTACAGTCAACCAGTATTAGATGGAGACCCCCAACAGGGACAATATACCACCAGCTGTTGGCTGTAGATGTTGGTGATGGTCTTTACAGATGTTTGTATTGCTGTTGGTGATTCAGTTTACTTGAAACTTCCACTTGCCAACAAGTTATTACAGCATTGGCCAAGACCTTGGATGTATGTGTTTTAAATGAGAGTGATGGTGGTGAGTGATGAGTTCAACGTGTCTCTGTAATGTGTTCAGCCGTCACAAGCCAGTTTCAGTGCACCTTGGTAATGAAAGTCTCTGAATGGAGGGATGAACATCTTTCTTCTAAAAGATATTAAACTGCACTAATCAACATTTTGTATTAACATTGGATCAAATGACTATGTAACCCGTCCTTCACCTGTTCTGAGAGTCCACCTTTCCGCTCATTGTTTTGGTTTCATGGCCGACAGCTGTTTTGGTTCATTCTTGTTGTGCTCATCACTGCTCCTTACAATACCATCAAAGCTCTTAAAAAAAGCTGGAATAGTGGAGGTTTTAACAGATATGTCTCTGTCAGGAGTTCATGGAGAGCAAAACATGGCGGGAAGAAGAGTGAATATTGGACTTCATCAGCTTGACACAAACATGACTCAGACATGAATCTTCAATAAGTGACTATATAATTTTGCTTTTCACGTTTACTCAGTTTTTTTTTTTTTTTTTTTTTTTTTTTTTGATTAAGCATTTTGTATTCTTTTTGTAGCTTTGGATTTTGATATCCATGTCACTCATACAGTTACTTTTCCATTTCCATAAGATTGATCATTTTGGTATTGGATGGATGTACCGTACCACAGCATGTTTTATGATTCAAATGAACACAATGTCATTTGGATTTGGCACCAAATGAAGGATTCTAGCTGTTCATGCCCCCACTTCACATTTCAAGTAATAATCTGACAAAGCATGTCTCAAAGAGTTATCTGATAACTCATGCTTGCCTGTCAGGACAAATCACAACACACACTTGACCGGGAGAAGGTTCACTTTTAAAAACAGACTCAGTAAATCTGATGTAACATAATTGATAATACATAGGGGAGACTTGCACAGTCGGGTTGCCACATGATGCAGACAACTCTATGTAATTAAATTCTCATACCGCGGTGCTGAGTCAACAATCATAACTAGAGCCATCCATCCAGTAATAAGCCCTGGGTGCATAACCAACGAGCACGCATTAAATACAGAACGTTGTGTTTGACACATGAAGGAGTGGCTCACTGTTTCTCGGGACTAATTGTTTCTCATTAGTATGAAAAGCATGACATGATGCGGTTTATGCAGTAGGGCAGTGAGGCGGGGTGGAGCTGTTTACCCATGTGACGGCTGCTTTTTTCCCCTTGTTTTCATTTCTTTCCTGTACGTAAGAGAGATTAGCCTGTGTTTTGATTTTGGGGATTAAATGATTCCCAAAGTCATTTCAAGAATCTGAAATGTAAGAGAAAAGATAAAGTTTGGTGGAACTTAGCAAATTTGCATTTACTGTATAGTAGTGTTTTATTAAAAATACATTGTTGGTATCGTATTATTTACTTGAATTAATCATGAAATGCAGTTAAAAAGAGTCTGACCTTCACTTTAGATGTCATAAAGTTTGCAGCAGAGCAGCAATATCAGCCTCAGTCAGAATGGTATGGAAATGTGGAAGACGTCACAGACAGACAGAAGGACAGAAGGAACTGGTCAAGTCGCCCTTCAGGGCAAACATCCTCCTCAATAAAGTGCTGTATAGCAAGCTACTGCATTTCGACCCCCTCCAGGGTTGTGGTGTACAGCTGAGCCTGACCTTTGACCTCCCTGTGGATATTCTTGTGCTTGTTCTTTCTCTTGTTGTGAGGATCAACAGAACGTTAAGCCTAAAATGCCTTTGTACATCACACCGAGTGTAGCTGAGGTTCATACACTTTAAAAAATATATGTTCCAAAATCAAATGTGACAAGCAGCAGGGAGTCAAAGGAGAGCACAGAGAAGAAGGAGGCAGCCTGACCAGTCAGGAGACATGGACCTGTATCCCTGGGAATCGTGTTCATACTGGATGAATATGAAGCACACATTTACAATCCAGTGCCTTTATAGAGTGGAAAGTAAGGGTGTGGTTGTTGGGGAGATGGATGGATGAGCAATGGGGGAAAGGTCCAGGCAAGGCAGTCATTGTATAACAGAGGGACTGCAGCAGAAAGCTGGTAGCGGAAATGGTTTTGCTATATGTGTGTTTCTGACCTGCTTCATGCTGTCTTCACTCTGGACAGTCTTTGCCGGTATCTGTGGCATAGCTATGGAACCTGTACACACTAACTGCTGTAGCTGCAGTGTAATTGCTGGAATGCAAAGCTATGAACACTCAAGAGTTAATTTTATCTTTTTTAGGCATGATTCTGACCATTCCCTAAACATAAGCAGGTATTATTGTTGCCTAATTCTAACACTGACTTACTTTGTATGCCATAAGCACAATATTTCCCTAACCATAAAAGGATACGACACAGAATTAGCAATGCACTCCTTTAACATTTTCAGACTCGGGATAGACAGTAAAACAAAAAGATCCATTGATGCAATTCCCTTTCGACCATACTGAAGTTATACTGAAGTTGCCAAGTGCAGATAGTAAAAATGTTGGCATTGGACTTTAAAAGCGCTGATATAGAATGTAACGTTTTTGGGCATGAAGTGGTGAGCATTGGAATAGCCACAAGTTTGAACATCTGCATGCATGGGGAACTAATAATAATCTTTTAAATAGCAAAACCCACCACTGATCTGAACAGTTTACAGCTTTTGCAACAATCTGTGTGTCATTGCATGTTGAAAGTGCAGAGTTTGTTAATAGTTCCTCATTAATGCCAGTCCTTAGAAAGTGCTCTGTCTCTAAGCAAAGGCCCTGTGGTCTGAATAGTTTTGCTAATATTTAAACACCGGGAGGCAGCTTATGCTTGAACTCTAAGATTTTGTATCCACAATGGAGCATTAAAATGCATAAGTCTCCTTCACTCTTCACTCATGAGAATCTTTGTGGCTCATACTAAACATGAATGATTTTGAATAAATATGTATTATCCCCTGGAGCACAGTTGCCAGAGTATATTCATTTGGCACAGTTGATTGCCTTTTTCATAACCTTCACTCACCCTGCGCATGTGCATGTTTTAAGGAAAATAATTACACTATGACAAATCTATACCTCAAGCAATGCAAAAACCATATATGAGATCATCCCCCATCAGCACTGGCTCTCGACAATCTTCTTGAAGATTTTACATCAAAGGCAAGGAATTATATTTAATGTTGCTCTGTTTTTCCTTTACCAACACTTTCAATGTCTTGTTAGACTTTTGTAGTTGCTAATGAAAGTAACGTCTAATGTGTTATGGAAAAATAATGAGACACATAATAAGCTATTTACAGGCTCATGTCATTTTGTAAATTGCCCTCTACAGTATCACACCAGGCTCATTTTCAGTTCTGGGTTGTTTAACGGTATCTGATAGACTTCAAGGCATTGTTAATAATCTTCCTTGTATGAAAAAAATTTGAAATTGCTGTCTTGCACTGTGGATAATTCTGATAGTATCTCACAATCTTTATCTTTTCCTTCCCACCACCCATGGGTGGAAATTACAGGGAGGCACACCCCCTATTCCTGGGAAAACATAGAGTTGTCCCCCTCAATGTATCATTGTAAACATAACTATATAGTTTAAAATAATATAACAATGTGCATTGACATCGCTTGTGCTAATTATAGGCCCAAAAGAATGCAGTTTTATGTTTTGAAAGCTTTCGCCCCCCCTCATATACCTCACAGTGGTTCAGTCCACCATCACTACTACCATCCCCGAACTCCCTCACACATCAGCCCTTAGTATGCTGTCATGGAGTGGTGGCTAACCTCCAGTAAGTAGCTACTTTGCAAAGGCTGACTTAAAACAAAGGAATGTGTCTTTATTTCAACCACACAATAGAATAAAACACATTTACACTTATAACTAGACTGCTTTTTATTCGCTCCTTCACCTCATGGTTGAATCTTGTGAATTCTTTTTCTCTGACTGCACGTAAAGATGGCTGCCATGACATAATTTCATGTCTAATTTTTGAAATAAATGAACATTTCAGTCATAAAAAAAGACATAATCACAACAAAGAGCATGTTAAAATATTAAGGTCTGACCTTTTACACATGGACAGCAAACATTAGAGATCTGCTTCTTTGGGAAAACTAAATCTAATTAGGTGTAATACTAGCTTTGGTTCAGGTAATGGATGTTGCTTCTCTCCTACTACTGTAAACAACCTGCAGGCTGTGTGTGTGTGTGTGTGTGTGTGTGTGTGTGTGCCTGTCTATTTGTTAACACAGCAAAAATGAAAAAAATCTTGATTAGAAAGCGATGGAGTGCTTTTGGAAATGTTTCATAATGGTTTCAAGAGAAAAAGGCAACACAGAGAGGCAGGGTCAGTCGAGCCTGGTCTCATTCCCAGGTTGACGTTCTATGATGGGAGCATACATGGGGGGTCGTGTCCTTTTTGAAACAAAGTCAATGCTTTTTCCTGAAACCTAACCAAATTATACATGAATATCTGCCCTTGCCCCCACCAGCATCAACTCTCATGTGTAGGTTCAAACATGCACACAAATACACCTACATATGAAAAATGAACTGAGCCACACCCGACGAAGAAGTTTTATGTAAGTGCACTGCTGATGAGCCTGACATGAATAAATGAACAGGTTTGAACTGAGCTCGTTTTGGACCCAGAGTTACTCCACAGCATCAATTTAATAGGCCCCAGTTGCAGCATCAAACAGGGTCATGGCTAATTACTATTCACTTTGACTGGAACTAAATAATAAATAAGCTATGCGCTTATATAACCGAGAGCAGGAGGATGATACCAAGCAGCTCCATCAATAACACGACTGAACACAGGCTCCTGCACTCTAAAGAAACATTAAAATTTCCTAAACAATAAGAGTGGAGTCATTTGCATCAGCTCTTAGAAAGATACAATAGGATGTAATATAATAAAGTGTACGCAGTGTGCAATGCAATTTCCATCTCAAGTAAAAGCAGCGGACCCGTGTGATGAACTAAACTGCTTGAGGTTTTCGGTTTGTAACTTGATACACAAATCATCTGTCTACTTCTCTCCTTCTCACCTTGAACACACACACACAGACTCCCACCCACTGGCGCACATGTGGTGTTCGGTACCACTCTGTCTCGGTGGGGTAATCGCTGCAATCTGACCACCCACCACAGCAGAAAATACAGGCAGAATACCAATATGTAGCATGTCTTTGTGTGCCTTTATTCGCTGGGCTAATTATGAGAAGTTTTGTCTGGTAGTAACACAAAATTTGCATTTGCCTCTGCATAATAAACGTCCCTTCTGCTTGAATTCATGAATTTTCTCACTCCTCTTTTAAAATGACACTACCTCCATTTTGTACACGCCGAGCTGGCTAATGAGGGACTTAATATGTATATCTGCTTTTTATGCTAATGGTGGACTATACTATACCTAAACAGAAATAAGGGTGTTTTGGAGATAACAAGGTACAAAATAACAGTGAGAAGACACTGAAATGGGGCAACAGTTTGTCTGGGCAGGTATTCATTAAATTGTCCTCCTTGCAGACATGTTTATGTATTTGGAGACATGGATCTCAGCATGCAGATGGAAGACAGGCAAAATACGCAGGCACATCAAAATGTAGAAACTTCATAGTTTAAATGTGAATTTCAAGTTTTAACACAAACATCATTATGACCACCAACAAAAACTAAGCTACCAAACCAGCTTCTACAGTGTAGCCTATGGCTTGGAGTCTATGCAATAGTTATGGAGCTAAAGCCGGAGGGCAATTAGTCTCCATCAGCACCCACTAGTTAACATGTGATATGTGGTTTGTTTGGTTGGTAGTGTTACTCTTCTTCCAGTCTGTACAGGGTAGCCAACTCTCACACATGCAACACACCTTTACCTTCAACTTCACGCTGCCCAAACAATTCTCATTCCAGAACTCAGTGACACAAACAGAGTTGAACGGTTGAACGTAGCAAGGGCTGCACATTTTTTCCTGGTTGCTACGAGTTTAAAAATGTCCAGCTTTGGGCGAAACGCTGTGCTCATCACTGTCACTTTTAACCCGGGACAAATACCACCAAAACCAACCATTACATCCTACAGGAACAAGTGCTGAACAACGACAGTGGAGGAGAAATGGATACTGCTCGTCTCTGAGTGGTCAGTCTGTACCAGATGACATCCCCGGAGTACCAAACACTATTGTATTTGTTTTGAATGAACGCTTTGTAAGGTACACAGTAAGTCTAAGCTAGTTTGAGCTATGTAAAGTCGTCATAGTTTAATATAATGTTAAGTGTGTGTTCAAGCAGAAGAGCTTGACAGATTCTTGTGTTCTTTAGTTTCTTTTTGTTCATCCCTGGTTCCTGCTAGCCTATTTGCGAACGTTCATTAAAACGCTGTAGCTTACATTAGTAAGTGAACCTGTGTGCCTTTATTGGGTTATTGTATGTCTGATATTGTGAAACTGTGGGTTTTTTCCCCTGGTGTATAATCCCAGGGTGGCATAGTTGGGTAATCCTTAGATCTCCTGCTCCCTCCATGTGAGTACACTGTATATTTTTTTAAACCTTGATCATTATTGAGTCCAAATATGTGCATATGATTAGGTGTGCGTGCACATATGTGTGTTTAGCATCAAACTCTCACTCGAGCCAAGTGATCAAAGTTGGCAACCCTGGTCTTTATGTAAAGCCAAGCTAATCAACTCCTGGCTCAAAGTCCCCAATCACAGCACAGATATGAGTGATATCAATCTTCTCATCCAATTCTTCTCAATAAAGCAAATAAAAAAACGTTCAATGCTCCCTAAAGGTTTTGTAATGGAGTAATCAAGAATTCAAAATCACTCTGTCTCTATTTTTCAATAGCAGGCTGTTGAGCTTATGTTTGGCTAAAAGTCACCCGTGTTTTCAATGACAGCTGTGAACACAACTGAAACTATGCTCCAACATTTGTTTCCTCAAAGTAGCATTCCTGTGAACAATCGTGGTTAAAATCTGTGTGAAATTAACTTTCTCACTTTAACAAACAACCCTGATGGTGGAGGCTGGATTTGACTTAAAGCTCCATTAATCGATTTTTGGCCTCCAGGGAGCAAAAATGACCATCCATGCAACATCGCGCTGTACTGTACACACCATGACTGCTTCACTCACATATCTTTGCCGAATTCATTCACACTGAACATTTTTAGAGTTTGTTGGTTCACACTTTGATCCCTTCCTTATTGCACTAGTCCATTAGTTTCTGGTTCATTCTGTACATTCGTGTTATTATACATCAATGCGCATCATGAACTGTCTGTCATGGGTGCCGCTGTTTTATTTATCTGTTTTGTCTTTGATTGTGCGCTAACTACCGCGTCATTATTCTGTTTATTCCACAGATTTCATTGTTCCCACTGAAGCGTCACTTCCTCGGCACAAAAGACCTTTGAAACAACAAGCGTAAATGTACTCTTGAACCATGGGTTCAATCACATTTTTATTATGTAAAGCAGCCATAGAATTGGATTTTTATCTGTTAAAATGTTCGGGTCTGTGGGTTTATTACTTTGCAAGAGTGTGTTTTTCTTGCTGTTCATATAGGAAGAGGAAACATAGGAGCACTCCTCAATAATGTATGGATGCTTACTATCAGTTATGATAATTGCTAGTAGAGCCTATTGATCCAACTCAACCCTCCCCTGCGTTCTTCTCATGTCTAATCCGGCATATGTCCTTCAGAACCAGTTCTTCATCTGCCCTCCTCCAGCTGGACTGTGGGAATCACAGCACTGCCAGTCACAGACTTTTAAATCAGTCCAATAATCTGTCTTCCTCGGTTGTGGGCATGCATGCGAGGTGCTATTCAGCAGCAGCAGAGCAGTAAAGTCTGAGATGGTATCTAGTGATGATATCGATGACTACTAACTCATACCTCTTGGAAGTCACCTTGCACAGATGGTCACCTCGCACACATGGTCAGGCTGGTGTTGCTGAATGCTGTGCTGATCCGTGTCACTCTTTACATCTCTGTTATGTTCCAGGTGACAGGAAGACATGTTTGAAAGTGTGCACATTCACAGACACACTCCTATGAATACACACAAATTGAAAATCATACACTGCAGGACCAAAATAATGTGGCCACTTTTACATCACACCCGTATATTTTGGTTGAACAGCTTGTTCCAAAATTACAGGCATTCATTTGCTGCTATGTTTGCAGCCTCTAATCATCTGGTTTGAGTGTTTCCACCACATTTTGAACATTCCTGCAGGGAGTTGCTCTCATTCAGCAACAACAGAATAAGTGAAGTTGACCACTGATGTTAAAACTCAAAGGAGAAGTCTGGTGTTTTTCTCCTTTTTTTTTTTTCTTTTCTTTTTTTTACTGTCAACAAAACCAATGAATAGAGCAAACGAGCTAATGCATAGTCAGAGTCTGATAAATCTTAATCCAGTGTGGCACATAGCTCCACTGTTGTCCAGAAACAATTAAAGATACATAAATTAGCCAGATATAGTGTGCTCACTGGAGCAGCAAATGTGTATTAATCCATAGCTGAAAATAGTCTCTAACACTACTTACTCCAGTTTAAGCAACTTTAATTTAAAAAATCAGTGCCCAGATTTTTTAGAAAATGATTTTGCCTCTTTTTAAACAGTAGGTATGTATGTGTGAGCCATTTTTTAAAGATTTGTAATATCTTCAGGACTGAGAGCCTCAGACACATGGGAGAAGTGAGAAAGTATTTGGAGATGGACTCTTGCATTGGTCTTTTCATGTAATTCGTTGACAATAACAAATATATGGAATATTGCCAGTCTTATGCTTTGAGGGTTGGAGACAGTGTTCAAATTCATCCCAGCTGTGTTGAATGGCATTTTGCTCAGGAAGCCACACTTCTTCTACGCTAGTTTCTTGTGACGCCTTAAAAACAAAGCAACGTCTACCTCTGCCAGCTGTTGCGACCATTTCAACCAGAGATGTTTTTTTTTTTCAGTTGACTCATTTCAATTGTTTTTCAAATGCATGAAACACTTTAAGCATTTTGATCAACAAGAAAAAAAGGAAAGATTAGAGGACCGTCTGAAAAATGAACATCATTTTTTCTGCTTGCCTATCCTCTTTATCTTCTCACGACCCCTTGTGGGGGCACTGATCCGCAGGTTGCGAACCACTGTTCACCAAACTCTTGAAAGACAAAGGAGTTTTAGTTGAACCATGAAAAACAGCCCCAAACCACAAGCACACAAAGGTATATAATAAGTATATGGCTGTCCACATACTTTTGTCAATGTAATGTATGTTGAAAAATTTGCAAAATATATTATTTTTGGAATAAATTACTATGGAATAAATTTTATACACTTTCACACATAAACAAACACCAAACACACAGGAGAAGACCTTTGTTCATTTGTGTATCATAAAAACATCCTCTGGCTCAACACACATCTGTGACTCATCTCTTCTGGACTGTGAGGTTTACAAAACTACTGTGACACACACAGGCATGCACATGCATTAGTACCTGTAGCACTATGTCACATTAATTTTGGACATACACACACACACACACACACGAGTTCTGGGTATGCAAGGGACACACTCATGAACGTTTTTGGAAAAAGGTCAAGTGAACCTGGATTTCACTTTTCTTTAGCAAATAATAGATTTAACTCAAATATCCCTCAAAAGATTAATTTGGCACAAGACTGAGGACTAAACTTGGCAAATAATAAATTGGGGAAACCAGGAGGAAATGAGAAAAGAGGACTGTATAATCTTTTTTTATGCTTCAGTAAAGACAAACAGGAGACAAGATGGAGTATGGCATTTATATTTCCTATTTATGGGCACTATGTCAGGATAATTAGAGTTTGGAAAAACTCTCAGAATGTGGCTGTGAATACGCAAAAAGCTTTCATATTAACTTTGTATTACCTCCCCGACCTTCACTTCCCTCCTGAGCACGTGCAGACGTGGTGTTTCACATTAGAATATAACCATTAGGCCTGCCGCTGTCAGAGGAAATGTTGTCATCTCCCTAACTTCCTCAGAAAGCTACAACTCCACATGCTGTCTTTGCAATGCTCTGAGTTTAAACGATGTCTTAAGCTTTTAACTCGCGCAGCATCCTACGATGTGATTTGATGGGAAAACACAAAAAAACATGGATCTATTTTGGTAATGGGGTGAAATGCCCTCAGCAATGTCACTACGACAGCTTGTTAGCCACATATGTGTCCTCATTTATCACTGTACGCTGAATATGTGATTTTGTCTTCTCTTCTCTTGCATCAATGCAGGTTCACTGTGCACACATAGAGGAGGGGGATGTTGTTTGAGAAGCCAGTGTGGAAGTGGGGTAGGGGGGTGTATAATTATCTGCTTCAGTGCATTAGCCTTTGGAAACTGATACATGGAGGGAGAGAGAAGGGGGGAGAGAAATAAAGTAGACAGTGTAATGTGTAAGAATGTACTGGGAAGAAGAGGAGGGAAAGAAGAGCAGTGAGTGAGAGACAGAGCGCCTGGGAAGCAGCAAAGCGAAGCTGCAGATATTTCATTTCAAACCAAACCACATTAGTGTGCATGAAATACTTTGGCCAGTCTGGATAATGTGCGAGCATAACTATATTATGTACTGTTGAAATTCCTCACTCACAAACACCAGTGGAGGACGGAAGGGATGTTTCTCACATTCATATTTTACTGTGGCCTTGCAGTAGTTTAACCTTTGTGTTCTGCTGACATTAACTGTACATTCTTGCTGTTTGCAGTGAAAATGATAATAATAACTCCTGTTTCAACCATTTTTTTCCTTGAAATATTTTCCTGTTTTTGACCTTATTAAAATCTAATATGTAGGGGGGTCGGCTGCTGTACTGGCAACCCGTTGCCACATATATTTAATAATCAAAACACAGAAATTACCATAACGTGTTTAATACGTTATATGGGCTATGAACTATTATGTAACACACCTATTTGCCAAACAGTCATTCACAGGCACAGAAAAGTGCAGTAAGTTATTTTACACAGTGATGGTTTTTATGTGGGTCACTTTTTGTCATTGCTGTGCATTTCGCTCTCTGTCTCTCTCTTCCTCTCTCTCTGTAAACCCAACCGGTCAAGGCAGATGGCCGCCCACCCGCAGCCTGGTTCTGCTCGAAGTTTCTGCCTGTTTAAAGGAAGTTTTTTGCTCGCTGTCATCGCAAGTGTTTACTCATGGGGGAATTGTGGGGTACATCAAAGCATATGGTATACACCTTTCATTGTGATTTAGCACTATATTAATGTAGTGTAGTGTATTACAAACCATTTATTAAATGTTTATTTACTGCTTATTAATGCTAAATGGGGGGGGGGGGGGGTTCTAAATAGATGTACTGTAAAGGGGAAATCCTTATAACACAATGTGTAATTTTCTGCGATGCACTTCTGAAATATGTCATCTGTTCAAAATCATGTATATAAGCAATTCTCATAAAATGAGAGGCAGTCATAAAGTATCACTGTGAGAGGCCCTGGGTCTCCAGGACCCCAAGATGAACATTAGTGTTAACTGAGTGTCAACAACACAACATCCTACATGTTTAACGCTGCTGAGAGGATGATGGAATTGTGTATTCTTTAACCCAAGCACCTTAATCCAACAGGAACACAGCCAGAGCCCATGTAGCCAATCAGAGAGGCTTGCTTGCTAACTTTGGGCCCATAAGAGAGAGAAATCAATAGAAAAAAAATCAATACAACATTCCTTTCTAATTCATATCACCCAGCAGATGAAACAAGCGGCGCAGGTTTCATTATAATCATTTTATCCATTTGCATCATGTTGATGGACAGTCAGTGACAGCAGTGACGTCAGGCGCTAATGAGCCATCCAATCAAAGCAACATGTGATTGTTATTCAGTGTACATATAGCCACTGTGGAGCTACTCTGGAAGGCATTCACAGCCCGTAGCCTGCAGCTAAAGACAGCACCATTCAACACAGATGAAATGAGGTTTGGAAAAAAAAATGAGTGAAAATCCAAATGGCCTGGAGATAAAAACTGTGTGCCTGTTGTTCACAGAAATGGCTCTCACTACAGCACTGAGGTAGGGAGAAGAAAAAGACTGAAAAGACTTAACAATGCAGAGGCGCCATTATCAGTGTTGTTACCTGCAAATGTAGCAGTACAACGGGTTATATTTATCACTAATGAGATAAGTAATGCAGCTATTTGTCCACAGCTTAGCCCTGGAGTACTACATCAGCTCAGAGAAATGAGAATTTTTAGGTGGAACAACAAAACAGTGGGTGGTGGGGGGTGGGGTAGTACAGGGATATAGGCCGCACAAGAGCAAATGCAAATGAATGTCACACAGGTAAATGCTTGAAAATACCCCCACACACAGACACATGCACACAGAACCAATGCTATATAAATGAATTGTGCGGTAACATAAACAAGGACAAAAGGGAGAAAGCATGAAAAGACACTGTGTGATCGTACATGTACTGTACAGTGCATGATTAAATATTCATGTCTCATTTCCAGCTGGCTTTTAGGATAGTTTTCATCTAATCTGGGATGCTGCGTGTAAAGAGTTAACCTCCAAATGCAGCCAGATCATTACAACAGCTGTCAATCATCCTGACTGTGCCATGTGCTCGAATCAATAACAAACAGAAACTAATATAGAGAAGCATCCATCAGCCGTGACTCTGAGGCTGAAACAAGCATTACAGTTAATGCTCAGTTCCCTCCAGTCCAGTTCCGCCTCAAGAGTGATATTTCTAGAAAACCTCAGCAGATCCACAGAGATGGCGACCGCTGTCACATGAACTTATTCTCTCCTGATGATGTACCCTAAACACCTAATTAAACTGTTTTTGTTCATTTTTCTTGTCATTTATACTGTATCATATATATCTCACGGGATGGCAACAGTGAATGCAAAACATGTTCAAATGCTGTGTGAAGATCAACAGTAACAGGCACCGTCGCATTTCTTTATCTAAACCAAGAAACATGTTTTAATTTTTTTCTGGGTAAGGTTATGAGAGGATCTTTGGGTGCAATGTAGAGAAACTTATGTGACTTATCTGTCTTGAATCGTGAACTGTCACAGATTTGTACAAATCAATAAACTGGAAATACACAGGAAAACAGCCACGTGTTGGAAACTATCCTGTCATCTCTGTATCATCTGGCCACTTGCTTCACAAAGTAGTAAGTGGGTTTAAAAAAAAAGAAAAGAAATGAGGGATTGCTTAAGAAACGGGTTATTGTTGTAAAGATATGCTGTTTACATTCAGTGTTATTCCACCAATATGCAAACTTCGGTATAAAACATTTAAAAAGCCATTTTTATTATTTGCATCCATATCTGCTCATGAGCCATCTTCGTCTTCACTACTTTTGCCGGTTCATTGCTAAGACTCCAGAGCGGTAAGTGCTAGTGGTAAAAACCTCCACAGGTACCTTTAACGGTGGAAATGTTTGAAGTACGCCCACTGGTATGTCAACATGTCCTATTCCCATTTAGATGACATATATCAGCAGCTTAAAAAGACACTTTTGAAAGAAACTATTCAAGAACTAGAAAGCACTCAGATACAGTGGACACTGTCATTATTGAGCCTATTAGAAATACATTTCAGTCGAGGATCTTTGTTTGGAATCTTCATAAAAAATATTTTAATGCAGTTTTAGTGAAATCTGTTACCTAACAAACAAACAGAGAGAACCCAAAGTTACGAGACAGTAGATTCATGTTATAACGTGAGGGGATATGTTGAGCTCTTGTAGCTCATGTTGTTGCTGTGTGCTATGTCGAAATAAAAACAAAGCATATGGAAACCTGCAAGAAATGAAATAAAATAAAAGGAAGAAAATTAAAATGAGGCTTTTCAACACTTTGAACAGAATGCAGTGCTGTGCTTTTGTTCTCCCTGAGCACCTCTGACCTTTTTGTGGCAGCCCGGCCAGCTGGGGGGACCACAGGGCCAAGTTATTGGCAGGCACAAGGCCGGGAAAACACAATTAGCTGGCAGAAGACCTCCCACCCTGAACAAACCCTCAAACACACACAGCCTCACACCTGCATGGCCTCCCTCTCCTCTCTGTTTGTCTGTGCTCCACTCAGAAAAAAACGTCCTCACCTTCAGCACTGATCCACCACGTGTGCATGCAGGCGGTAGTCAGGCATGTCATTACCCTGTATGGAGTTTTTATCTGCCTGTGGTTCTCCCCCCACAGGAGCGAGAATGCCTGCTCCCCTGTGAGCTGCAGTGTGTGTTCAGAGGAAGAACATGCATTTTTAAAACTCAACCCTGAGCACACTGCTGTCCTGTTCCTTTCCCGCTGATTAGCCAAGGATGTGGAGGATTATCAGGGCCGGGGGACAGAACTACAGAAAAGAAAAGCAAAAAAATAACAGAGGCATGGTGGTGTTTTAAAAGAAGGATTCCTTTTGAACATTTTGATGAGTGTGTGGAGCAGGGGACATGCACGTTGGAGGCCCTGCGGCGAAACCTTTGGCCACATATTCAGAACTGGAGGAAAAAAACATGTGGTGACTCACAAATGAAGGACATAACACTGAATTCACTGCAGCAGTTAGATCCACAGTGTATTTTTAGTTTAACACATGCATTAAGTTGAAATATTTCATTTTATTGCACTACATTGCTGATGTACTTAAAGCAGATAACAGAGCAGTTATGTACACACGAGTCCTTTACAACTCTATGAATATTTACACTCCAACATAAACAATTATCATTTACATTTCTTATGTTGTGAAATATGTATGTATATATTTTGCATATTTATACATACAGTATTAGAAAAGTAGCCCTATAGCATCTAATTTAATATATAATACTCACACTACATATTTATATTTATTTATATATGCACGTATAGCTTGAGCATGTGATCAATAAAACATTTGACTCTTACATATAGTATTTAAAGTGCATTATTTAATATTTGGCCACTAAGGAACAGATGCATACACACAAGCACAGCTCTCACATACGTTAGTGTCTGTTTATCTATCTGCTTTGTTAGCAAACAAATCTTCAGCAGACACAGAGCAACATTTTCATCCCTTTAGAGTTTTTTTGGTGTGTTTTCTGACCCCTTAAAACGAAGCATTATCAAGTTTTTCCTCTCAGATTGTTTTATTTTTAGAGGCCTGAAGAGGGCAAAGCATCAAGCATTTGACAGGAAATGAAGCAAACATTAGAAAAAAAAAAAAGTTTCTGTTTCTTCCCTCCTTTAATCACTATGAAAACTCTCCATCTCACCAAAAACCATTTTGATCTGAATTTTTTTTTCTTTTTTTCATTTACTTTGGGAAAAAAGTACCAATATTCTGACTCCTCTGACTGCAGTTTCCCACTCCCCCCTGACTCCCAATTACTTCAAGGATTCAAGTGACAGGCACAAGTGACTTGGTTAGAGGGACATTTTTTGCAGGGACCACTCAGATCTATCTTCACAACCCCTTTGGGAGTCTTGACCCCCAGTTGGGAAACACTAGTTCATACCAGTTATAGGATGACATAGTTAGACTCTTTAGCAAATCCCTCTGCACAGGTAGTGCTTTTTGCTCTGGAAATGGCAGCGTATGGTGTGAGATGGCCCTTTCATATCCCGTAGCCCAGAGAAATACTTAAATGTATTTATTTCACTTGGATGTTTGACCTTCACTGTGCAGAATGATGAATGTGCGTTTTAAAATTCATCTGCTGAAGAGGAAAGGTTTCTCTGTGTTCGCATTAAGTCTGAGTTTATGACCTACATGTATATGAGATGACCACAGCTAGTCTGGAGTCAATCGCGGTCCAATGTGCAACTTACACAAGTGTGATACTTGAAATCTGCAGTGCACAAACACTGAGAGAGGACTTCATGTGGAGAAGGAGACGTCTTGTGTTGAGCAATTAAAACTTTTGAAGTGAAAAATATCAGAAAATTAATTGATTCTAGATTTTTTGATGCGGGAGAAGGACATGGCAATCTGAAAATGTTTTCTGGAAAAAAAAACACATTAGACACAACGCTCCTCTGACTTGTTACAAACAGCTTTTCACTTGAAGCTCCTTCAGTGATAAACAACGTATCCAGTAAAAAAGACTCAGGATCAGGAGAAAAAGAGGAGGATGCACACTAACCCTGTTCATACATAAAAAGTCATCAAAACAAAAGAACAACGCAGCCTGTCAGAGAGCAGAAGTCCCTCTTTACATGCTGTTCTTCTGTTGGCCCACTAGTGGGAGAAACTGTTTGGAAAATCCTGCAGTGCTTCTATCAGATACACTGGGACTTCCTGTGATGACCACCAGTCAACTGAGTGAGACAAAGAAACCTTTTTAAATGCTACAAATGTCAATGTGGAACTCACAGTGTCGTCCTGTACATTTCCACATTGTAGAGGTGCAGAACCACACATTGAAAATTCTCACTGGTTTAAAATGAAGTGTCTGTTGATTACAATGACACATACCTTATGATGTACTGCTGTGTGCTGATTGCACAATAAATCTCCAAAGCTTGAACACACACAGACAATTAATAACATTTGCACCAAACCACATCACAATGAGAAATTTACCTGCCTCGGCACGGTATCCATGACATAAATTGCCTCTGAGGTCAATCTGTATTGTTTCGTCAAATGCAGGTTTGAACAAACCGAGCTCATTTATCCTGTGGCCGAGACAAGCAGAGCAACCCGATTTTTTTTTTAAACTTCCAGAGATGCAGCCCTCTCAGTGGTCTCAGTCAATACGGATTTGATCAAATGTGTGATGCCTCTGCAGCTCCGATTAATCTTTGCCACCTTCCCGGTCCCTGTCTGCCGCCCACTAGCATCCTGGCATCCCTATGAGGCCGACCAACTGACAGCAACATAAGTCACAAGGCTGCATTAAAAACACATTAGGCCAGCGGAAGGAATTAAGGTTGCGCTTATCTGACGGAGAGTACCTGCTCTGGAATGAACTGAGTGCCGGCGTCCTCATGCATCACCATCGCCTCTCTGACAATGTTGTGACTTATGGACTCACTGAATGCACTCCCAAGCACTTTTAGGGAGTCTAGGCAATATGAATACATTGGATTTATGAGATCTCAAAGGATCGCTGTGCTTTCTCTTTCTCCTACATTCTCTCCTCTTCCTCAAAGAAGAGACAGCATCAGAGAAAGAACAGAAAGGACGGGATGAAGGGGGGAGACAGGGGCAGATCCAGAGGGGTGGCCTAGGGTTTGCCCCCCCATAGGCAGTTGGCTGGTTTTCAGGGATGGATCACTGAACGGACCTACAGGGTACAGGCCAAGGGGCCCTCTGTATGAAGTGTCTGTAAAGGATGCAAAACAAGCACAAAGGGATGCATAATTACCATAATTGACACTAAATAAAAACAAAGGAACAACAACAACAACAAAAAAATAATAATAATGACCACAAAGAGGTGGGAGGGGTAGGGGGCATTTTACATGTCTGTGTCCAATTTGTCCTTGGATATAAGCCATTTGGGTCTGTAAATAGCAGCTATTTCTTGATGTAGTTACATTAGAATATTTAAAGCTGTTTATTCTGAATTCATGTACTCATTCAAAAGATTCAAAACCTGTTCCCGGAGGCGGATGCAGAGCCGGCAAAGGATAGAGAGAGAGAGAGGGAGAGAGAGAGAGAGAGAGAGAGAGAGAGGGGGCACATGTTGGGTGAGGAGAGTAGACCTCTTCTTGAGCAGTAATTTGATTTCATGTGGCTCACAGTGCTCCACCGTGCAGCGGGAAGGTCGTAATAGCAGCCATCTACCATCCATTATTACACTACCGGAGAGCAGTGTGATGTGTTCAGGGTGGATGATCACATCTCCACCACACACACTTGGCTTCAGTACATTTCCACCTCTGTTATTCATTAGTGACAGAACACAAGATAAATGGTGAAACTTTGGCTAGCTTTAGGTTGCACCACCGCTGTGTTAACGTGTCAGAGGGACATACAGACTGATGGTCACAGTCCAATTGGGGTGTTGCTGAGGTTAAGCTCTTTACATGAACCTTTGATACCATAATATTGAGTTTTCCTGCTGCCCTGAATGAGCCAATTAAAAGACTATTCACCTTTTATTTTCAATAGCAGGTTACTCCACACAAGGGACAAAATCATTCAGATCAGATTAGTATTGATAAGTACAGCTGCTGTTGTTGCCGAAATCGAAATGTACGTTTAATGCTGTGCAGGTGAAGATGGAAAAGAAGAAGGCAGAGACTGTCCTGACAGGGCCAGCAGCACTGATTGAAAGTTTTTTTTTTTTTGAATTATTGGTTAATTGTTAAATGAAGAATTAAACAATACAATGACGACAGAGAGAAATAATGAAAAAAACTGTTTGGTTAAACCTTTAACCCTGCCATATCTCATGTTTTAAGTTGCCAAACTGCATCATACAATGTGATGCAGCAGCATGTGCACCGTAATGCATTTCAAGAATAAAAAAAACAACTGCAAAACAACAAAAGGATTGATGGGCTCCAATATGTCGTCACCACATAAATTGTCAGAATACCGAGTTATAACAGAGCTTTCCCGTGTGTGGTTATTCTGGAGCAGCATGGTGTCATGTGCATGTGATTTAATGGAAGCAAGCACAATGGCCAGTTGTGCGTAATTATGCTGCGCTCTGACGGGGTACTTCTCAAAGCAGAGGCTGCAGATTTATCAACATATAATATGTGTCGTGCTGCAGGGATTTAATGAACAGGAGAAGCTGATACAAAAAGCACAAACAGATACTGAGAGAATCAATCATGGATGAATGCAGACTGATTCAACCACATTAAAAGTTGTTTTTGACCAGTCAAACTGCATCTCCTGGCTGGAGAGTGGCATAAATAAATAGTTTATTTACATTTTAAGCATGGTTTCTGTGCATTTGCTGCAAGTATTTAGTGTTTCTGAGGTGACTTTTCTCAGCACAGCGTCTCACATTTCCCACCAAAATACCTACAACTTGCTTTGCAAAGCTTAACGTGAACAAACCTCCCTCCTCTTTGCTCCTCCTCTCTCGCCGGTGGACCAAACCAGATCTGTGTGCTCCAGGTATTGTTATTTTAATTCATCGTATTTAATTTAGATTTGTCATTTTTCTTTAATTGATTGAGTTGCCTTATTCTTTGGCTCAATTTTCCAACCTCATTTTCACGCAGATATTGAGCAATGTGATGCATCTCCTGGCACTTTCATGACATGAATAGAAGTGATAATCAATAACTGAGGTTACTGTCTCTCTGCTGTCTTCCTCACTCTCCCTCACTCTCTCTCTCTCTCCCTCTCTCTCTCTCTTTCTCTCTCTCTCAGCAAAAGGTCCTTTCTTAGCTATTGCATACAAACATTTTGCCTCTCGACAGGGCTGCCTTTGGTGTTCACACTTTTCACTTCAGCTAATCAGATTTTGCCACCGCTCCTTTGAGTCAGTCTGTCTGTCAGCTGCTACTTGATTGATGGGACCCACCTCCATCCCCAGTTTTCATCAGGACCACATGTCCATGTGGTCCTGAGCTCATCAGGAATCTTGTTCCGCATCACATCCATCCAGATCATCAGCTATAGGCTGTTTTCGACCTTCACCACCACCACCAGTGTCGAGTCTCCATCAGACGAGTATTCCTGGAGGCTCATGGCCTGACTAGCCCATAGAATAATAATGGTACACCAGTGTCTAATTGTCAAGACTCCTCATGTCTGTTCTTTTCTTATTGTGAACACAATATTAAACAAAACCCTCATCCTCCTGATTTAAGTAGCTTTAATTGCTTGACCCTGAAAATGGTACTGCTGATGTGTGTGCTCATATGGGTAGTTTTGGAATGCACTAACAATTTAACTATTGTTTTATTTAGGTAGAAAGACTTGTTCCAAAGCCTGTGGGAGCTACCATGCATTTTCACCAAGTTCTCTTTAAATGAGAGTGGGCCTGTACCCAGCTTTCTTTTGTCTTTAATATGGTGCATGGGCTAATGTTCAACTCACCCAAAATCACACAGAAACTGATATTTTCACCTCTCTTCAGAAATGTTCTTTTACCAAACAAATAGTCCCTGAAAAAACTGTTTACAGTGAGATCTGTGGATTATTCACACTGACAGAGACATTGTTTTTCTGCTGTGAAACATCACAAATAAAATCAGAAGCAGAACAACTTTCAGAGGTGGATAAGCCTCTGCTGTATGTGTCTATGTACCATTAGCACTACAAGAGAAAACTTCTTTCTTTGTTAGGATTTGGGTTAACTGGCCCCTTAAGAGGGGATTCTCAGTGCTAATAAACATAGTCAATATCGCTCAAACCATTGTTATTGTGTAAATACTGACTGCGATGACGCTGCTCACCAGAAGCTCTGCATCAATTTAAGACTGAAGCTTGGCTGAACAGTAGCATTCAGTCATAATGCAGTTGATGAGCTTCAGGGAATAAATAACACGGTCACAGTTAGACTGAATAAGCATTCTGGCCCAGACAACAGGACAGGTTACAGATTTCCTGTGTCCATTAGGAGGTATTGACTTTGTCTCTCTAAGTGCTGTAAACTGTGATTGCAAATGACATGTTGTTACGTAGTATTTGTTCTAAGATGCCAAGCACAATTCTTCCGCTTGCTATTTATTCCCCACAACAAACAGACCATGTAATTAAGAGACTACTTAATCCAGCCAAAACCTGATACATGCATAAGATGGACAAAAAATTAACACCCCACCCTCCTCTGTTTATCTGAAACACACCACACGCACACACATAATCCCACCTGCAAACACCCATGATCCATTAAGGGGTTTTTTCATTATACTACATAAATCGACAAGCCTTGTGGGAAATTCTCTGTTTGCAACAAGTCAACTCCTATGGCAACATTCTGTGTGTGTGTGTGTGTGTGTGTGTGTGTGTGTGGCTGAGGCTGAGACTGCATTACAGTATGTAAATCAAAATGAATCTCTCGCAAACAGATGTAGCCATTGTATGTCAGTGCTGCTTTGTACAGCGTGTGTGCACTGTGGGCAACTGCTGTATGCACCACTGCTGCACTTCCACTCCTCTCCCATGAGCATTCAAAGAGGCGGAAAAGAAAAATTCAAATTTTGTCCTGTTTTCCAGGCAGCAGAAGACAGCAGTGAGGTTTCCTTCGAGACACAGCCAGACAAGGGATAAAATGACTCAGATCGCATTAGTATTGATAAGTGCAGCTGCTGTTGTTGTCAACATCGAAATGTACGTTTAATGCTGTGCAGGTGAAGATGGAAAAGAAGAAGGCAGAGACTGTCCTGACAGGGCCAGCAGCATTGATTGAAAGTTTTTTTTTTTTTGAATTATTGGTTAATTGTTAAATGAAGAATTAAACAATACAATGACGACAGAGAGAAATAATGAAAAAAACTGTTTGGTTAAACCTTTAACCCTGCCATATCTCATGTTTTAAGTTGCCAAACCGCATCATACAATGTGATGCAGCAGCATGTGCACCGTAATGCATTTCAAGAATAAAAAAAACAACTGCAAAACAACAAAAGGATTGATGGGCTCCAATATGTCGTCACCACCACATGTCGTGCTGCAGGGATTTAATGAACAGGAGAAGCTGATACAAGAAGCACAAACACGTACCGAGAGAATCAATCATGGATAAATGCAGATGGTTCAACCACATTAAAAGTTGTTTTTGACCAGTCAAACTGCATCTCCTGGCTGGAGAGTGGCATAAATAAATAGTTTATTTACATTTTAAGCATGGTTTCTGTGCATTTGCTACAAGTATGCTGGATTTTACAACATTCCTTCTTCTCATCAACCCCCCCAAAAAAGTAAAAAAGAATGATGTATGATGGAGAATTAGTGCTGGAATGTGCTGAATCATGTGTCTCTCTGATTTGACCTCTTTATATTTAATTTTTTTCCCCTCTTCCCCATTACTGAACATTTCCATCTTTTCTAATCAGGGCTTTGGCTTGTACTGTACATGTTCACATATTCCTGCCATGACCCGTTGGTGTATTAACTGATAAGAATTGATTGATTTTCTGCCAGTAAATGTAGCCATGGCAGGCTAAAACCTTGCAGATGATAAATGGGTTTCAGTGTTATCGGAGTGGATGAGTCGATGTGCTGATCAATGCCCAAACTCAACAAGGTCATTCCTGCCGAAGATAAAGCATTTGCTATCCAGATTCATCCAAAAAGTCCACACAGTGTGGTCCATCTGATGGGTGAAGCTCTCCAGATACACTGACGGAAAATAACTAAGTGCATTTACTCAACTTCTGCACTTAAGTACAAGTTTTAGGTACTTTAGGTAATTTTGTGTTACTTTTTATTTCTATTCCACCATATTTCAGTGGGAAATATTCTAAAGTATTGGTAGCTGCAGTATTTAGTAGCTACAGTTACTTGTTACTTTTCTGATAAATATTTGGCATAAAAACATATGATATACTTGTAAAATACAACACACTGTTAAAGATTAAAAAAGTGGTTCCCAAACTTTTTTGCTAGTGGCTCCTTAAATAAAGCTGTGTGTAGTGAAGAGCCTTATCTCGTTTCAGTTGTCTATGATTTGCTGGCACCTCCACCAAAGTGTGCTTTCCCTCTAAATGTCTCACAAGGTTTCATTTAAATGTCTATTTAAGGCCCAAAGCGGTAAAAACATCCACTATTTCAGAATCAGTCAACAGAGCATGATGTTTTTTTACTTACTCCTCCACCTCACCGACCCCAAGATTTATCCTGTGACCTCCTGATTAGGCCTAAAGCCGAGCTTGGAAGCTACAAGGCTAAAATACCCAACCGTATATAAAGTAGTTAAAACAAGTTCCCCTGCCACTAGCTAAATCATAAAAATGTTGCCTAATCATTGATGCATCAGTAACAATCCGATAATGTAATCTACAAAAACACTCACAGGGGCCATTTTTCAGCAGAATATGTTTACTTCTGCTGATTTCCTCTGATGAGACAGATTTTGAATGAAGGCCTATAGCTGAAGCTATATCATGAGTTTCAGTTCATTGTTTCCGTCTGGCTGCTAATTTACTGTTGTGGTTGACTCTTACCACTCTCATATTGTTCTTTTCGGCCGCAGCAGGCAGCAGTTTTCAGAGAAAAAGCACTGTAAACCCAGTGTACACTATCTGCTCAGCAGCAAACAGACACAGTTAGCAAGCGCCAGATATTTCCCCCAGGAGTTGATAAAGATCAAAACCAGAGATAAAAGAGAATGAATATTGGACTTACTTTCATCAGGTGGCACGAAATACGACTCCAAATGAATGATAATGTTATCCATAACTGCTGGATGTGTAAATAAGCAACTGTTTGCTAACAAGTTCAGTGTATCAGCTTAAAAGGTGAAGGTGTGTTAATATTGTGTTCACAACTTGTTTCCCTTGTGAATCATCTCAGTGCTTCTTTCAATGCTGGTTATGAACATATTGATGCTCCACCTTAGGAGACATGTCTTTTCAGAATGAAACAAACAAACAATTGTTTTTTTTGGGGGGGGGGGTTTGAGCATTTTGAAACTACAGGTATACTTTATGGAGGATGCCCCAGGTGACCACAGGGAGAACATGCAAACTCCACACTCAAAACTCCCCTTTTTCCTCAAGCAGTAGGCATGGTGGAGGACACGCCCCCAGCGCCCACAGCGAGAATCGAAGCCGGGACCTTCTAGCTGTGAGGCGACAGTGTTACCACTTGTGCCACCGTGCCACCTGAACACAAGAACAACAAAGAATTCATCAAACACAGATAACAGTAACATCTGAATTCACCTCAGGAAACTGGATCATCCAAACTGCTCAACTCATAAAAGAAACATTCAGTCCAAGTGCTAAAATTATAAAATATCAAAACAGGTGCAGGGGCAGGAAAATCTTGTACGCAATCAGGAGGTAGCTGCTTTGAAGCCTGCAGTGACACATTATTTAGCACATACATGATTAAGATATTTATAGAACATCCATTTGCATTATGCATTATGTATGAGAACATGGACCAGCTGATAAATAAAGCCAGGATTAGCCTACTTCACATCAATCATATCACTGTATCAATCAGAATTTAGTGTTTAGCTCATCTCTGGTTCCCCTCCTTTTGGCCACACTGTGGGATTATCAGAAACTGATAAAATAACATTTCTGAAAGGTCAGAGATGGATTTGTACATGATGCTCTTTTCAAAGATAAATGCATGTTTTACAAGAGTGTAGTTGTATATTTCTACAAAAAGGGCCTGTAGCACTGACACACAAACACCTCATTTAAAAAAGTACCAAATCCTTTGCAAAAGCCAGCAGTCTCACTCATTAAAATGCCTCTTCAGCGCTGTATTTGCTGCTTGACGACACTACAGCCCACTTGAATTTACCACGTTACCCCCCACCCTCGCACCCAACCCCTGCCATGTCAAGAGGCATCCCAGATTTGTCAGCCTGCAAATGAATTTCCTAAATGAAGCTGCACTTGGTTGTCTCCTCTCACCTGGAGGGAAAACTGGAGGGATCAAGTATCTTGGTCATTAGTATGTGGAAAACAGAACCGAAAAAAAAAAAAAAAAAGCGGAATTAGATACAAGAGATCAATCACTGTTAATTTCTCCGGGGAGTGCAGCATGGTGAGGAGCTTTATTGATAGAAGTGAAATTAGCAATCACAGGACTTCAGCAGAACGACTATTAGGACAGTATCTGCATCGTATACATCAGTCTGTCTAAACATGCTCCTGCTGATGACATTACTGACATTATATATTCAAATGGTCACACTGTAGATATCGGAATAGCTTATCCCCTTAAACAAAAGATTACTTTGTTCCCTCTCGGAGCAAATTGCCAATAAAACATCCTCAGTCACAGCAATAAGAGACCATGATGAGAAAATGTCCCAGTATAAATGTGTCATACAAGGACATAATGATCAAAGCAGGGTGTTTGTTGTGTCATGGTAGATTTTGTGTATGTAGTGCAAGCAAACTTTTGTATGCATGTAACACATCCCGCTGCCCGTAGCTACACCAGTGCTAGCTCTTGGGACGGCAAGGTCGGTCTTCAGCTGGTTGGTCGGCCCATCACTTTTGCCCAAACTGAAACATCTCAGCACTGGCACAGATATACATGATCCAGAGAAGATAAATCCAAATGGCTTTGTTGACCTTCTGACTTTTACTCCAGCGCCACCCGCAGGTGGAAGTTTTCACATGTCCAGTGAAACATCCACTGAATTGATTGCCACTTAAAGTTTGTACGAGGCATTCATGGTCACCAGACAGTGGATCATACTGACTAGAGAGATCACGCCTTCATTTTTCCAAAACAGTTGACCAATGCCGTCATTTCTTTCTTGGTGAGAATAGTCCTCTGGGAGCATAGATCAGTTTAATCTAACCCTCTTTAAGAAATACGTGAACTTTGTAATAAAATTTGGAGACAACCAAAATATGAGCCTGAATTGTACAGCGCAGGTCAGGAGTTGCCAGTTAATGGAGTAAGACTGAGCTGTCATTACACTAAATTACTCTGGAGAGGACACAAAATGGCCTCTCCCCTCTGTGATTCTACTTCTGGCTCTGTTCATTTCATCAGATCTTGAGGCCACCAGAGGTACTCTAGCACAGAGTATGATGGCATCAGTAGACCAGAAACCTTAACTAATGGAGAAAAATAACACAGATTAAGATAAATACCCTTTTCATGCTCTCTTATGTGTGCCCAGTGCTACTGCTTACATGCATCCTAATGAGGTTTGCATTCTTGATTCTTATCCTTTTTTTTTTTTTTTTCTGGTCCACCTTTTGATGTGCAAAAAAGTCCTGTGGAATTGAGCCAAAACCTGAAGCATCAGAGAGCTAACCTGAGAGAAGGTTATGAAAGTAGAACAGTTTATCACACGACTTTCCCGCTCTTTAGTGCGCCGTAAAACCTTCTTCTACTTCCAAAAAGAAACACTGTGTTTTCACTGCCAAAATTCTGAACCCCAAATGAGAGCTCAATAAATTATTTCAAACTTGAATTTACATAAGCCAAATCTTTTGGAAAGATACGCCAAGGCCGCATGTCTGTCCCGGTGCCAGAGTAGGAACTGATCCCATCCCTTTAAAAATAAGAGAAGAGGGAGACAGAGAGTGCACAGCCAGAGGAAGAGGAGGAGCATTAAGTATGTGCAGAGCGGCATCACACAGTGCAAGATAATGAGGGTGTCAAGATGGCTCACAGGAGGTGAGATCTCACCACACTGCAAGTCTGGAGAAGTGTAAACCAGGATTGAGCAAACAAAAAAGTGGAATGGATGGCACAAGTATACAGTCATTTTAAGGATAAATAAGTGATTTCTATGTTAAGTGTGTTTTTAAGTTTGATGCCTCTCTATAATTCTGGTGCGGGTGTCACTTAAGACTGACTGAGTTGAACCAAGACAACTAATGTGCACAACATGTCTCAGATTGGGATGGCACTGTATGAAGTATCATCACCAGCATTGCCAAAGACCTGAGTTCAAAGGGAATCCAATCAGAGTAGCTGTTGAGTTTTATTTATATCTGCTGGGTCACGGGGTTAAGAAGACCCATTCGGTCTTTCTTTACATGAGAGGATAAAAAGAATTAGCATTCAGAGCGGAGGATACTGCTGGTTTATCCTTGTGCTGGGTGTCGGAGTGAGTTTGAATCTCACAATGTTGTGGAAGGTTATTAAGTTGAACAGCACTTGATTATATTTCATGTGCAGCATTTTATTGACAACTGCAACTAACAATTCTTTTCATTACGGAATAATCAGTCAGTGAGTTTTTCAATTTATAAATAAAAGAAATTGTCTGAAAGTGATGAGGTGACATTTTCAAACTGCTTGTTCAGCCCAAAACACAAAAAGGGTTGGGTTTAGGTTTGAGCTAATTTTTGCTAACATCACCATGCTAACAAGCTGACAATGACACTGAATGTACTGACGTTAGGAAGGTATACGTAATGTTTAATGTGTTGGCCAACTGAGTTTGGACAAATACATTTTATTAAAGGTTGTTTAGGCATTTCTTCATTTTTATTATTATGATAGTGACAGCTGTAGAAAGACAGGAGACGACATTCAACAAGGGGCCCGAGCTGAAATCAAAGCTCCAGTGGTCACTGCAGTAAGGACTCGTTGTTATATAGTACAAACTCAAGGCAAACATTATTAACTTCTGTAACTAAAAGGCCAGCCAAAATTGAAATCCTGACACCATGCCTGTAGTAAACTGGTATATAGTCAGTCAAGCTGGTTAATGACTGATTAAATTGGTCAGTCAGCCGTGTGTGTAATTGCCACAGGGGACAAAATGTATGAAAGAGGGAAATTCCCCCCCCCACACACAAATTACCATCCATCACACACATGTTCAAGCTCATACTTTACTGTGTTTAATTGCACTGGATAGAAGCAGCATTCACTGGACTGAGTGTAGTGGCATACAGCAAAAGAAAGAAGAGAAAGAGGAAGAGCCTCCACTCGCGCACATGTGTCCAGTTTACAAACAGCTTCTGGTAAAAAGAGACAGCAGAGGCAAAAGAGGTGGATAGAAAATGGCCTGACATGCTCAAACAACACTCACACAGTAGTGTTGTCGACATTATGTTGTGATGAAGTTCATTATTTCAGAGTGAACAACCTCCATGTGGCTCTCTGCTCCTGAATTCTCTGTCACTCTTTGGGTTACCTGCTTCACTAAAACTAACACTGGTGATCCACTGGTGTTAAAGATATAATCACACAGCTAGAACATAATGAGAAGTTTCAGACAAACTAGAGATAATTACAAATTGGAGCAAGTACAGGCACAGACTCCTAGATGAGTAACAATGACCATTTACCATTAATACTATTATTCACCCTTGCAGGCATCTTAACCTAAAAAACATACCATGAGCTGCTCAAGTGGCCATCTTCAACAGCAGTCATTTTACCAAGATATTATTAAAAATACGTGTTCAGTTATGTCCACTTTATATAGACAGGCGACTATATTTAGCTGCTTTCGGCTGGTTTTGTCAACAGTTAAACATCGCTCAATAAACTGAAATAAAACAGTTATGATGTGGTTAAATGGTTGGATACACAATCTGTCCTCTCATTCGCTTTGACCAAAAACCAAATCGAAACATTCAAATAAATTCTTTGTGGGGTCCACAATTCTTCCCCAGGTTGAAGATGAATCACATATGTACTTCTGTACTTGTGAGGACCCTCATCAACATCATTCCTTTGCCGGTCCTAACCTAACTTTAACCCTAACCTTTCAAATTGATTTGAAGTGAGGTGAACTATCCTCACTTTTCAAACATATCCTTCTGAGTGCACATGTGCCAGTCAAAAGAACTCTTATTATTAGCTCATTATTATTTCACCGGGGTGAAAAGGAAAAACCTGCTCTGAAATTCAGTTCCTCATCTTTAGGTTGACACTTGTCTTGGAGACACATCGCTGTTGCTGCCCAGTTCTTATGTGCTCTCCCCAGGACCACCAATTATCCCCCTGCCACCTTCTTCACAGAAAATGGCACAATTAAAACTTTATTGCTGAATAATCGCTTTACTGGGCACTGGGGTTTAATGACAGTCGGTGTTAAGGAGCAAATGAACCCTCTGGAGCAGAATTACTCCTTGGCAGCCTGGACACTAATCACAGTCCTTGTTTCGGAGAGACAGTAGTTAATAACATCCAGCTCAAACTGACAGACCTCAGACTTCTGTACATGCCATTTTTTATACACATCTTGAGGCAAAAGGAGGCTTAGACATTTTAATTCTCAATTGAAGGAACATACCACCAATTTACCCATTGAGATCAGTTTGCTTGTCATGAGGGATAACCCTGATTACATCATTAGACTTGATATTTAGAACCAAACTCCAGCATTGCAAACAAGGAAAATATTATCAACGAGAAAAAAGTCCAATTTGCAGAGATTTTGTTCTCAAGAGAAGCAATTTGAGGTTTGCCAGAATAATTACATTTCCTATTTTTCCTCTAACCTGATTATCACTGTAACCATGACAACAAAGGTCGCCTAACCTAAATGTACCACTCATTTTAACCCAAACCCTGATGTTTCCCTAAACCAAGTCCTTTTTGTGCCTAAACCTAACCAAATCTTAACCACTGTGTTGTGACGTCATAAAACAAATTTACTTTTGGATTGAAAGGTTTTGGAAGTCACAGATAAATGATGTTCTTCCAGTTGTGGCATCATCATAGAAGATGCTTCTATATGTTGTCCTGGATGGCATGGACAAACAATGCATTGTGCTGTTTAAATTGGGCGACTTTTCCTCAAGGTAACTTCTGGGGCTCCATAGTTTTTGCAAGTGACTGAGCCAAGTGAACTTATATGATAGTTTACTTGTAAAATATAGTGTGAAGTTACAAGAAATATTTTTATTGTTTGGAATCTGCAACAAACAAAATCCATCGTTCAACAGTGAGTAACAAACAGAATGCATTAAAGGTGCTCACCATGCTACACATTTAACTGATGCAAATTTGCCACGTGATTGTGCAATCAGTTGAGTGATTGGATCTTTTTCCCCTCGGAGGCCTGAAAAAAATTCTGTAAGGATTTAAGGACATCAGGACCTTGCAAGTAGAACTGAAGTCTATCCACATACAGTTTGCAAACTGATGCACACAAACACTTCACTCACCTCCTTCCAGACTTTACAAAAGTTTAAACTGAGAAGATATGTATGCTTTATGAATGTCAATAAACCAGCTGCGTATATCTATTTGTCAGATGTGCTCATGTCATTATGCGAGTCACAACTCGAGGTCTCTGCAGTTAATACTTTCCTCTGCTCTCCATCTATCAAAGAGAATGTTAAGTGGACAGAAAATGCAGCTGTCTCTGGTCAAATATGGACACGCAACTCCTGTTGGGACACTGACTGTGGTAAATTACATTTTCACACAATAAAGTAAATATTACCTGTGCAATATTCGAATGTCTGGAGAGAAATTACCATACTGACTCTTTAAATTCCAAGTACTTATGTGAAAAGTCATATAAATATGTACATGGCCTTATCCTTGTTATTCTTAAAAGCTGCTCTCTAGAATTGTGTTTATAGACAACAGCAAATATGTTCCGTAGGAAAAATATTACCGTTTGCTTTTTCTATAATCATCTAATTACGAAAACATTATCAATTATTGCATCTGGCAGGTTGCAAAATATTGATGCTGAATGCATCAGTGAAACGTTCACTTACACTTTTTTCCCTACAGTATCACAACTTGCAATACAATTTCCACTTTTACAGACAGAACCTTCATCAAATTTATAGCTACGTTAAGCACTCAGTACTTTTGTTAAATGACGCCAAAGTCCTGATCTAAAATAAAAAGTCTGCAGTGACTTGAAACCAAATACTCTTCCTTCACAGGCAGCTTTTGCTGCCTTTGCATTATTAAGTGTTTGTGGAAGTTAATAATGTGTCCAGTGGTTTCAGTTTGGCACATTTATTAAAATGTAAACATGAAAACACGCCATATTCTTCCCACACACCCCAGCCAAGGTGTACAGCAAGAACTTTCCCTGATCTGAACCAGATCAATATTTTCATCTTAATTTTATGTAGAAACATACTTGATTTTTGTCCGTGGGTGAGGGCCTTGTAATTTCTGGAGTGAGGTTGAGTTTTCTCTGGAAAAGGGAAAATACTTGTTGCGATTAACACTATTAAACAGGACCAGGATCAGTAGATAGTGCAGTAAAGTGATTGCATTTACTATTTGAATGATATCGTAACTTATTAAAGTAGATTCACAGTTAATGTCCTCTTTAACACAATTATGTGAAGCTGTGATGCACCCCTGTGTCTCCACATCCACCATCAGCAGCATGTTGAAGCCAACCCCTCATGACACCCCCTTCTCCACCACCACCCAGTCTTCCTGTCTTGTTGACAGACTTTGAAATATGGTGTCTATGAGACAAGAATGAGAGCGGTGACTTGGACACAGACATTGGCAGGGAGAGAAAACACCCAGAGACATAAACACAAAGAAAAAAAAAGGGGGGGGGGAAGAGGGAGGGACTGCTGTCTTAGAGGTGTCATCACATCACACTCCAGCCTGCCTCCTTCTATCAAACAGCCTCCAGTGGTCTTTAAGTACCGCCACGGTGTGTCCCCTCTTGTCCTGGAGAACATAAAACCACACGACTGCTCCTCGTCCTGTTTGTCACCTCTTGCAGACAAATAGCAGTGCATAAAGTTGTCACCACCACTGAGAGGAAATTCATTATTTTTCTTGCAGGATGGTGCATTTACCCACAGTGATAGTTTCACCCTTCAGCCATCGTTTTCAGGAGCATCTGTGGAAGAGAGGTCAGATAATAGCTCTCACTTTGGGCCACTCTGGCCCACTCCACATGGGCTCTGAACCAGACACCTCCTGATTACTGCTAGTAGGTCTCTAGAGGTCCATTCCTCACTCAGCTGTCCAGTTCAATTACACACTGTGTGCAGTGAAGAAATGCAAGGAAATATGCTGTTCTGCCCTGAGTCATATAGACAGAAGAGAGTCTTGGGTCAGCGAATCAGCCCACACCTACACATCTCTGCACAATTGATGGCTTCTCTATTATACTCCAGACATTTGTAAATGTTTTATTTAAATGTCTTGGAAACCCATTCATAGCTTACAAGAAACGCTGAAAAAAGAACCTAGATGTCAGTATTGCATGGTATTAGCAAAAACCACGCAAGGCCATGCAATATGTTGTTGACTTGGTTACATCATCATACAATACAGGTTTGCAAAGTAAAACGCATATGAATTGTGGACATTTTTACCTGTACATCACCTATTAAAATGCATATATTAAGACCAGACTGAACTTTGTCTTAGTTAATTGAGGAGAGATACTGAAAAAGAACATGAATAAACATGATTAAATAAACATATGTGATTATAGGACAACGTCACTACAAAACCAATGCCCTTAATATTGCCTCTATTACAGCCCTCAGCCTACAGCCTTGCAGCAATATTTTGGAGGTCTTTTACCAGTCTGTTGTTGCCAGCGCACTCTTCTTTGCTGCAGTGTGTTGGGGGAGCAGCATTGGAGTCGGCGACACCAACAGACTGAACAAACTGATCAGGAAGGCTGGCTCCCTTATCGGCTGCAAACGAGACAGTTTCAAAGAGGTGGTGGAGAGGAGGACACTGGACAGACTGTTATCCATCATGGATAACCCTGAACATCCTCTTCACCACCTCGTGGACAGACAGCAGAGCTGCTTCTCCAATAGACTGTTCCAGCTCCGCTGTCACAAGAACCGCTTCAGGAAATCATTCCTACCACGAGCCATCACACTGTACAATAGCAACTTAAACAATTAAACCTCACAAACCCCAATATTTTACATTTTATCTGCAATATTACTGCAATATTGCACATACAGTCTACTGTTACATTTATTTATCATCTGAAACTGCACAATTTTTTTGCTGTAAATACTTGTTTATATACTTAGTTAAATTGTATTTTTATTATATTATTATAATATTAGATAATATGTGTTATACACTATGTTACATATTATATAACNGGCTGGCTCCCTTATCGGCTGCAAACGAGACAGTTTCAAAGAGGTGGTGGAGAGGAGGACACTGGACAGACTGTTATCCATCATGGATAACCCTGAACATCCTCTTCACCACCTCGTGGACAGACAGCAGAGCTGCTTCTCCAATAGACTGTTCCAGCTCCGCTGTCACAAGAACCGCTTCAGGAAATCATTCCTACCACGAGCCATCACACTGTACAATAGCAACTTAAACAATTAAACCTCACAAACCCCAATATTTTACATTTTATCTGCAATATTACTGCAATATTGCACATACAGTCTACTGTTACATTTATTTATCATCTGAAACTGCACAATTTTTTTGCTGTAAATACTTGTTTATATACTTAGTTAAATTGTATTTTTATTATATTATTATAATATTAGATAATATGTGTTATACACTATGTTACATATTATATAACTATATATTTAGTTATACTTAGTTATATTTTTATTTTCAACAAAATGCTGGATCTCAGCTCAGCTCAGCCAACTATGTGTTCAGCTCAGGAAGTTGCAACATTTGATATTGTCTATGGCAGGAAGCCCAAAGCCCACTGCCTCCTAGTGAAGATGTAAGTCTGTGTCCTTTTTTATCCTATGCAAGCACATTGATTGAGTGCAGTGTATGTGAGCACATGCTTGGCCAATAAAGCCGATTCTGACTGTGACTGTGATTCTGATAAGGGCTTCTGAATGTTTTGAAACAGCTGGCCATAGTAGTTTCTAGCAAATGTTATACCATTTGTATATGAAAACAGGAGTAAATGGTGTGTTTGTTAGGGACTATTTGCAGATGTGGATTAATCTACATTTGGTGGTTTAGTGAGTATTTATGGCAGCAGGATGGAGTATGTGTGCATTCATGGTAATGATGGAACATGAACATGTCAGCCAGTGTGGCCCACTCAGTGTTAATAGTTTTGGACTCTGGCACAAAACAGTAACATAATACAGGATCAATTCATTGATGGTTTGGGTTTTTTCAAGAAAAAATTGCTTTGTTAAGTTCAAGGGATTAACTCTCCACCTTCATCAGCACAAGAACCTCAGTGAGGTCTGTCACTGACGTTGGGTAATAAGATCTGGGTCTCAGTCAGTTTTCCAGTTCAGTCCAAAGACGCTGGATGGGGTTGAAGCATGTTGAAGCAGGAAAGTACCTTCCCCAAACTGTAGCTTCAACGCTGGGGGATCGCTGTTATCTGAAGTAGTGCTCAAGATTTTACATATTTGGAAAGACAAGGCCGATCCCCTAAACCATGGCACACACACCCAAACCGAGAGAGTGTCCACACACATACATATTTAGTATTTTTAGAGGTTCTTATTAATTCGCATTCAATAATTTTCCCAATACTGTTGACATGATAATAGTTGAGTTTAACTAATCCTGCATATTTATTCTTTTTGCCACTAAGTGATTGTAACAGTGCTTTGTGAATTTTCATATAGCTTCTGTTCATACAGATACTGTATGATGTTATGTCTTTTTCTTCAAATAAAGTTTTGCATTGCAAAGGGCAGGACAAATGTTAAAATAACCTGGCGATGGTGAGCAAGAGACAACAAATATCAGAGTATCGTGAATCCCAGTGTACCTCAGAGAATGTGTTTGTCTATGACTTTTTCTTTTGACTTCAGACTCAAATCTTCCTGGAGGGGATTTTCCTGCTTTCATAAACAACTCACACCTTTATCCCCCACATTTTTTTATATTATGCAGTACACACACTCATCCTCTTGTACTTCACACGCTCACTGACGGCTGAACAAGCAGTGAGGGACCTGCAGGCAGAATGGTCCGAGGGATGTGATCTTCATCGCTGAATGTGAGAAACTGGCACACACAGAAACATGAGAGACCGACCTCAGTGACTTGATTATGCAATGGATGCAATAATGTTGACTCAATTTCAAAGAATGCATTGTTCCCATTTAGCAAGTAGTTATGTATAACCTCAAACAAGACAGAAAAACTGACATCAACATCTCAGCTAGTGTGCTGTATACTTGAGAGTCATGCTGCATTGATCTGCAAACACTTAAAGCCACCACAAACCTCCTGGGAGTCCGACTTTACCGACTCCTCAGCCTCATGGCGTGTGTTGTCATTGTGTCAAAACGAATACAGGGTCTCTTGGAGACGGGTGAGTCATAGACGAGGAGGAAAGCGCTGACGAGATTTGATGGCATCCTGAATCTTTAGGTCAGGGTTCATTGCTATTTATATGCTGAGGACGAGTGGGGTTCTCCATCCTCAAAGGTCAGGCTCATTAAACTCTGTCTCCAGAGTGGACCTTGCCAAGGTTTCTCACAAGTCAAAGAAGACTTTACATGTAAATAGTTTCATTAAACCACTTTTTATCCGCAGTCTGGTAGTTAACTCAAGTGTCAGTTGTTAAGCATCAAACTGACCATTTGCTATAGCCCCCTTAGTTACTGTTGCTATGCTGCTTTCCATCCTTGGTCCCTCTGCACATACGCAGCTTACAATGAAAACAGCGGCAGATTGAAATTCATAGTAAATTTTGAAACGGTTGGCTTCACACAGAAGTTAACAAAAGCAGTGTAGTGTCATTTTCAGCTGCACCAAGAAGTCGTTTTTAAGCAAAAATGATCAAAAAACCCATTGCACATGACTCGGCACCAAACGGCAAACAGACACAGTTAGTAACCAGCTGGTGAACATAGTGGAGCATTTAACAGCTACAGAACCAGGGTCTTGAACAGGTGTCTGCTGGCGACACACTCCAAATCATGCTGCTGCTAAATAAAGAAACAGCATTATCATTCATTGTCATGCAGAGCTAGTTAGCCCTTGTATTATAGTGCAGTACTTTTAATACTGGAAATCTTATTCGTTTAAACAGAACTTTTGGATGGTTTGAAACCATACTTGCGACACAGAGATTAGATTTATGCTTTAATGTTGGTATTTTCAATTGGTAAAAAAGTGTAATATTAAAATATTACATTTAAAATGAGAAAAGGATTCCAACATGAAGAATAAATGATGAGTTTGATGAATAAAATCTAGCCATCTAATGCAAGTTTCACTAGAGTGTAACTTCTCAAAATCAAATAAAGACCAGGACAGAGCCACTATTACTCTAAACTCTAATACACTAGCATATTGGCTCCCATAGGATGGATGTTCCCTTCCTGAGCAGGCATTTTTCTTACATGAGCTGTAATCTCACATAATAACATAGTTAGCTAATTGTCTTTGGAAGTAACTGGATTGCTAGGTTATCAGTCAGTTAACCGGACTAACGTTTGCAGCATATTTTGGAGCAGATAAACATACAGTTTAATTCATTCATTGTATTTTCACTTTTTTGTTTTTGGAAAGGCAATGCAAAAGACACCATCCTCCTCTTTAGATAGTGATAGCACTCTTAGCCTCATGTGTGCCATTTCAGGATATGGTGCAAACCAGAAACTTGTTGCTTAGTTATGGTTGCTTTGCTATGATTGGACTGTTATTGTTTTGAAGAGGTATTTAGGAAGCAAATAATACTTTGGCTCAATTTACACCAAAGCCTGTTGAACTCTTCATGAGATTTTATGTTCCTGGTTAATTTTTTGAACCCGGTCAACTGTAAATGATGCGTCAGAAGCCCAAAGCCCGAGAACAAATGAAATCAGTTGATTAATAATAAATTAAACTTTGTAATTTGCTTCAGGGGAGCAGGTCAGTCATCAGTTACCTGACAGAGCAAGCCTCCACAGAACATTGTATTGATTAGCGCTGTGCTGGGTGTACCCAATCAATTATTGACACAAACATTTTGCTCCACTGTGACTGCTTAATAAGAAACCCAACACTTGTTTATATAGTTGAGTTTACATATTTCAACAATGTGGCAACTGTTTCAAGCTCTTTTATTTGTTTTCTAAATGTCTGGTCAGTGCATTCCTACTTTTTCAACCACAAAATGTTTCAGAATGTATGCTCAAAATCAAGTTATTTCCATATTCATGATTTCTGAATATTATGCTGTGTGTTGATGCTTTTCTGAGGAACACTTCGGCCAGATGGTATTCAAATCTTTTATGCTCATTATCAGAAACTGCTCTTCCCCAGATGGAAGGTGATAATTCCAACATCTCCAAGTGCTACAGTGTACAATAATAACAGTGCAGTATATCACATATTTTCCATCATGGTGTCTGGCTTCTGATCAGATTCATCATCATGTAACAAGGCAGCCTGTCATGAGAGTCTCTCAGAGTTCAGGTAGCCAGAGCTGCGTGATTGTTACAATCAGCTGAAGAGGTGTCACGCGGTGGTTAAGTGGTCCTCAAGTCAAAATTATTCAGATTTCTAAATATGACTTTTGAGCATTAGACAGGATGGAGGTGACATTATTCCAGTTTCCAGTTGTAATGCCAGATAACATCAACATTAGGCCTCAAAGATATTGTGACGCGTCACACTAGGAGAAGTTTAGGTGGGAATAATAAGTAGTGATGGCTGAATTACATTTAGCTCTGCCATTTCTTGTTCAAGAGGTAGTGTACACCTACTAAACTGGACCAGACTCTGGTACAGCTTCTGCCATGTAGTGTAAATCACTTTGGTTGGCAGCACTATCAGGCAGGTTATTAGCTTTATAAAAAAAACTATGACCTGGACTCAAGCAAGGAAGTTCTTTCTTCTGCAGACCACCGAGACAAAGATGATTTGGGTATGACGACTGATTGGACCAGGTCTATTCCAGTCTGGGTCAGTTGGTGGTGATAGTTGGCAGATAAAATCATAGAGTGTGATATATAAAGATTCTGCCAGTCATTCTTTTCAGACATGTTCGATATTTGCAACTGACTCTGGTGATCAATGATGTCACTTGTGTGTCACCCGAGGGGGACATTCTGCACCTGTAAATAAATCGCTTTACCTGAAGTTAGTTCCCTCACCTCTGCAATTTTTTCCAACACTTTTGGCCCTTTTTTAAGCACAGATTGCACTGAGTATAAACAGAGCTAACTGCTGATTGCTTCTTTTTCGTATAAGAAAAGACAACATCAGGCATTCTCATGTGATTTGCAGGGTCATCTACACCAACTACCATCCAACCAGCTGTTGCTCACCATTCGTTCAGTGTGTTGTCCAGTGTTACTCAGTCAAAATGCTGCATGTTCCTCTCTCCATCCTCCTCCTCACTGATCAGATGTTCTGCTCTGTGTAGGAGGCTCCTCACTTTTATGTTCAACGTAAGAAGTGGTGGTTAAAATGAAAGTTAAAATTTAAATAGTGGTTTTTGTGAGTGGGTTTCCAGCACACTGTGTTCTTCATGCTCTCTCAGGCTTCACATGAGTGTGACGTGCACCCTTTATTTCTCTTTTTGTGTTTTTTGACCAACATCTGTATTTTTACAAGCATCTGCAAATGCCAGTAAAGGTACTAAATTCAGAGTTTTCAGGGAAACTGTGAGACGACTATTTCAGGAGTGTAGTCTGAGGCGGTTCTGCTAATATGATGCACTTGCTGTATATATAATTGTATACAATTGGGCAGAAGCCATGAATAATAATTCTCATAAAATATTGAAAAAATAATGCAAAAATCTGTATATTAAAAAAAGAACAATCCTGCTTAGTGATTTTGGTCCTGCACTAGATTTCTCAACCTTCATGGCTCAGCTGCATACTCTCTCTCTGGTAATAAAAATGCCAGTAGGTGTGCATATGTGTGTCTTTTGCTAGCATTTGTATGTATGTGTGTGTGTGTGTGTGTGTGTGTGTGTGTGTGTGTGTGTGTGTACATGGAGGCAGTTTTTGTTCCGTCAGAAACAAACTGAAAGTGTGGATGTAAAACTAAGGTATGAAGGCAGGAACCAGAGCTCCAAGTGACCATTGAGTCGCTGAGATCAAACTGAAACATCCACAGCAGCATGATACACTTTACACATGGAAAAATCTGCAAATGTCTGATGATTTTATTAGAACCACCTCTTTACAGTTCTTCGTGAAACTGTAATGTGCCATGTATGCAAACACCAATGGAAATATCTAACTGGAACACCACATGTTTTCATGTAAATAAAGGAAATGTTCCCGCAGCTAAACTACTTCAGTTGTGGCGATGAGAAACATCAAAGTGTTTAATATATGAGGACGGTATTCCTTTTCATAATGAAGCTGCTATCAGGATAGAACAGACTCCCTCCTCATACAAAAGGCTGAGACAGCAACACGGAGAAAATATCTTAATGACTAATTACATTTTAAGACGAGCAAATGGTTTATATTCAAAGCTGTGACTATGCTTTAATCCTGTGAGCAAAGAACAATATTATTTGAAAATCCCACACCGCCCATATGGGCTATTTTACATGACATGAATTAGTGGGCTTTTTAGTTTTTCAATTGCTGTGTACACTGTGCACAGCAAACAAACTTTGCCATTATGAAAAGAATAACATTGGGATTTGGCTTGTACATTAAAGAGGGGATCACACCATAACTTAGAATGGTATAGTGTGTTTTGTGACAGTGGGGGATTAAACGCTGCTGCTGAGATGTGATTGAATTATACTGAAAGCTTGCTTGAGTTTTGAGGCTGTTTTCAGAGCCACCAGAATGCAATGCAATGTGTCATGACATATCAAATGAAATTCACTGCTGTAGAATATATTAGACTGCTTGTCAGAGCGGAAATAATAATGCAGTCATGGTTTATCAGTGCTTTCAAAGGCTTGTCATAAGTGATGAAATATGATAATTGTATTTTCAATATCAGGACCAAAGTGGGGGCGGTGAATGATGCAGCTTTCTTGGTAAATCTGGAGCTTTAGGAATAAATCATTAAAGTTCATATGAACTGCTGGCTTGTTTAACAGCATCTAATAGATAATAACTGACCACACTGCCTACAGTTGGAAGCTGCGTACGCAATCCTCAGCTTACCTCCAAGCATTTTTTCTTCAGGAATGCTTGAAATAACTGTATAAATGACATTTTTAAGCAGTAAAGGAAATAGTGCTCTCAATGTAATGTAAAAATACTGTTGAACAGAGTAAGAGTCTTGTGTTACAGAATTATAAGTAAAAGCACTCATCGTGCAGAATGTCCTCATTTTTTCTTACCACCTCTATATAAATTGGATTTTTATTAATTATACAATAATCACTCTGCACATCAATGCAGGTATTTTCAGTTGTCTGGCTGATTAAACCTCTGCTTAAGTTCAAGGTGGCCACAGCTATGCTGGGAATCACATGAGGTCAGTGGACGCCGTTGTTACAAGAATGATGATGGTGTAACTCATCCTGCCCTAACAGGTGCAACTAAGCTAAAGAAAGACTCAGTCGATCATTGACTGTGCCCAAAATCTACCCCCTCTATTCAATGCACAATATTTATTGTTTGCGACTATATTTGAGTGTCCGCATTCTGGAAGTGTAATTTATGCATTGTATGCAATGAATAAAGTATGGTGCATGGCGTGGACAATACTACAATCTGATTGGTCTCCTTCCATAGATGCAGAAATTGTCACGTGACACTACAATTGCAAGTGATGATACATACAAAACGATTGGATTAGATTTAACTATATGAAGTGCGGTATAGCATCTGACTGGAAATGCAATGTGCAGAGTAATGTATAATGTACAATAAGAGGTAGATATGTATGAGATATATACAGTGCGAACAGTATGAATGTGCAGCACTTACAGTTATATATAGTATAGTGCAGGTAATGGCAATGACACACAATTGTCTGGAATCTCAGTCTATGGCTCACTCTTACGTAAACTAAGAAATGACACACAAAAATACAGTGAAAATGATTTCAAATAAATAATTAAAATAATAAAATCCCCTCTGTATGTTGCCCCTTAGGGTACAAGGTCTTTAAATAAAACTAATTTAAAGGTCCTGTACACCCATATAGGTGTTTTAAGTTATTGTGGTTAATTAGACCTTGACTGTTGGGTGAAGATATGCTTGATAAAAGTGTAAATTCTTTCACTCCAAATGCAAAGTGAGACTGACATCAATTAAGCACAGTGTGTACATGTCCACACAGTCCTGAGCATAGGTCTAATGAGGCAACATAAGTGACACACACACACGCACGCACGCACGCACGCACGCACGCACGCACGCATGCGCGCGCGCGCACACACACACACACACACACACACACAATTCACATTTCTCAATTGCAGTGCAGCAACCTCCCTTAATCTTTCAGAAAATATACAAGTAAACTCATTTCTATAAAAGACTCTCCACAGAAATGTCTTGGACATTGTGAGGGTTTTTATAGTGTGGCAGATGTTAAGTATGTATAATAAAAGCTGATGTGTTTTGTCTGTTAAATGTTAATCTGCATGTAACTCATAACTGTGTGTGTAAAAGAAATGTGGGCAAACTGAAAAAAAAAAAAAAAAAATTTTTCTTTGAAATATAGCACAAGATACCCAAGAAAAAAGTAAACTATTACTGCAAAACTGCACGTAAGTGCAGTGCTTGAGTAAATTTACTTTCCAGTTGCTGGAAAGTTGTTGTATAAATACGACTAGAAGATGCTGAAAAAATTAAATATAAAGAGTCCAAGACCAAAAGTGACATTTTTGCAAATGAAAGGGACGAGCTATATCTGCTTCACAGATAGTTTTCTCTTATCTTTTATTTCTGATCTTGAGAGAGGAAGTCATTATCTTACCTTTCTTTGTGCTCAAAGCAAACCTCAGGGGTGAGAAGATCAAAGTGATATTATTAGCCGTTGTGTCCTGTGTGTCTCTGGCACGGCTCCTGGAGTCAGCTGTCAAGTCTGACACAACATCTCACCCCTGCATCTTTTTCCTGTCTTCTTCTGCATTCTCCCTGGATGTGTGTGTGTTAGTGGAAGCATGTGTGTACGTGCATGTGTGTGTGTGTGTGTGTGTGTGTGTGTGTGTGTGTGTGTGTGTGTGTGTGTATGTGTGTTTCAAGGGCAGGTTTAAGAATTAATACACCTGGCTATAAAGGTTTGCTTGCAAATGTTAACCCATGGGGCTCTTTTAATTAATCAAGAGGACGAGTGATCTCTGCCACTACTTCAGAGGGAGGGAGAGGGCAGATGTCACATGATATTATCTAGGAATGGAGGTAGTAATTAATCAACTTGACAGCCCTTGATTTGTAAACATGGCTAATTTAGTGCATTTTTTCTTCAGGAATCACACAGGTACGAGGCACATCTCACTGGTCATGACAGGTTTAAATTGCCCTTCAGTAAAACTGGGCAAGCAGCCAAAGATTGTGCTGCTATTTGATTTAGACTGAGTTTGACATGCTGCTTAAGTGAATATGAATTGGGGATCAGCTCAAAATGAACCAAGTTTTTTTTTTATTTTTTTTTTTATTATTATTATTTTTTTTAAGAGCTATGTAGTCTTTAAGAACACACAGATTTCACAGTGGATTTTGCACAGTTTTAAATGTTTTTTGGGAAATGTAAATTCTGTTCACAGTCATGAAACTATGGAAGCCTATAGTGGACTATATTAAAATGCTAAAGTAAACTTGAAATTGAAAATGTATATCCGCAATAGCAATATCATTTTCCACATATGTTTGTACTATTTGAGTAAAAATTAAAATAAAAATGCAAAATCCAATTTGCATTGTCAAATACTTAACCTTCTCTAACGTGGACTTTACTCAAATGCAATAAGCGAAACAGGGGCCCAGTCTTTGCATTTACATTTACATGTAACCACTCTCTTTTGGTGACAAAAATCTGAAAATGAAAATGGCATTTGACATTTAAGTTTCAAAGATTAACCTGCTTCAAACTGGACAATATTCAAATGCACAGTTTATTGCACTCTTTTGATGTCAAAGTGAAAATCAGAATCAGTTTACTCAAATAAAATACACATGAGGAAAATGATAATATTTTTATGGAATTACATTTTCATCTTCAAGCTGAAAGCAGCATTTTAGTATTGTATCCAATGGGTGTCCATAACCTCCAGCTCACTTTAACTGTTTTATTTGTCCTTTTTCATGATTGACCATCTGTTACCTGTAATCAGATCTGTTTAAAAGCAATATTGTTCTTTATCATGTAACTACGGCATCGTAGGTCTGTTATTTGTATCACCCTGTAAACCGCACTTGTTGCTAAAAATTTTGTTTAACCCAACTCATATAGGAGACTGGTGTAATAAACCTGGGGAGGCCATTCTGAGCTTGCTATTATTTTGGATTATTGATTACTTGGTCTGTGGGATTAATTGTTAAATTATTACTTGGGAAATTAAATGCCTTCCAAAGTTTGGTGGTTGAAGCATGAGACCGGTCTTTAGACCATAAACAAATGGTTTTCTCTGCTTTTCTCTATGTCTTAATCATACAGGTGGCTGATAAGAAATAGTCATATATATATATATATATATATGCGCATTTTAAATGCACTGACAAACATTGTTGTCCTCACAACAAGGGCACCCGATCACCCGAAACAACTTCAGTCAACAACTAGACAAACAACATAAGGAGTGAGGGCCTTAAGCCATGGCAGTAAGCCAGCATGTACACATCAAGAGCTCTGATACTGAATGACCTAAAGTAAATGCAATACACTGTTATGTGTGCTTTTCCTGCCATGACAAGTCAAAATGCCTGCCATTAAAAGGTCCTGTATTGAAAAAAATGAAAAATGCCAACATTGATTATCCTACTTCATGACCTTTTACAATTTCTAATAGCAAACATTGGACTGCCTCTAAATCTGGTGGCATTCTCCACAGTCCTGGTACTTTGCCTACTGCGTCGAGCATCCGAGTCAACACAACCATGAATGTGTACATATTTATATATATAAGTAAGAGTGGATAGTTACTTCAGTGATGACCTTTGTGTGCTCTATAAGTCACACGCAGTGGGGGGTGCAGATTCCAGGGAGTTTTGCGACAGGGGACCAGGAGAGGACAATAAATGAGTAATGGCTACTGACAGAAAGTCTGAAAACAAACATAGAATCCTGCTTGAATAATGCAACCTTATTGACAATGTTTTGGGGGCACAAACGCAGTTAAAATACTAGTAAAATATTAAACAGCTGAAGAATATGTTTTTACCCACATTTCAGCTTCTTCACCTTATAAAGTTGAGCCCATTTGGTTTGGTGAGAATATCTTTAACAAGGTCAGACTTGAAAGAAAATGTACTGACTGTAGTTGAATCCCGATTCCCAAAACATTTGGGACACTGTATAAAACCACACAAAAGAGACTAAAACAGAATGCAATTATTTGCAACTGTGTTGACTGACAAAGGTTTTATGAAGTGTTCCTGAGCCCGTGTAGTAATCTCCTTTATACAATCATGTGTTCACAAAGTAGTGAACCTCTCTCCATCCTTGCTTGGGATTGACTGAGTCTTTCCAGGATGCCCCTTTCATCATGATACTGTCACCTGTTACCAATGAACCTGTTTACCTGTGGAATGTTCCAAACAGGTGTTTTTGGAGCATTCCACATCTTTCCCAGTCTTTAGCTGCTCCTGTCCCAACTTGTTTGAAACGTGTTGCTGCATCAAATTCACAATAACTATATGATGAGGCTGATGATGTACAATATTTAAGATATTGTCTTTGTACTGTTAACACAGTACTCTAACTTGGAATCGGAGTTGTAATTAAAGTCTAGCTGTATAGAATGAATTAATATAGTGTTCACTTGAAATACAGTTCGAATTTTTATACATGAGGGGTGAAATTTGGTATTTGCTGTTTTGGTGTGTTCCCCAAGAGCCATGACTCTGACCTTGGCTTTATTAAGCAACGGCCCTACCTCCAGAACTCAATGAACTGTCAGATCAACCCCTGCTGCATCTAAATGTTTTCAGATCTCTACAAGAATCCATTTGGACTCAGCTGTCAATCAGTCAGGCCCAAGCTCTCTCTCCCATAATTTGATTTAATTCTGCAGCATACAGTAGTGTGTGTGTGTGTGTGTGTGTGTGTGTGTATGCAGGCATGTGTGTGAAATCAAATAAAAGTCATACATATTTCTGCAACTGATGCAATTTTATTGAAAGTGCTTATTTCTGGAGGGAAGTCCAGCTTATCTTTGATTAACAGGTTGTGTGCGTGTTTCATATTTATTCATTTATGGCAAAAATATATTGAATCTAAGATATACCAGGAGGACTAATTTTAGCTCCAAAGTAACTAAAACCACCACCACCGAAACACCTTTGAATCTGGTTACTTCCAATTGGTATATAGGTGTTACCCATCTCTCAGCGAGATGTTTAAGAAAATCATGAAAATCCATATTTATATTTGTCTACTTTCAGAGCATAAAGGGATGCTACATTGTAGTGGCATCAGTGTAATTACATGTAGCTATATATGAGTAGATACTTTAAATATGAATATAGATTACCTAAATTTAGATTGCCTGTATGAAAATATAGTTACTTATCTAGATGAATGTAGTAAATGGCCTTGTTTTGAAGAACTCCTAGACAAATCCTCAGAAAAACAAGCAAAATTTAAATTTTCTGTGGTATTGTTAGGAATTTTCATTGAACTTTGACTAGTGTAAGGCCACCCCAAGAGACTACAACAAGATGAACATTTGAATTCAGCCCATGCCATACTGCACATACTGCACATATCACTTTATATTTTATATATACCTCATCTGTTCACTTATACTTTTTACTTTTACTGCACTGCCACTTACTACCTGTTGCACATGTCACTTGTTTACATACCGTGTTGCACATGTTTTTATGGTTTAATAGAAATCACTTGCACTACCTGCACCTACCTCTTAATGTTTATACTGTTTATACTGTATATACTGTTTATACTTCATGCCACTTGCACTATTTACATGTATTTATATTTTTTGGGATATTTGACTATTTGCACTTCTGGTTAGATGCTAAACTGCATTTCATTGTCTCTGTGTTGCACTCTGACAATGACAATAAAGTTGAATCTAATCTAAAAGTTGAATCTAATCCTGCTGTGATCCCATCGTGTTTTCCGGCAAATAAGGCCCAGATGCAGATTTTGTCACCTTTTGACAGAGCCAGGGTAGTGGTTTCCCCCTTTTTCCAGTATTTAGGCTAAGCTAAGAGAGCCAGCTGATGGCTTTAACATCATATTAACAGATGTGAGATTGGTAAATGTCCTTTCATCTTTCTCTCTGTTAAAAATCGAGTGTGTGTCTCCAAACATGTCAAACTACTCCTTCAAGTAGGCTCATATTAGAACTGGTGGATGTCCTTGACAGATTACTACTTGCCTTTGTCATGGTACTACAGTCTGCAGGAAGTACTGCAGGAAGGAACAGATGATTATTCTCATGTGGGGGAACAGGATGTCCTGAAGGTGGAACTCCCCAGAGAATAGATGGGTTAGGTCATGAAAGGCCTTGTCAGCCTGCCAAGGCAAAGTTCAGACAGGTCAGGCACCTTAGCCCATTACTTCATGTTTTTAACTTTGTTTTCTTTCCCATGACTTTTGCATATGACAATATTGAAAATCAGTGGTTATTCAATGATTACTTGGCCACATGCTGAGATTTCTGCACATCCAGTGGAAATGCAAGACTCCTGATGTCCACCACCACCCAGGGTCATATAGAATGTATGCATGGACCTCCCAAATAGTCTCATCATGGATATTTTTCCTTCCTTTGTGCTGAAAACAATGAAAGAGTGTATTGAAAAGTTTTCTGAAATGTGCAGTTGTATAGGGGAAAAAACACTTCCGTGCCAGTAAATATAAGACTGTTCTGGGATTTTTAAGCTTAGGCCGGCCAGCACAAATAAATTCCAAAATTTGGATTGTATTTGTCCAACAACTGCCCTGTAAAGGAACATATTAAAAGCAGGTAACTATTGTAACACAACATCAACCAAAAGCCAAACAGAGTTCTATATTTCCAGTATTGTTAAGGTTTTGTTTGGATTCTGGGTCCATGCATTGTTTTGCTGATTCCTGGCTCTAATTGTGGAGATGTAATCCCTATTTTTGTCTATGACAGGCCAAAGCCACTGAGTAGAGAAAGTTACACTGATATTGCTGCAATTCCTACAAGTGACCAAGAGTGTTCAATAGATGGAGCAGCTGACTTATTGCCTTCTGTAGCAACTCTCATGCAATTGGACAGTGACTCAAAGACTGGAAGGTTGCGGCCAATGTCTCCCCCAGGATATCTCAACAATAGCAGGCAGCTCGACTGAAAAAAAAAAAAAAAAAAAAAGAAAAAAAAAAAAGTAAGTATATCTTCCTGTGGAAAAAAAATATTGTCCAATCACATATTTTTTAAAATTCCTCAATCTTTGGAAGGTAATTAGAATAGAGAAAACATTTTTAAACACTTAAATACTATGTTAAAATTTACATTTCAAGCCAAAGTTTGCTCAACAAAAAGTATTATACACTTATTTTTTCTATTCCCATAAAATGTGCTTGCACTGATGGACACCATTTTCCTTATTGAAAGAAAGGTACCAAAGCCCAACCCCTTCACATGTGGTATCATTGAAAAGCCCTAAATGTTCTCTGTAGATAGCAAAAGGAGTTAATTAAGTAGTATGAAGTGGGTGTGAGATATTCAGGTTAACAAATGTCCTCCACAGAGGACAAATTTGAACTCCTGGTAGTCAGGAGGATATGTATAAGCTTGGTAGGGAAAGATAAAAATCTGTAATGTTGCAGAAAATGTGTAATATTGCACAAGATATTGCATGGATGTAATAACAAGATGTTGAAACATAAGATCACAAGTAGTGCAAACGGTAGGCATGTCAACACAGTGCATTAAACAATGCTAGAGTTGAGCTGTCTGAATGAAGGACCTGTAGTAGCATTCTGCTTTGGGTTTCATTTGAGTGTAATATTGATCTTCTCATCTAGGTCTAAGAAAGAGAACAATAATATATCCCAAAAATGAAATTTCATTTCCAGTAGTAGCAGCTGATGATTATTTGTATGTGTTTTACCATCTAGCTTGGTGCAAGTTGGTTGCAAGTTGTCTGAACACGAAAGACTCAATGTACTGAGAACCTTAACTATAGCTTGTAAAGGCTGTTGCATTTATTCACACAAAGACAGATTTAATCTTAAGGACACTGACTGACTGACTGCTGCTACAGTGTTTTCCGTCATATCAGTTGACTGTATAATGCGGCTTACCTGACACAACTGACCCCTTTCGAAATTGCCCCTGATGAGTGCTGTTACCTACTGTAGTGCACAGCTGCTTTGTAATGTTCAGTTGCAAATACAGAAGCAGTTTAGAGAGCTGCCCCCAAGGCAGCTAACACAGCCAACAGTGGGAGACTGCTTCTCTGTATCTGTATTTTCTATTTGAATCAGTAGTTTTCCTTTGTGCATAATCATTTGCTCATTTCCTTGAGAAAAAAAGCTGAATGTGAGCATATTTTGTGATTGTTACAGACCTCCGACAGATGCATTTTTAAGTTCAGTGGTCGGCCAGTGAGGGCTGGTCAAGCTGAACTTGCTTTTTGCATAAATAAAGAAAAGGTTTGGGGCCACATTCAACCATCCATTTAAGGATATTTACCACTGCTGCTGTGTAAAACATTTTGAATTTTGAAATTTCGAATTTTTACAAAATTTGGATGATTTTGCTCTTTTTATGCATGAAACAGAAAAAGGGAAAAATATTCACACACCAGGTATTTTATCTGAAGCTGCAGCATCTGAGATCATCAAGAGGTCAGTGCTTGGAGGATGACATTTCCTGAGCAGCTCTCTCTGGAAGGTTGGGAGAACAACACGCTCTTCAACACATGGCTCTGATGTTAGCGTGATTCTCTAACATGTACTCTCACTGTTCATCCTTACCAATTGTATAGATTCATATCCATGATGAGAAATACACTGCATGAAGGTACTGGAAGTCTTCTTGTGAGAAACATTAAATGCTGCAGTAGGTCTGGATGCAAATAAGCTTTGGCCGGTCAAATCCACCCCAAAATGTCAACACTGTTTGTGGCACAGCATCGATTTATGCAAGAAATGTGCAAATAAGGCTCTGGTTCTCTGACATTTTAGCTTCTCCTCCCAAATCTTAAAAAAAAAAAAATGATATAATTTTATATTTTTATTGTTGCTCCTACACGTGTGTGTATGTGTGGCTCATAGCTGGCCTCTGCTGGACACAGGGGATTTATAATCATGTCTCAGAGGGGCTACAAGTAAGTGTTTCCTCATTTGCTGTTTTAATTTAATGGTAACAACACTGCCACTGTGCAGGCTGAGCACAAGCTTAACTCTTCTGGATGCCTCCATGGCTGCAACAGAGCTCTCTGTGGATGCCATGCAATTCACTGTAACTGTAACAGCGCATCTAATGGTTTCTGTTCTTTCCAATGTTGCTCATGCTTCAATCCCTCCCCAGGGTCATTATAGGGTCTAATATCTGTGACAGCTACACAATAGGATTTAGAACAGTGAGGAGGTCAGTTTTTTTTTTTTTCCTCCAAGAATCAGCATTATTGAGTAAGTAATTCCATTAAGATGTTCTCAGTGCTTTAAGGACAAAGGTGTGTGTGAGTTAATTTAGGAGAAAATAAAACCATTTCAGTGAGTGAATGTAAACATAAACAAAACAAGCTGGATAGCAATTTTTCAATAATGTGGCAAAAACTGATAAACTGCCTGCATCCATTTTCTCTTTATTGACTGCTCACTGGGACTAAGTGGTGTGATTAGGGGCAGATTTAGAAGTGTATATAATTGAACCAATTTTTTCATCATCTGGGAGAATAGTTTATAATTAATTCTGAATACTTCTCAATTAGCCCTCCTATTAGCTATGCAATTACTAGATATACCACCACACAAAAGTGAATTATGTGGACAGCATCAGGCTGTGCTGCAGTTTGACACATCATGTCAGCAGTTGATGGTAAATGGCTGCTGAAATATACAGGTGGTTAATATTTCACAAAAAAGGAGAAAAAAGGAGAAAAAAATGTTGCCATTACTACCTCATTGTGTAAATGTGTGACTCAGCGCACTAGGTGTTCGGACCATGTTTCAGCTCTTGCCAATGGCACTCACAAGCATCACTAAAAAAAAGAGAAAAATAAAACAGAGGAACATTGCCCATTGCCGCTCGCCTTGAGTATGTCAGCCACTGTGGTGCAGGAAGCAGTTTAAGAGCACACTGTCATCCATCTGTGCCTGTGGTGGCAGCTACGGCTGCAGACACCCTGTATTCATCACCACCGACAGGTTACAGATCTGCTGATTCGTGGAGCTGCGGGAGGGGGCGGGTTGTGTGAGGGAGGGCCTCTGAAGGAGCGGGAAACGAAGCAGGCCAGACGGTGGGGGCAAGTGAACAGTGCATTTCCCACCGCAGCAGTTGACAGTTTCACCCCTGCTGCTTGGAGATGCCTGATTTCCTCCCACCATGGTTGGCTTAGTGAGAGCACTGCAAATAGACCTAGATAATAATTTAACCTCTGGGACAAAGCCACCAACAGCTGGCATGGTGGCTGAAAATGTGAGTTTTTATCATCAGGGCAAGCACATTATGGGTATAAAACACAACATTACTTTAACAAATGTCTAAAAAAAAAAAAAAAACTCTGGCTGTGTTCAAATGTAAATTACCTTCCTTGCTACTGTATGTTTGCATTTCATAGTGATATATTCTAATTCCTTTTCTCTACATCTTATTTGCTACATGCTACTTCAGGTTACAATGTTTGTCCTCCTTCGTTGCTCTTCCTGGGCTTTTTTGTGGAGTTTTTCTAAGGATAGAGTGCGTAAAGTCAAGTTATTTACACAAATCAGAAAGTTTACTGTTTCAAACCTGAATCCGTGATTAAGTTTCACCTTGAATTAAACTACACATGGAAGGAATATTAATTAGAGAATGGAGAAAACATCAACTTTGATGTGGCAAGTATACTGTACTTAGCAAGAGGGCCGTCACATTCAGCCTGTGTTGAAATTCCTGACCTTCACAACCCACCAAACACTGCTGACAGCCAGACATGTCGAGGGAGGCCCGAGATGCCAATGTGCCTCTGAGTCTGATCAAAGGGCTTGTTACAAATTTATTCACGCCCCATGGTCACTTTGTTACCAAGCCAATTATATCACAGCTAAATGTTTAGTCAATCAGAGGGGAGGGAAATGGTGCCCTCAACTCATTTGAGTGCCTGGCTTCATTTCACTTCACATCAGCCAGTACCATATCACTATGAAGGAGCGGTGCAATTGCTAAATCATCTGCTCATAATCTCTCCCCAACTTGAATTAAGTGGTGTGAACATATGGTGCTATTTATGATGACAAATGTAATACCAGTGACAATGAAACTAATTGAAATGTACGGTGGAGATGCTAAGTCTCCACAGTTCATTTGCATATTTACAAAAGCAACACTGATCGGTAGTTGTGGGTGTAATTTTATTAGATAAATCTCTTCATCAGCAAAGCTTGCAGTGTCGACTGACTACATCTATAAATAGAGAACACCTAGAGGAGTATGAAGTAGATGAGGTAATAATTGTGGTCAATGGAAGGCACTAATAACATCTTATCAGATTTTACAAAGACCTTAAAGAGCTGTTGCAGAGAGGAAATATAGCAGTTTTGTATATCTGTGTGATCACTAGAAACCACTAACAAATGCTGTTCTCAGAATTCCCTAGTTCCTGCTGTTCCTTACGGGTGACTCACAGGACATAATTGTGATTATACTGCATCTGGTTCAGCTGAAAATGTCACAGGTGCACAAACACCCTCAGACTAACGTTTTCTGAATGCACTAATCTGTAACTCACTCTGAAAACGGAAAAAGAAACTTGAGACATGAATTAAATAAAATGAACCATCATTAATTCACCCTTTTAGAAACATGACTGAAATGAGGTTGGTTATAGTGGAAAGCTATAATTTATCTATACATAATAAATGTATTTTGAAAAGTAGTAACAATTACTTTTGTGTGAGAGTTTATTCACTTAATTGTCAAATGCATATTAATGTAGTCTAATCCAAGCACGGTGCCATTTTATATAATGCTGCCTGAAATGTATTTTTTTTAATCAACTGCACAGCAACTTGCCAAGAGTCAGCTGGCTTGCTGATAGACAGTGAACTCATCTCCATAAGTCGGTGATGTTAAACTTGAGCAGCGTAGCGCTGGCATGTGCCAGATGGGAGGACTACATGTAATTTATAATCAGAAAAAGAGCACACTTGTGCTTCAGAAAAATGCACCAACAGCTTTGGTAAACAATGAAAACTTAACTCATATCTTTCACATGGTTTGACATGGTTGGTTCCAAATGGAAAAGGTTTATATAGTCTTTGCCATCAGCTGGAGGTTGCCCAAGTTTGGTTTTGAAGATGGTTGCCGGGGTATCAAACTCAATTTCATCCAGAGCCACATCAGCAGTATTGTTACCCTCAATGGGTAAAATGTATACATGCATGTACTTGTTATCATATTCTTAGCATATCACATCACATACATATCACATACATATCACATTGCATCTGTAATAAATTAATAATAAACATGTTCAGCTTGCTCTCATACCTTCAGCAGACACTGCTTCAAAAATTCACCTTCTGAAAAACACTTTGATGATCAGGTGATTTCTTTAGCCACAATAAAGCTGGCTTTCACAGTTTTTTCTATAAATTGTGAAGAGATATTCATATTCTGTTGCCTTTTAATTATTGGACTTTTTGTTGCTTTTCATGGTGACAAAGGTTAGCACACGTGGCTCCATATTTGCTGTAAATGTGCTGCTGTAAACTGTACTTCTTTGGCACTCCCTGGTGGTAAAGAAGGCATCCCAGCTTGTCTCCATTGCACACAAACATGTCATCACTTTCCCATCTCTCATTTGCCTGCCTTTCCTCTATATCAACTTTTCTTTTCCTGGACATTTGGTAGGCTGCTGCTATAGTATCAATGTCCTCAGTCTTCACACTTGGCTGCAGTCAGAGCTCACAATGTAGGTTTTACTGACAATTTTAACCGATTCTGGATTGTCTGTCTCTTTTTTAAATGGATGGTATCCACTGAAGCCAATGAGGTACTTGGATGCTGAATGCTAACTCATCCACGAGTGTTTACATCTCACAAATGATCAGCAGAAATCCCCTTTTCTTCTTCTATGACTCTACCTCAGTCTACTGACCTGGACATTAGAACCCCTTACTGTCCTCTGTTCTCAACTCTTCATCACATAAACTGTAGCAATGCCGCCCCAACAGCTATGAGTCTACCTAAATTTGTTCTATTCAGTGCTAGGAGCCTGTTAAGCAAAACCTTTATCCTGAATGATTTGATCACATCCCCTAATCTAAATGTTCTAATTCTGACTCAGACCTGGCAATGGACTGGCTGCTACTGCCATTTAGTCGAACTCTGCCTTCCTGACGGTAGTAATTTGAACTCCAAGAGCTGCTGAGGCCATGGCAGAGGCCTTGCTGTTGCCTAATATAACCATTTTAGCTGTAAACAAATCACTATAGATAACCTACAGAGTTTTGAGACTCGTATGTTCAAAGTCAACTGCCAAAACCCCTCTGATCCATTCAATTTACCGGCCCTGAGGCGGTAAAGGCCAAAGAATAGCTTTTTAGCAGAATTTTCTATTATTTTAAGGGATTTTTAATACCCATATCTATGCCACTGCATATGCAGCATGTCCCTGGTTTGACTCATAGCCAACCTACACCCTTGAACTCTTGATTTACTTTCAACCTGACTATAAACTCCCCCTCTTTTGACCTGATCCCCCACAGACCTGATCATAAATGTATTGACCCCTGCATTCAGTACTTATCCTATTCTGGTCTGGTATAAAGGTTTCATCTCTTTACTACAATTTGTATAATATTTTAACTTAAAGTCTAAAGTCTTTGATTTTAATGACCTGTGTTCCTTCGCACCTTATACAACCAGGTCAGTAGCAGCCACCAAATTGTTCCTGTGGATAAATGATGTTACCCATACCTGTAAGCAGACTGCAGGAGAGCTGAGAAAATAAAAGATGCAAGAACAGCTTATTCTCAGAACTAATTACTACTAATAAACACAATCCCTTTCTGTTTACCACAATCAATCAGCTTGTACAAGTTGCTCCCACTGCTATCTCTGTCACTCACCTGAAGATTGTGATTCCTACTAAACGTTTTTGAAGCAAACAAGATGAAGATCATCACATCCAGCATTGTGTCCACACTCTTCCCTTCTCATCTTTCTTGTAGTGCTCCACATTTACAAATGAAAAACAATTTCTCATTTCTTCCTGCCATCTTGATATTTTTGGTCCCACCTGTCATTGGCACTGCTCTACTCACTTTTATAAACCTGCTGCTCACCTCTAGCTTTGTCCATGATCATTTTAAGACCTCTTGTGTGCAGCTACTTAAAAAACAAAACAAAACAAAACAAAACAAAACAAAACAAAACAAAACAAAACAAAACAAAACAAAACAAAACAAAACAAAGTACTAGAACTGCTTTAAGAGTCACAAATAACATCTTTATTACTGAAAGCAAATGCTGCCTTGGATACCATTGATCAGACCATCATCATTAATCGATTAAATAGATGTGTTGGTATTTCAGCTGTAGAGTGGTTTGTGTCATATTTGCCAAATACAGACATTTTGGCTCTCCATGGGCAACTATGTGTCCTCATCCACTCCACTGTTATTTTGGATACCTCAGGGTCAGTCCTTGGTCCCGTTCTTTATACTGTATATGTTTCTCTAGGGCCAGATAATCGGTAGCTTTGGTTGTATTTCCTATCATTATTATGCAGACGACACTCAGCTATTTGTTTCAATAAAACCGGATGACGCAAGTGTTTAGCTGCTATAAAGGACTGAATGTCACCTAACTCTCTTCAACTAAATTCTGACAAAAGTGAGCTTCTCATTATTGGCCCTAAAAATACAATAACTACTGGAGAATATGGTTGTATTCTCCAGTGCCCCTTATGTGAAGCCAAACTCTAGTTATCTTGGCTTTACATTTGAATGTCAATTGAAATTTGAACACCATGTCAAGTAAATTGGTTCAATCCTGAGAAACAAATCAAAAATCGGACCATTGTTATCAGCTTTTGATGTCGAACATGCTGTATCATTCACATCCTTATTTTCTCCTGTCTTAATATCTACAGTGCCCTTTTCACAGTCAAACTGTCCTGGCTCGTTTGTACAAAATACAGCAGCCAGGCTGTTAAGCAGGACTCACCGTATCACATGACTCCTATTTTAGCCTTGCTGCATTTGGTTGCCAGCGAAGTTTAGGATTGATTTAAGATTCTTTTAATCACTTATAAGACACTACATGGCTTAGTTCCTGCCTAAACCATGTACATCTACAGTAGCTACTAAATCCTTACACCACTTAGGTCATTCAACATAACCTGTTGTCTACACCACATGTCAAACATAAAACCAAAGGCCACTGCATTTTTGTTGTACTAGCACCCAGATTTTGGAACAAAAACAAGCAAACAAACAAAAAAAACAAACAAACAAAACCGCTTTCTATGATTTTCAGGCATTGCTCTGGGTGTGACTGGGTGCTGTATGGTGTGTTCATATGTGTGTTGCACTGGATTTTTGAACCTTTCTCTCTTGTATATACTTTGTGCTTGGCATTTGTGGTTTCTTTTTTTCTGCATTGATGTTAATGTAAAACACTTTGTAACCTGTGTTTAAAAAGGTGCAATACAAATAATTGTACTTACTGACTGGCAACAATTACTCTGCTAGAGTGCCACTGCTGGAAACGGCTGTATGATACTGAGATACTGACGTCTTCCAGCTAGACACCTTCAGCGCACAGATGCATTCTGGGACATGGAGTCTTTGGACACTGCAATTTTGTAATGCAGCATTGAAGTGTATGCACAAATTATGTTCTTTTCAAGTTCTAGGGGGCCGCATAAAGTGAGAAGCCAGGTCGAATTTGGGCCACAGAGTTTGACACATATGCCTTAGAGGGAGTTTACACTGGTCAACAACACTGGGGCCCCGCAGGGGACTGTTCTCTCTCCCTTCCTCTTCACCCTCTACACCATGGACTTCAACTATTGCACAGAGACCTGCCATCTTCAGAAGTTTTCTGATGACTCTGCGATAGTTGGATGTATCAGTAAGGGTGATGAGGATGAGTACAGGGCTGCTGTGGACAACTTTGTCATGTGGTGTCAGCAGAACCATCTGCAACTAAATGTGGCAAAGGCTAAGGAACTGGTAGTGGACCTGAGGAGAACCAAGTCACCGGTGACCCCTGTTTCCATCCAGGGGGTCAGTGTGGACATTGTGGAGGACCACAAGTACCTGGGGGTATATACTGACAATAAACTGGACTGGGCAAAGAACACTGACGCTCTCTACAGGAAGGGCCAGAGTCGTCTCTATTTTCTGAGGCGACTGAGGTCCTTCAACATCTGCCAGATTATGCTCAGGAGTTTCTATGAGTCTGTGGTAGCTAGTGCTATTCTCTATGCTGTTGCGTGCTGGGGCAGCAGGCTGAGGATGGTGGACGCCAACAGACTCAACAAACTGATCCACAAGGCCAGTGACGTTGTGGGTATGGAGTGTGACTCTCTGACGGTGGTGTCAGAGAGGAGGACGCTGACTAAGCTACGGACTGTCTTGGAGAATGTCTCACACCCACTTCATGATGTGCTGGTTGGGCACAAGAGTACTTTCAGTGAGAGACTCATCCCACCAAAATGCAAGACCGGGCGCCACAGGAAATCATTCCTGCCTGTGGCCATCAAACTGTATTCCTCCCTCTGAATGGCCCTTGTCTCAGTTTATATATTTCTTTAGTTATCTGTATATATATTTTGTATATATATATAGTTTTTTTGTGTGTGTGTGTGTGTATGTGTGTGTGTATATATATATATATATAATCTCTTTTAATTGCACATACATGTTTATCTCTTCTTTCTCTTCTATATCTCTTCTATTTCTTCTTCATCTCTTCTTTTTCTTCTATTCTTTTAAGGAGCAACATAACAAAAACAATTTCCCCCGGGATCAATAAAATATATCTGATTCTGATTCTGATTTAACATGAGGGTTTGTTTTGTTTGTTTGTTTTACGTTGCCTTACAGACAGTAGTTTATCATCATCATTAGCAGTTGCTATAATGCAAAGGATTACTCTCAGATTTTGGCTTACCACCATATCTGTCCCACATTGAATATCTGAATACAAAACCAGATCCATAGACACAACCACTTAATAGAGTAAGCCCATTTGAGTAATCCATCTGTGGGTCAACTGGCCTAAGACAGCAGTTTCATCTTGTTCAGATGATAAATTAATTCATATACCAAGTGGTTTTTATTACTCTTTTAGCACTCCCTTTTCGTCTAACAGCTTTTTTCTTTTACCATACTGTTGCTGTATCTCTCAAAACCTACATGTACAGCAGACTATGAGCCAAATTTTAGTACAATGGAGTGCTGGAAATGACTAATTGAAGCAGAGGCCAGGCTGAGGAATCATTGGACACAGAAAAGGTCAGTCAACTCTCCATCACAAAATGACTTTTGGGACTAGATGAAAGCCAGAGATTGATGATACATGACAGCAAATCAGAGAATTTTTCTTTTCAAAATTCTGCCTCTCTCCACAACGTGCTGAGCACAACTGACATCTGAGTTTCTGTGGTTTATAGCTCAAAATAATTATTGTAACTGACAATTCACATTGCAACGCAGCAAGGTTTTCGTTGCAGCTGTGGGAGAATTTTTTCGGGGTCAGGGATAGGCCTTGCATGAAATTTCAAATAAGCACCTACAAACTGTGTTTTTACATTCTTGGGGAAAAAAGCCTTTGGAAGTCCATTTCTGCCAGGAAAAAAAAAAAAAAAAAAAAGAAAATTTATGGATGATAATGACTCATTTTTATGAGTTGATGAGATAGTCAGACAAACAAGTGACATCCTGTCAACTTTTGTTCCAAAATTTTGATTTACTAATTGAAAAATTTGTCTTGCAACTTCAGTTTCTTTTTATATACAGCAGATTATCAAATAGAGACATTTTTGACTTACTACTGTATTTAGTATGATCTCATGAGTTTAAAATTTTGTCTCACTCACAATTTTGCTTTCATAATTGTGCCTTAGTGAGTCAAAATTCTGGCATTCCATCCTTTCTTTTCCTCTCTTAGTGGAAATGGGCTTCCATACTTAGTTGACATTTCCTTCATCCCTTTTCCTTTTTGGTGATGTTTCACCTTTAATCTCTCTTTCATCTCCCACTGTCACCAACACAAAGGCTAAATGAATGATTCAATTTCATGTTGCTGTTTTGTCATACAATTCTTGATGAGAGCAGCTTATGATAAACATGTTTCATTAGTTTTCAAGCTGCGGAGCAATTCAGGCTTTGCCAGAGGCCAAAGATAGCCCAGTTTCATGACACTGGATGGGGCCAAAGGGAACATATCGAACAAGTGGAAATTTCCTAATATGGATTTAATTCAGCAGGGGGGAAATGCTTTTTTAATCCAAATCAGGCAATGTGTCTGTAGTATAGTGCTGTGTGCTTAGACCTAATCAATGCCCCATATCCAGTGCTATCCAGGGCCACCATGTGCTGGGCTCAGAGCATCTGGCACAAAGCGCAGAACACACAGCTGCCTGGCTGGCATCAGAGGAAAAGTCCAGAGCATTGAGTGTGCTTTGGAAAGAGCCCAATTCCAGCATCAGATTTGAGATGTGTGCCATTTGACTGATTACATCAGTGAAGAGGATTAAATTGTGATTTTATGTAATACTTTTCTCATGGCTTAGCATTTCTGAGTAGGACACATTCATTTCTGTGACAGTGGAGTTAATAACTTGCAATTTCTTTCAAGCCAAAGAACTGTGCTGCAGAATAATGCCTTGGCAGGTTCAGAGTGGAAGATTCCAGACATCCCTACACTCGTCATCACCGGTGTCCTGCAAATACTGTGATATTTCAAATTTCTTTTCTTTTATTATTGACGTTTTCTTCCATGCACAAATAAAGGTTTCATAATGTTGGAGCCATGTCAAACAATCGATGTACTAAATCAATGTTTGTTTTTTTGAAAAAGTTAACTTTGTAGAGAAGGAAGGTTCCAACATGACACGGATGACATGCAGTTGCTGAGAGGAAAGCAATATTGCTGTGATATTATCCAGCACCAGATGGAAGGATAACATATGCTGATTGCACCTGCCAAACAGGTCACAGTTGGAGAAAAGTAGAAAATACCATCCCAGTAAACATGAAAATGAAAAATGACAGTGAGCTGATATAAACAAATACATGTAGTAGTTTAAAGCATAAAATAATGAAACAGAACAGAGCCCAGTGAAGAGCTAACAGGTTTTTTTTTTTTTTTTTTTTTTAAATTGTATGCAGCTGCCTTTAAATTGTAACATTTCACTTTTCAGTAAATAAAACACAATTAGGCATTGATGTAATGGGATTTTAATTAAAACTAAAATGCCAGTCATTACAGACTATGAGCCAGTTTTGTTCTGCAAGACAGAATAATTGAATGCGGGGGAGAAGGTGTAAACCTTGCACCAGGCCACTGACAGCCTCTGGCATGTTATATCAAACTGGCAAACAGAAAGTCAGCAAATCAGATCCATAACTTTGGGACAAGCAAAGAGGGAAAAGACAATATTATTGTCATTAAAAGTCTACTGGGTAGTGTATAAATAAAACAAGATATAAAATATATAAAGATTTCCACAAGCCTATGATTGATAGTTTGGATTCTTAGAAAAAGATGAACCTACAGTATGTTGAAGGCATGTTTTCCCCAACCCCTGAAAGGATTTCTCTCAGTGAAGAACAACCACACGAATCTCAGTACCTTTAGAGAACATTAGCATGAACATAAACAACAATAAACTGGTTCCTCTGTTCTGTCCATGGAACAAGTACAGACGGTGTTTAATCACTCCTTTTCTTTTCATTTAACACAAGACAAATTAAAATTATTTTTAAAGTATTGTTATTATTCATTAAACTATTGCCTTTTCACTCTACTCCTGTCTCCTTCTCTGAGTTAAGCATTTGGATCGAGTTTCTCTGTGTGAAAACGTGATGCAATCATATAAAACTCTAACATTATTGAACTAGTGCAGTACATATCTACTCTAATATGTGCAGAAATACATACCATAGTGCAAAAAATCCGAAGATGTAGATAATAACACCTAGAAAGAAATATTCATGTAAGACACTTTAATGAGCTCACTGTTGGGGGTTATTAAAGTCAAAGTGACAGGCTGGTAGAAAGGCCAGCTCTCCCAGTCACTTAGTTCACGAACCTGTCTTTAGCCTGCCAACATTCAGTTATACAGCCAGGGACCTGACATGTGTGTTCCCACCTGTCGCCACCTAGATCCAGGTCCAGAGTCTTTCATGACCACACAGCCAGGCTGCTGGAGTCTGCTTTTGGTTGAGCAGGGAGGGTTCCAACTCAACACAAAGTCCCCACTTATGGTCAATGAAGATCTCATTTATTTTCAGAATAAGCCCATACAGCCTGCAGACTAAACATTTTCTTGGACTTTGGGGGTCCTGAATTATCGATATTTTCCAATATCGTTAGGCTTGTTTATTTTTGCAAACACTGTCGTAAAACAGTCCTACATTTGTGTTCCATCTTGAAAACATGGGATTCGATGAATTTTATAGTTCTTTGAATGACCAAACATTTCTTTGCAGAGCAAAAACATCATGTTGTCGTTTAACTAATGAAGAAACCGCAGAAAAAAAAACATTGTTTATTAGTCTTGCAGGCTAACTAGCAGTTAAGTTGAGCAGAAGCTGTTGTATAAATAATGAAAGAGTTTTTAATTAGAACCATGAGTAATTATGGACAACCTCACAAAAAGGTGAATATTGTGTGTAGTTTCATATTTGCACTAGTGTTTCTCTCAAAACAGGTGAGAAAAGTAGTGACAAGAATAACAGATATAGGGAATAGGAATGTGATGTCATCAACAGCAAATCAGCCATTTTGGAGGATACCAACGTTATCATGGTCAGTATGGTAACGTCGCCATGTAGTTTCAACCCGTACAACTCGGCGTAACTCTGTTAAACTTCTTTTTCAAGATGGTCGATAAACACTGTCATATTGTGGGCTGTAACATCCAATCGCATGACCAACAAATAAACAAACAAAAAAATTAGATCATGTGAGGTGCAGGGCCGAAGGACAGACAATGTGACTACAGCTTTGACATTTTCTCACTTAATTAACTAACTTCAGTTTTGTAATATATCACTACTTTGCTCCATCACGAGCTTCTCTTTTTACAAACACTTGTCTTTGATGCATACTTTATATATTTCTGATGATGAACAATTGACAGATGACAAATGACTGGTGACAGTGACAGATAATGACAGCTAATGCTATCCTCCAAATACGGCAGTGCTGCTCCAGAGACCTTCATTTTAATTCACTATTGGGAAGGTGAAGTCAATCTCACACTGTTGAATTTTGAGGAACATCATCTTTTCTATGTTGCCAAGTCGTGAGGATCCTGTTGCTGGTTTCCTCAGGTACATGCTGCTAACATTATATCTCTCTGTCACATAATGATAGGTTAGTAGTTACTGAAAGCTTAAACTCTTAACATGTACTTTGTTTTATATTTGTCTACGACTGTGACTTACAGGACCCAGTGAAGTAGAAACTACTTGTTGTGAGGAGCTACAGAGGTAACGTGTTAGCATGTGCATGTAGCTCAATATGTAAACACACACTTACAGTAATGACTAGGATGTAGGAGTGGAAAGCATGATATGACAAAACAGATGATCTGAAACATTAATCAAATAATTAATTCTGGTAAAAAGACAACTAATAAACCCACTGAAGTAATAAATACCAAGTACTGTTTGTCAAAGATCCAGATTAGCTGTTTGACACCCTTTCAAAATACTGCATAATTTATGTTAGGATTTGTCAACACACTAATAAAGTTGACTGCTAAACAGTGTCTTGTGCTGCTTGCACTCACTTTTTACTACCTGTAGTAAAGGATTCCTTGCAAAATCCCATGACATCTTCATAGTTAGGGTGTTCAATGAACAACAACCTGCAAGTTTTTCATATCACCTGTATAAACACTGAAATTACATCAAACCTTTGTGAAAGAACACATGTTGCTCGAGCACCACAGGACCCCATCCTTAATTTAGAAATGTCCAAAAATCTCAGAAATACAACTTTTTATTCATAGCCAAAGAAATGGAAATATAAACTGTGCATATATAATAAACAAAGTAGTAAAGTACTTTTATGTGAACTGTCTGGATCTTGCCCTCCATCAAGGTATAAAGGGTCTCTGCTATACTGAGTTGTCAGTTGGTAATGGAGCTCTCAGGTCACAGCGGCCATCATGACGTGTCTACTTGTGGATACCAAGACTTTCCTGATGCCACCGACTGCTGTGATGTCTACGGATTATCACATGACTGAGGCATGACGTCTGCCTCCATACCATACCTACCATAGCTTCCTCCTCTGATGGGTCCAGAAACACCTGAGCTTCATCAGCTCACTCAGATGATCTGTAAAACATGGCAAATTCAGTGTTACAGTGTAAGTACAACTACTAAAGCTCAACAGCTCATTGTAGCTTAAAGTAGTCCAATTACTGTACATTAGACTACAAACTTACACTTCTAATGTGTCTCTGTGGTGGGTCGGTCTGGTAGACAGTATCCCCTGTTGCAGGTAACTGTAGTCATGTGCTGGCATGTATAGGAAACAGAGGTTACGCCAACTGCATCTCAAATGTATAGTTATGGCAACAGCTTCACACAGTGCACAAATGATAGCAAGTAATTTATTCAATCAATTATTGAAGAAGAAACTGATCACACAGAACATTTGACCTCCAGTGTATGTTGTGTTGTGACAAACTAAAAGCTGGTAAATACAGCCTGCGACTCAATCAAATAATCACTTCACTGAATGTTTCTGAAAGTTTTCTATTGTGTTTGGTTTCATGATTGAGCACTTTACCTTCGCAAGAATGACTGCTCTTGTAGTTTGCCTGGTGTGTGAATTAGCAGACCTGCATCCTGCCACTGCGAAACTGTGATTGAGTTTACTAACTAAACAAAGTGTATGCACTTAGTCCAAGAACTGAATAGTTTGCATTGTGCGGGTATGTGAGAGGAAGTAGTGCACCAGGGTCTGTAATCCCGTCTTGGGCTGCCAAATATGGATGTTGTTTATCTTACTATGTTTGTCCAAGTACTGCTGCTTGGCATTGCGAGTCAACTTCTCCTGGCAGGGGTCGTTTTTCGCTCTTTCCCTTTCTCTATCTCTTCCCCTCTCCATCACATTTGACCGATTTAACCAGCTTCTTAGCTTTTCAAAACAAAAAGTAAGCACATAACCACTATAGCAGGCACAGGTAACAGAGCACATTCCTTACAAGATAGTGCCTCCATCCCAACATGGTGTGACGTATCTTCACAGTCTGTATATTGAATATGACTAACTAGGCCTATCTCAAACACATGATGACAAAATTTGGGACAGTGTATAGTTGTAATAGTTGTATATTGTCTGTGTAGCCAGTGTTTTCCTCTTGTGTAAAACAGGTGACGAAAATAGAGAAAAACATTGCTTGCTAGCCTAGTGTGTCACAGTATATTCAGTTCTTACCTGCTGCCATTGTTTCTTCATCTGTTCACCTGTGCCCTGAGTACTTGTCCACTCTCAGCCACGCCCACCTGCCTGCTCACCTGATCACACACCTGAGACTCATAGCAATCAGTGCAGTATATAAGCTGCTCTGCCACACTCACTCTTTTGCCAAACTGTCATTGTTCTCATGTAAGACTCTCCAGCTAAATTTCATGGACTGATCTCCTGTTCCCCGGTAACTACCTTAGCCTTTTGTCCTTGACAATGCTTTTTGTTTTCTGCATATTGTTTGCGTGAGTGTTTGGTGTTTGCCACTGAGACTCTAAGACTTTGTATTCTGCACGTCCCAAGTCTTTGTCTGCCTGTGACTGCTGGATGTTTTATTCCCTGCACAATACCAGAGACTGGACTTGTTGCTGCTAATCTGGTCCTGCCAATTTAAGATTAAAAGGTTGATAAAAGTTTTATTTGTGTTGTGGTGGTTGTGCACTTGGGCCTGAAACCCACTGTAGCAGGACTTGCCCTGTAATTGTAATTGATCACCTAGAGGTGGCACGGTGAACCAGTGGTAACACTGTCACCTCACAGCTGTCCTCCACCATGCCTTCGATGCCTACTGCTTGAGGAAAGGGGCCTTTCTGTGTGGAGTTTGCATGTTCTCCCCGTGTTCACATGGGGTATCCTCCGTAAAAATACCCCCACTAAAAACATGCAAGAAGATCACCACCTGACCAATGGTGACGAAAGGAACTGGGTCCCATGGAGATGCTATTCTTTCTTGATAGCTGCACACCAGATGAGGACGGTAAAACAAATTGCCAGGCCTCAGGGAAACCTCCAAAACCAGATAGTACTGGCAAGTTGTAAATCAGACATTCCTGTAGCAAACTGTTTTGTATGTCTGTGTGCCTTCTTTCTATCACATCAGGATAATGCAATCTATATGTTTGATTCAACTTTGGATGTTCCTACAGCACTAAACTCATAATTTGTATGGTATTAATGTTTTTCCTGTGTTTTGATCTTAACTCTCAGAAATCTTGTGTCCTAGTTTCTATCATGGAGCCATACAGCCATCTAGAGACTCGAAGCGGTTAGGTTTTAGATACTTGAGACAATTACAATTAGTAGTGCTTAATTCGGCAAATATAATCTGCCTTTCCTTGTTTTCTTCTGTTCTATTAGTTAGTTATATTATTAGTTATCATATGTTAGTATGAGTATTGAAGAATGTTGTCATTAATCATCAAAAGGTGTCTGAGGCATGCTGTGAACAATGTTGAAATGTGATTGAAAAATTGATCGTTTAAACTATGTAATTGACCATAGTGAGAAGCAGAGAGTCCATCGCACGCAATCATTGGTTGATGTTTCATTTCTACAGGATGAAATCACAGCGTCCCCCTTTAAATCATTCTAAGCTTGCGAAGGTCTGTTTGTCACAGACACACCTCGGAAAAATTTTTGCTCGACACGTTAAGCTGCATAACTTTTTCAAATTGAAAGCCTAATCATGTAATATATTTGTAGATATTATATTGAAATCGATATTGAAAGTACTCTCAATTTTATTATTAGCCTAAAAGTTTTTGCCATACAGCCGCCAACCTCTTTAGACCGAAGTCCTGCAGCCAGCCTTAACCCATCTGTCTGGGTCAAATAACCATCAAAAGAGCTGCTCCTTGTCTGTTACCGATGCTGAAAGCCATTCCGGCCCCTGAAGTATCTGTCTAACACTGGATCTCCACTGCAGTTCGACTGGTTCCTCCCGTTGGACTGCAGCGCAGATCGGAGCAGACAGTCTGGGGGCCCCCTTTCTTTGTAGCAGTTCGACAGTCATCATTGGAATGCTGCTGGCACAGAAGTTTTCCATGTTGCTTTGAACAAAGAGTTGGTGTCCTAAACTATAATCTCAATTTTCATTAGACTTGCTTAGTCATCCATTGCAAGAAATTAACACTACATTCGTGTCATTTTTTTTCTCAAAACTACTTCTCACTATTGCCAAACTCATTCTTTTATTTTGCTATAGCTTCTTCACCAAGTTGTTCGTGTTAAATCATATAATCCATATTATTTGTCATATTATTCATTATTCATATCACTCTCATTATTGTGTTAAATATTTTTCATTCAAGTCGTTGTCAGTTGGTGTCCTTTTGAGCTGGAAATAGGTGATCACTGTATCGAGAGCTTACACTTCACATTATCAGACTGATCTACTGTTAATTCATTAATTATTAAATCAGTGTTGAAAGAAATAATAAGGTGCCCCTTTTCATATTAACGAGTGCAAACATTACACCCAAAGGTTTAGTGACCTGATTCCCCTACACCACTTTGTGACACAGTGTTCAAACAGAGGTTTTTAAAAGCTCAGGTTGGTGATGAAGAGGGTTCTTTAGGTACAGCTGTGGCCCTCAAATGTTTTTGTCACATGGCACACCATTTATGAAAACAAGTATTTGCAAGCTTTGCACATGATTATACATAGATAAGTCATCATTAAGAAGACTAATTCTAAGCCATGCTTGGCAAGCTCCCATTCACTGTTTAAAATGCAATAAATAATACAGAGCCATAGAATGCAGACTGATGTAGACGCAGTCTGTTGCTGCATTGAATATTGGCCTGGCATCCACTACTGCTGCTGTGTTGAGTGACTGTCTGTCCATATGGAATAATGAGCACTGATGACTACTTAGCCCCTATGGGATGGAATAGTCCATTATTGGTTTGCTTTTGTATAATCTCATATACAATCCAGCATGACTGCTTCAAGGCTCTTACTTTTTCTTAGGGTTTTACTCCTGCTGCTGGAAATAAAAATAATAATGAAATTGAATTAGAACTCAGATTGCACTCATTTTGTTTATTTGATTTCATGTTGTAAAAGGCAGCCTACACAGCAGACTGGAAGCTTTTGGGAGAACACAGTGTCTCACATGTTATATTCATATTACTCTTTAATAACTTGAAAATGGTGCAATTATCATGTGAAATCGTGAGATGTCTTGGCTGGCCTAAGCCCCCAGTGTTTCAGGATTCTCACAGCACCTCTGTCAGCTAGCCTTCCGACATGTCAGCAGCGCTCACATTCTATGGTTCTCTCTTTTTCAGCCATGTTTTGGAAGTTTCATTCTTTTTCTAAAGGGCAGCAATGACATCAAACCCACCGGGAGGAAGCCATTTAGCGATCCTGCGACAGACAGGGGGATTACAATTTGACAGAAGGACCGATTCGAATGACAGATAAGGGGAGGAACAATAGCGTAATGTGTGCTGTCAAGCAGAGGATATTTGAAAGGGAATCAGACCCTGGCTGTCAAGAAAGGTTTTTCCTTTCTCTTTGAAAGCCTTTTTCCAGACATCTGAATGATCTGACTCCTTTTGAAATTTGAGGTAGGGGCAGTACTGTCTATCTGCTTTTTTCACAGCAGGATAAGACTGATTAGTTTATTTTTCCCTAGCGTCTTTTCCTCCTCAGTGTCTTCAAGAGATTTGATAAAGATCTCAGTGTCAATAAGAAAATGTCAGTATATTAATGTTATACAATCAGCTGATCAACTATACTAACATTTCTTTCATGTCATTTCTTTCTAAATATTTCATCAAAGGTGTAACAAATATAAACAGAGTCCCAAGCAACAACCTCTAGTACTGAATCTTTGAAAAGTGTCAGTACTATGGATGAAAAACACCAGGGATGCCTGCATGTGAAGATAAATCCAACATTCAAACGAATGCAGCCGAGTGACATTTATTAAACATGTCCCATGAGAGCACATCAGTGTGTCATATAACAGAAATATTTGCTTATCTCAAAACTAAAGCTTTGAAATCATGTCCTTGAGGCTATGTATCTTTCCATATGGTAAACACTGTCAGCATTCATTATATGTGCTTGTAGATAACGGGACCAAATTCCCAATATGCCTTACTCTGTTCATGAATATTGAAATGGGAGCATATTCATTTGCCTTCATACAAATGCAATAATATCCAATCTGCTTCTGCTGTTTGTCCAACAAACAGGGAGAAAGGAGACATAATTAGACCCCTGAGAAACAGTGCTACTTCTGTTCATACTTTGTCCACATTTTTTTTAAGCTTTCTACCGCATCGATACCTGCTGCATTGTTATAATAGCCTATGAAAGACACAGTTCTTGTTCTTGCCGTTGTGTGGAGTTCAGCAGATCAGCCCTCCTGAATGACCGGCGCTGACGACAGTACTCATGGTGATTATCTTGAATATCAGGCTGTGTTGGGGAACAGATGGACAGAAATCACCAGCTCAATGTTGTGCAGCCGAACAAATGTGGGCTTTTGGCAGTAGGACCATTGTTGTTGCTCAGTTTTCACGGTCCAGACGTTCACGCAGGTTCACCAAGAGAGAAAGAGCCTTTTTTCCACCACAGCAGACATCATTTCTCTGTGGCTAATGAGAGACAAACCCCGACACCACCTCCTCTTCAACCTAAACTCTTTGTTGAGAAATAATCAGAATGATTAATGTTTGAAATGGAACTGCTGAGTTTCGGCTCACCTGATAACCTTTCCCAGATTCAGCTCAGACCCAATTGTCTCGTAATAATGCTATGCTGCATTTTCAATGAAATTGCTTACAATGAGCAGTCTCCTCCATCTTATATGGAAAAAGGGTCATTTGCTTGTGTCTCAGAAGAAGTGGAGGGCCAGGTGCTCTTAAATCCTCTTGAAATTCAACACTGATATCTCTTTATGCAAGGCTCTTCACTTCTCTTGGGCTAAATTAAAGTCACATGTCATTCGAGCACAGAAAATTTGAGAGGAAGTGTCAAACAGCATATCAAGAGGAATACAGTTTTGGATGAACATATGCCGTTTCAAGACTGGTGAAGCAGCGCGTTGGGTTTTTAACGTGCAGACTAGATGCTTTTGTTGGCCTTTAGTAGTTAGAGAAAAGTTTTTGTAGCTTGATCAATACACAGAATACATTGTAGTGTACAAACTATGGTTGACTCCTTTGTTTTCAGCGTAGATAAAAAACACACTTGTACCTTCATGTACCCTTAGGTCATTGGTTAGCACACATTTGCCTTTATTGGCGGCCATTTAGCTAGCTGAACATGTTGAATCGACCCTGGAAGTAGTCATTGTGAGAGAGCCATCTGACTGCCTGTTCTGCCCTGTTAATTAATGATTTCACTGACTTAGTGTAGTTTCTTCTAATTTTTCGCCTCTACCTTTTGTTTACTTTTTCCACAAGCAAAAGACTGCAGGTTGACAAGCCCAGTGCAAAGCAGTGGACAGCAAAACAGTGCCTGTGACAGTTTTTCAATATGCTCTATTTACATTTGAACCGTTAGAAAGAAACTGTTTGAACATAGTCACAGCTGTTGGAAGATGGTTAGTTAGTTTCATATTATATATGTTATCCATATATTATATATTCATTCATTCATCTTCTATACCCCTGATTATCCCTTTTGGGGTTGGGGGGGGGGGGGCTGGAGCCTATCCCAGCTGTCAACGGGCAAGAGGCGGGGTACACCCTGAGGGCAACACACACACAAGCATTCACACCTAGGGACAATTTAGAGTAACCAATTAACCTAATGAGCATGTTTTTGGTCTGTGGGAGGAAGCCAGAGTGCCCAGAGAGAACCCACGCATGCACAGGAAGAACATGCAAACTTCACACAGAAAGGCCCCCGCCTGACCCGGGGATCGAACTGGCAACCTTCCTGCTGTGAGGCACGCGCACTACCTGCTGCTCCACCGTGCCGCCTATATTATATATTTGTATATATAATTTATATAAATACGCACAAAGTTTTGTGTTTAATCTTGTTATATTTTTCCCATGATATCAGCCCATGAGTCAGTTTCTGATTAATATGGAGGTGGGAAAAAGGTTGTGCAGTTGGAGAATTATGCTATTTTATTTCGACAGTGCCTGCTTTCCAGTTACAATCTAAACCTTTGATGATAGGTTGGTATGTATCTTACGAGCCTGCAAAAGATCCCTGCAGATGGTTGTTCCCAATAGCAGTCAGAGTGCATTCAAGCTGGTGTTGCTACAGTAGTGATTTCTCCTGATTTCCACCACTAAACAATCATGGGGGTTTCTCATTGTGTGAAATGCATTTCGAAATTGTTCCCCGAAATGGTGATAACCAATGATAAAATATACTGTCACGGATTAAACCTAAATGTGAAATCTTGTGGAATAGCTGTGTGGACAGAGGAAGTGAGTGAACGAAAACAGCACACCCTTGTCTATGGCACAGCATGGTAACATTAGTCCTGATGCACATCATTTTATTACCTTCATCACACACATTTTCCCCCAGTTCTACATCACATTAGGATGGAGGTTCATTCCCAGAAACACTCCACTTTTGTGGCTATGAGGTGTGATATTAATGTTTTAAATGCAGAAATATTGATGAGAGTCACCTCTAAGGTGGAATAAACAAGGACAGAGTGTATTATGTTGGAAAAAGAGGCATTTAGTGATGCCGACTGCAGATGGGTTTTGCGAGTAATTGTTAAACTGTACATGCAGCAAGTGAGCAAACGGCACAACTCATTTCCCAGCTCAGTGCGGTGTTCAGTGCTCTGTGCATAATGAGCTTTTGATTTATTCTCCTGATCAGTGAGTTTTTGTAACAGAAATTGGGCACATATAACACTTGAATCTCAATGACGCTAAAGATGTAAATACTGTATGCAGTTTTATTGTAATGTAATAGATATCAGTGACAATGACAGTAAAGATTACATTACATATATGATTTTTTGCTCATTTATTAGACACAGAGTAGCCTTTTGTCAAACTATGTGACGGTAACAATGCCTATATGCTTCTATGCCTCAAAATGGAAACTTTTAGCCATCGCAGGTCCAAGTTAAACCAACACATTATGAGTGGGACTTTCTTATAATTAATAGGAAGAATAATCATGTAGGCAATCAAGGTTTCTGTTGTCAATAGCTCAATGGTAATATGCTGTAATGAAGGGGATACAAAGCTGGCAACATTTCACATAGCCCCTAAGTAGCAGTGAAACTTTGCCATGTTACAACACAAAGTGATGCGTGCACGTTTGTGCTTAAAAAGGGTTGCACCACACGAATCAGTTCTAACAAAACACACTAGTGAAGAAAAAAGCTAAAGCTTTGTTTAATATGGAATAAAGTTAACATAACTGACAACTGATAAAATGCTGATTAACAATTTAAACCAAGATTTATATATTGTTTCACAAACTTAACACAATATCCCTCAAATTACAACGATGTAACCTCTTTTCATCAGTTAGCTTAGCATAACTGGATATTTTTCACTTACTCTAAACTGCATGGAAACGACTAACTGTGAAACACTCATATTTCCTCTTGTGTGCACATGTATGTAAAATGTTATGATTAATGTATCACAATATAACACTTGTCATCCTAAAAGTGTGATATTTGTATGCTGAAAGCTCACAATGTTACAGCGACTTCCTATTTACATAGTTGATTGGTTTTGATTGAACAGTGCAACAGATGTTCTCTAGCAACCAATTTCCACATTACAAAAGTACAACCTGATTTAGTAAATCACCAGTTTGATTAGACCCTTACACACATCCAGAGCACAGATTTCTTCTTCATGTGTAGTAGGATGGGTGTAGGAAAGATATGCAGTTAACCCTGGAGGGCTTACATTGGACAGGCCATTTATTCTATATTTTTAGTAACACCTTGTATTTAGATTTTGCATTGAGTTCTTCATTTAGAGCAAGATCCAGTAAGTTGTTGCAATGACTTGCTCAAGTACATTGCAGTCCCTCTCACTCCCACTGTATTAAATGGAAGGATTAATGGTCTTCCATGGGTGTTGGAATCTTTATGGCCCCATTGGAGCCAAGGAAAACATCAAGAAACATTGATTACACACAGTATGTTGGATCAGTCAGTGTTTTCATCTTCATTCCTGATTAAAAAAAAAATGAATGATGAATGTTTTGAATGATCTATGAAGAATGAAGTACAACCAGAGATCCTGGCTAATGTGGGGTGCATGCCAAACTGACACAAAACATGCACACCACACAAACTTTGGTGAGTCATCTGTGAATATTGAGACAAATGATGTGTATGTAGCTGTCTACAGATGGACATTGCAACAGTTTGTGATGCTGCAGGAGTCGCTTGAAAAGTTTCTATGGATATAATACTTTTATCCACCCTGAAAAATCACTATTCAAATCCATTGAAACTGACATGAATTCACATTGATCGCAGCCTCTGCTGTCGACGACGGAAAAAAAACTTATTACCAGCCCCTTCAAACTTACAGGGTTTTTTTCAACTCAACAGATAGATTTTGAATAGAGTACTTCAGATCTGCTTTCAGTGATTTTTTTTTTTTTTTTTTTTTTTAGCCTCTTTGGAGCTGCTGAAACAAGCTGAAAACACAACACTGACATATTACCACCCTTGGCTATTTACACTTACAACAGATCCTGACCAAAATTACAAGTCATTTGGAGTTGTGTTTCTGTCTGTCTGGTAAATGTAAGTTCTCTTTTTGGCTTAATCTGCATTTGTTCTCCATCTGGCTCTTTAAGGTTGGAAAACCAAAACAATGGGCTGAAAGACACTATGAAGTGAGGGGAGCTGCACAGTTTCACATCTAAGTAGTCTTGCAACCAATTGTTAATAATATTGAATATAGCAATTGCAAGATAAGCTAGTGTAGGTTATTTTCATTGGTTCATAGTTATAATTTGGAATTATTGTTTCCATTTTGCAGTGACTTCAACAGCATCTTTACATTATTGTATTTTTGACTGAAAACAAAACACACTATTGCTCATAAGTTCTTGTATCCATAGCTTTTAAGGGGGACAGTAAGAAATAGCAGTTTTAGTGTCATTTGAAATTAAGACTGAAACTGAAAATGTCAAGACATCCAATTTAACATGGGCAGCAGCAGGGAGCGTGCCCTCAGGGCTGCAGCACTTGTTTGGACTCTGACAAACATTAAAAGATGGTGTCAATATGTTATTGAGCTGTTTTCCTCGTCTCTTTATTCTAGTGATCATGATACCCATCACAGCTCAACTTTCATCTACTGATGTTTCACTGAAATGCATCCCCAGGTTCCAACTCTGCTTTTTCTTCTTCTGTCTTCATTTCAGGGTGCTGTCACTCACAAGGGCAACGAGTTTGTGATGACTTTCGTACATTTCAGATGCACTTTGGGACACATTTGGATATTTTGAGGAAAAATAAGAATACAGTCATTTTTGTAGACATTATCAATTAAAGTAAGATAAGATATAACTTTTTTTGATCCCACTTCAGGGAAATTACATCGTGACAGACAGCACACAATAACACATTAAAACAAAGACAAGCGGTTGGAGCTGCTGTAACTAGCTGCCACTGAAATGAAATACACTGTATTTTTGGACAATTTATTCTTAGTCTTAACATGTTGAAAGATATTCTCACTTTCATGGTCCCCAGATGAGTCCTCTGCAAGTTTAAAATGTTTGTTCTACAGTGAAATAGCTCTAATTGTTCTATTAGAATGATTGTCAGAATTTTAATTTGTCTATTATGTTTGGTTTAGCACCACCCCAAATACCTGAAAAACTAATGATATTCCCATCAACCTCCACTGGACTTTCTTTAGTGTTAGTTGGGAAATGTAAGCATGCTTACACGCTAAACTAGGATAAACATTGTGCCTGTTAAGCATCATCATTGTGAGCATGCTAACATTGGCAGTTTTGTTCTAAGCACCACCGTCTGTACTGTATGGGCTGGAGCCTATCCCAGCTGGCACTGGGCAAGAGGCAGGGTGCACCTCGGACAGATCCCCAGCCTGTCACACGGCTGACACATATAACCCTGATTCCAAAAGTTGGGACACTATGTAAAATATAAATAAAACAATATGTGCAAAGTGTGCTAATCCTTTTTCAGATACACTCAATTGAAAGACAATATCTTTAACGTTTCATCAACTTCATTGATTTTTTTTTTGGGAGGAAGCTGAAGAATCTGGAGAAAACCTACGCAGGCATGGGGAGAACATGCACACTCAACACAGAAAGAAGACAGGTGCAAACCCAGAACCTTCTTGCTGTGCGCTGACAGTGATCCTGTCCCCAGGTGGTTGTAGTTTTAATGTGTCTTATTTCCCTATCGTTGACACTGTTGTCATGGCAACGTTAACTGCTGCACAGTGTTGTGCGTTGTTGCTGCCGAGTTCACACATTAATGTTACCCCAGAGAATTTGCTGTCAGCTCCTGAATCACAGATTTTGTGTCTCCTTTTCTCTCGCACACAATAACTAGTGTAAGTGTAGTTGTTAGAATAATAGAATATAAGTGAGAAATAAATAAGGGTAACTTTGTCTGCCTCGGTTTCATGCTGGGCAAAGAGATGTGACGTTGATTAATTGATTTATTTTTCTTATCGCCAATCGTTCTGGACATCTGACCTTGAAAAGCAACGCATCATATAAGATCATCATATGTTTGTAGTGTTGCTGTCCTGTGAGAACCTTGTATCTCTAAAAAGTCAACTTTTCAAGGGCTCAGAAAAACAGCCCTGTACTCAGCTTTGTGACATTGCATTTTCCAACTAATCCAAGAGGGTTTCTAAATTGTTTATGTAGCTTAAGAGGTAGGAGAGTTTTCTCAAGTCATAAAGGAACACTTAATCCTTCAGTCTGCAGCTTTTGCAGCTCATTAACAAAATGGAATAAATGTACGTGAACTAGTTCATTGTAGTGTATACGAACTGAACTTTGAGCTAGCCTTTCTGAAGGGTAAGCTTGCACAACACTGTACTGCATCTGTGTTTCTAAAGGATTTTAATGACAGTGGATTAGATGATGTCATTGTGAGCTCTTTAGAACGTTATATAATTTATGTCTTTGCTGTTGCTAAGTAGGGCAAATGTGATGAACAACTGTGTCACATGACACACCATGTCATCTCGATGGCACTCATGAAGACACTTCACCGACAGGAGAGCAAGGAGAGAAGCTGCAAATCTTATGCGTGAGAGCTGCATATGTGCGACAGAACCACACCACAGTGATCATGTTTGCTTGCTGTGCATGAGATTGACCTGCATGCGCCTTTACTTCATTACTTTTTAAATGACTCCGTCATAGAGGGGAGGAGGAAGCTGCTTGTGTATTTCAAAGTGTCTGAGCTCTCGATAGCTTAAATGCACCAGCAACCAGTGCAGGCTGACGCTTAGCACAATAATGTGGAAAATATTTGGACTTTGTGATAAATTTGATATGAAAACGAACCAGATCACTATGGCAGGCTGATGTACAGGCTCAAATGCTGGGGGTGAGAGGAATTGGTGTGACTACTGACTACACAGGCCCCAAGCCACGGAAGCTTTTTGTGATGCTTAAGTATATATTTATGAATAATTCATGCTTTCATTTCACACTGCTCTGGTTTTCGATTTGATTGAAATCTACAAAAACTGCAAACAAATCAAATCAAACTGTCTCACAAACATATTGCAGCAGAAAATTGTCCTGCTGAAGCCACTTTCAAAACTGTGTCTCCTTGAGTAAGGATGGAAGATTTGCAGTATTTCTGCCTTAGCGTTGGTTGTTTGTACAGCAAAGGCTCGTCTCAACAAAGACGCTCCATAAACTTAGTGCATAAAGATGTATATTTTTCTACATGAGCATTAGAGCCAGCAGCATCAGTAGAAGAACTACGTATTTACAGTATTTTGGGAAGCAGAAGAAGAAGCATACTGCTTCACAACAACATTATAGCCCACAGCAACAACAACATAACAATGAACCAACTTTAATCTGTGTAAAGTTTTTGTAGGATGCATAGCAGCACTTAGAAAATTTGCTGAAAGGCAGAAACATTCAATACCGTTGGACCCCATCTCCTGTTTATCCATGCAAACGAAGATTCAGAGAATGAAGTCTCCGGTGTCTTGTGCTGGCCTAGATAGGATTACAATCAAAGGGAGCAAAGGAGGGAGCCCATCCCCTTTGCTGCAAACAGAATGAGTAAATGTTCTCCCTGTGCTCTCGTCTCTGAGTTCTTGTCAAGGCAGCAAAGTGGTGCTGTGCCAGCTCTGAAGATCCCAAGCCTGGCTTTCACTTTATGGATGTCAGGACTAATGAAAAGAGAACATGAAAACTATGACAAACACGAGTGCAAGAAGAAGAAAGAGTGGGAAATGAAGCGAGAGTGGGAAATGTGTGTGATACTCCTCGGTTTCTTTAATCAGAGCAGAGTGTTCTCAACCACTGGACAGGCTGTAGAGATGCTGTGGTTTAATAATAACTCCCCACACTGCTCATCTGAAGTCCGAAAGAGAGAGAAAGTAACACACAGAGCAGACTTGTTCATTCATCATCTGCAACAGCCTCCGGATGCACGGTCATCTGTAACTGTCGCCAGATAAGAGCCACAGAGGTTTGAGTGCAGATGTGACGGGCAGAAACAGGTGCTTGATCTATTGCCACATATGTTGAGCAGTGTGGAGACACTGGAGCAGAAGGCTTTCCAAAGGGCTTCAGTCGCCACAGGGAGCATTTGCAGTCTGTCCAATTGCACATCAACAAATTAAAATACTGATAAGGAAGCAAGCCTGATGGTGTAGATGGTTGTGGAGCTGCCATGCATCGTCTAACATACTCTCTTGACTCCCTCGGGCTGTCCTGCAATTTCATTGTGTTCAGGGAGTGTGTGATTATGATAATAACAATGTGATACTTCATTGATCCCCTTTAGGAAATTCTCTGTTCACAGGAGCTGAGAGTGCAGGAGCAGCTACGGCTGGTGGGGATGGAGTGACTTGCTCAAGGACGCTTCATGGGGTGGAATGGCTGCCGATATGAGCTTAAAACAGGGTCATCTTATTGACACACTATGGTACTGTGATGCCTGCTACTGTGGCTGAAATGGGCTGCAAGACCCCAAAACATTTCCATTGGGAGAAATGTGCTGTAGCTTGATGGCAACTCAAAAACACATATGAAAATCCAAAACGAATACAATAGAAATATGCAGCAAATGAAAAAATGTGCCACAGAAAGCCAAAACAGATACAAAGCATAATGTTTAAAAAAAAAACAAAAAAAACCTTTTTCTCACCTCTTTACTCCACTTTTCTTCCTGCATCAAAGACAGGACTGGAGCATTTCTGTCGTGTTGTCTGGAAATGCAGTGTTTTTCTCTTGCATTTTTTGGCACTGAAGCTGCAGCACATTTCTCTTGATGAAAATGCTTTGGGCTTTTACAGAATGGTTGCCCTTATCAGCCACCATATAAAACCTCACATCTAATCATGCCGCTGGCATGGCTCTCAGGATGGTAATGTCCATGTCATTTGATCAATCAACAAACTGAAATCACTCATCAACTTTTTGATGGATTACCATGAAATCTGGTACAGACATGAAGCCCACTGACTTTGGTGACCTCATTTTCATCTGCATCTGCTACTTTACAAGCGACAGCACAATGCTGCTAGTGTGGCTAATTTCCCACCTGACACCTGTATTTAAACAGGTTTGTTACGAGTAGTTTCAGGTGTGGAGAATATACATATGTATATTTACTGTCACACTATTATTTCTTCTCCTTACATTGAATTTTGCCCCCCATACATTTCATTGAAGGAGGTCCACATTCACTTCCAGACACAAATAGATCCCGCCCTGTCTGCTTTGCCGAATAAATCTTCAGGCTTTAAATTGAACTTGATCTGTGAAATCGCAAGCCAGTTTGAGATAGTAGGTGGGATTGGCCTCTTGGAAGCATTGACTGTTTTCATTCTTGTTTGTATAACTGCAGTGAATGGACTGATAGAAGGGAATCACAATGAAATGCTTGATGATAAGCTGTGGTATCCACAGCTCTTATGAGCTCCCACAGTTATCCCACATTACTTCTTGGTGGGCCTCCTGGATGCCACGGTGAATTTATGCACACAAATACCCCTTGTGGTATCACTCCATGCAAATACTTTTGGATTTAGTTGCCAATGGTTGAGGTGTTTGCCCCACCTTAACACAATGGTGTTGACCAGAATTTCACCTGACTACATTGTGAACAGTTTTCTGTGCAATGAGTTTTTGTACATTTGTTCACATGAAAATCTGTGGACACACTGCTGTTGGACTTTTGAAATGTTTTGAGCTTCAGAAATTGAATAGCATTAACTGCGATCATGTTAGTGGGCTGGCACAATTTTTGACTTTGGGTATTTCAAAGCCTGAACACATAAAATCAAAACTATCCTCATGGCTAGAAAATGAGACGTTATGTGTTCTTTTGTGTGAAGCAACCCTTTAAAGTGGCTGATTGCAACAGCTGCATAAATACATGGTTATACACTGACTGAAATCTGACTGAAATCATCTAATATTTTGGCATTCAGATGGAGTTTTTGTCCTAATAACATGTTTGGGTACCTCATGCAAAAGACCATAAGCACAATTCATGTAAAGCAATTATTAATTTTATGCCGGGCAGGCGATAAACAATGGTTACTCTGAGCATAAAAGCAGCAGCTGTTTTGAGACATTTCATACTGGTTCCTCCCTCAGGGCTCAGTTTTATTTGTTCTGTCTGAAATGTGTGCGCCTTAAAATAGCATGATGTATGGACCCTGTGGTACAATTCCTGGTAGAGTTGATAGTGCGTTTGTGTTTTGTTTGCTTTTGATGTGATATACAGTGTCTTGCAGGTAAAGATCTCTCAGGGCAACAAGAGACCATTCATCATCAGATGTACAGAAACAACTCCCACAGATAAAACACACTCAAGTACGTGGAAATAAGCTACAGAACAATGTAGATAACCTGTTGTTTGAGGATATACAACATGCCAGACAGTTTAAACTGTGTAGAAAAAGCATGAAGTGATTGTTGCCGTGGAGGCAGTAACTGTGTTTTTTCTCACCCGGAGGAAATGGGAGTAAAAATGATCTCAGTCTAAACCTACAAAAATTGCTATTATCTGTCACTGTTAAACACAACTCTGACACCAATAACTTGATTTCTTTCTGTTCACGCTTCCCCCTGAAGCTTTTGCTGTGAGGAATCATTTCACTATGAGGGTTCCATTTTGCCATATTGAACCTGATCTCGCTAATGGAACAACGACGGGAACTTTAGTTAACATCAAACATCCTGGAGAAAAGTAAGGCCGCTGCTGCTGGCAGGAAGAGCTACAGATTGATTAGCCTCGACCTGTTTGAAGTGCCGCAGGTATGGATGCAGCAGGCAGACACCTTGTTATAATTGTGATGAAGCAGCTGTCCTTGGCAGAGCTGATTTGGATTACCTCTCCTCTTTGTAACTCCGACAGCCCAAATGAAGAAGCATTCAGCATCTTTCCTTGGGCAGCACCTGGGCTGCAATTTTAAGCAGGTAAACATTAATTAATTACGCCAGATAATGGACAGCCACCCAGTGAAATGGTTAAGGGAGTAGACAGAAGCTTATTTACCTTGATATCATTAAATCCAGCACTCACTTGTGCCTTGCAACCCCGTCTCTCTTGCTTTCTATCACACTGCTCAACAAAGATGCAGATCTGGCTTACCATCTTACCATTTCTGTATCCTGTCTTCTCCACTTTTGTCTGTGTTTTTTTTTTTTTTCCGAAACATGCATTAGTGATTCTCCCTCACCCTGACTCATCCTTGCTCCCTCGGAAGACTGAGCACTATGAAGGGTGGAAGCGGATCAAGAATTAATGCATTTGCCTTCAGTGAAAGTTGTTCGGAGAAGTATGCTCATTAGGCCTCCCGCTCTGCCCTGCACAGAGGCCAGGGGAAGCAGACAGGGCGGTGGGAGGAGATTGGCGGGGTCATTATCTACCCTGTTGCTGCACTCCGGACTTCAAAGTGGGCTTGCAATAGCTGTCACCACTGCTCTGTGCAGCTCAGACACGGTCTTGACAGCAAGGGCAAGGGCTCGGGGCTGCAGCATGGAGGGGAGCACCGACGCTGTAGGGTTCATTAAAAGAGGATGCTTCAGTTCCTCTACACTTCTCCATCTTTATTCCTGTTCACCTGTTTGTCTTCTTCATTCATGCAGCTGGTTCGAATCCTGTCTTTTTCTCCATGTTGACCAGTCTGCTCTGTTCTTACGACCCACACTACCATCTAACATCACATATCGGTGTCACTGGAACACCGAGATGTTAAAATCTAACCCGGAACATCTCGTTCTCCTCGTCAAACTTCACCTTTTGTATTCCAGTCTTATCCACTGTCGCTTTCATCTGTCAAAGGTTAATTCTTTTTTTTTTTTATACCTCACTCAGTTTTCCCTGCCTCCCCATGCAATATCACCATTCGCTGAATGTTTCTTTGTCTCTGTGGTCTTTTGTCCTCAATCGTCCCACACACACCCGTGCTCTTCAATCTCTTCCCCTTAATGACAATAGAACAAGGTAAAGTGCGGGTCCTGACACTGTATGGAACAAGGATTAATCTACAATAAATGATGGGCTGCATTGTTAAGTGTATGTGACAGCAAAGAGATGCATGATTGAGCATACATTTAGTGAAATAGTGCGTGTGTGTATGTGTGTTGCTGTGCGTGCAAGCTGTTGTCTCTAAGGCTTTGTCCACACTGCAGCTTTAATTCTCCATGAATTGTTACCTTTACTTTCTTAATTTGGATGTTTCCTGTTGAAACATGTTCACTGTAAACTGCAATCTAATAGGATGCCAGTTAAAGGTAACTTGTACATTTATTAACCACTAGTAGCACTGCAGCCCCATGCTTTTACAAGTGTGTCACCATTATGTTTGTTCTTGCACATGCTGGTAGGAGGCATGATACATGTTTCTGAGGATGGATTCAAAGCATTACACTGATTTAGTGACTGAAACATGTCAAGAAATGCAGCAATATGCCAGCAAGCGAAGGAAAGACTGCGAGCAAGTGAACATGGCTTTGACTTTGATGGCTTTTGACTCATCAATGGACACTTTCACTGGACCCATCTCAGGGACACAGTTTATTGGACCCATCTCAGAGACACAGTTTATTGGACCTTTCTCTTAGACAAGTGAAAGTGAGTAACAGTTTCTATGAAGACCACATCTATAGTGCATTATGGTGGCATTCATAGTGAATTATAGCACATTCACAATGCTTTCTGATGCACTGTATCAACAGTCATGAAACATTATAGTTGTGACTCATAATGAATCATAACTTAAAGTGTCATGTGGATGATGGTGACGAGTTATACACTAGAGCTTGACTGATGGGCCTTATATTATGTGCACCTACACACGCCAATACACACCTCAGCAGTACAAAGGACTCATAGTATGCTATAATTGTCCATGCAGTAGCCATTCAAGTTATCATTGTATTTGTTAAGTAAAGTGAAATACATATTGATACATACATAAACATCTGTGCATCATCATGTTTCATTTTTGGTGGCAAGTAAAGTGGGATGCATTTTCATGCATTTAAAAGAGCGAATGCTACATCATAAGTGATTATTAGTTTAAGAAGCCAAAATGGAAAGAATCAGGGGTAAAATTTGTCTGATTTAGGAATGGAAACTTACGGTGTAAAACCTATATGATATGTTGAAAGTAGGCAGTAAAGACTTTCACACTGAGCTGAAATGAAATGAGTGTACATAAATAAAGTAAATAATATGTTGGGGATTGATCCCCTGAAACTGGTTTGTTGGACGATTGACCACAGCAGGCTGGGGAACACAAACGGTAGAGCATAGTAGATCATTATTCTCTAGTTCCTGAAATGAAGCTCAAAGAAACAAATGCATGCATATCTGTATGGTAATAAGGGGCAAGCTAACTAGGCTAGCCAGTTAGTTTAACACTTATTTCACTCATTTCCAAACAGGCCAATTACTGAAACAAGTTTTTACCAACTTGACAGTGATGCAATAAATATACTTGACATCGACTGGACAGTGCAATATTATGAAATACAGAGGGAGCAGAAAGGGCAAGACATTTTCTGTTTATCCACCTGCAATTGCTACTGCACACCTAGCCGTTTGTCTTTAGGTTACCTCTCCTGAGGTTACCTCCAGTTATTTTCTTTGCAGGCTGCAACTTTTTTTCTGTTAAGGAGTTTTTCTGTGTCTTCGTAAAGAGTTCGGAGTAGGTCATGAACCGTTGCTGTTGTGCTTCTGTGAAACCATTTGAGACATTGGCTCGACGCATTATGTAACAAAAATATGGTGGACATGAACAGAAAAGCTTCATTTTCACCATCTGTTAAAGGCTTTATTGTGTGAAGGTGTTATGAGCATCTCAGTTCAACTGATATCAGATAAGGTACGAATCCAGAAATAGATACAAACATTTATCCTCAAATCCCCAAATTTATATGAACTCCAAAAATCTCAACATATGTCCTTATGTGTGTGTATGATGCACATCATAAGTGCATAGGATAGCAGTATATGATATGCACTTGAGAGAACCAGTGTGACACTGTGTTCTTCCATTTGTAAACACACACATCATGTAGGAACATGTTCCAACCACAAGCTAATTAGGATCCCTCCAGGATTGCACTGGTGACCCTAGGCATAACAAGCAGGAGTCTGTGTTAGGGTATCCATCACAGATTGAGAGGGCCCCGGGGCCTGACAGTGGTGCTATCTGTCATGTTACCATTACATTGGGGCACAGGTGGCAGGCAGGGACTCTGGGTTCCACACAACTACAGCTCCAAGACAGCTAGAGCTAGGCCTCCACACAACGAGGGAAGTGTGCTCGTTGATGCTTTCATGAGGGTAGATTAGGTAAATTACTGGCACTGTAAGCCATACAAAAGGAAAAAAAATGTAATGTGAGATGACTTGAGCATCTCTTGTCATGTGGGAAGTGTAACAGTGTGTGACATTCCCTTGAGGATTAGACAAAGCCGAAAGACAGCACCATGATCATTAATTAAACTGTGATGCTGTTATAGCTGTGCATCACATTAGCAGGCTGGCTGGTGCCATCTTGGTCATAGCCCAGCTGCAATGAATTCAGATTCAGTGTCTGCAAACTCACTTATAATGGCTCCGCTTAGTTTCTTTAAGTAAACAAGCACACATTTATTTTCTCATATTTGGGGATGCTCATTTAAGTAGGTAGGGGAAAAAAAGCAACAACATTTTGTATAGAAAGACATCCCTTTATTAGTCACACACACAGAGTTACAGAGGGGGAAACTGCACACGCCATGCATTTTGAAATTTGTTTTTCTGCGTTTAACCCATCCCGGCATGTCCTTCCTCCGTGGCAGACCAGGAGTAGTGGGCTGCCAGCCGACAGCGACGCCCGGGGACCCAGCTGTCTTTGTCACCACTGGTCAGGTGGTGATCTTCTTGCATGTTTTTAACGGGTTTTTTTTTAAGGAGGATACCCCAGGTGAACATGAGGAGAACATGCAAACTCACAGAAAGGTCCCTTTTTCCTCAAGCAGCAGCCACCGAAAGCATGGTGGAGGACACACCCCTGGCGCCCACAGCAGGAATCGAACCTGGCACCTTCTAGCTGTGAGGCGACAGTGTTATCACCGTGCCATCGTGCCACCATTTACTCATCAATAAAGACTGACTGATTTTCTCACTTTCTAAGAAGCCATTAAGTCTGCATTTGGAAAAGTTAATAAGCTGTGAATAAAAAGGTCTTTGTCCAGGCACAGATCTCTACTATGGACTCCTGTAGTCCATTGGCTGACTTTTCCTGATGAATTAAAGCTACTTAAACAATATGCTGGTGGAAAAAAAAAGAAAAGAGCAAAATGTAGTTTTCACAATCTGGCAACCCAGAAGGAGCCTTAATTAAAGGATTATAGTGGATCTACAAATCATTAACACATGATTTATCAGAATTCATAAAGCCATTAGTTTCACCATGTAAATCCTTAAAAAATCATGTGTTATCATAACCTGGCGTAGGGATTTTATTGCTGTGGCTGGTCATAATTTAGCTATTTTGAAATACCATGTACTGTTGAGCATTCTGAATCTGAATCTGAATTTCAATCTGAAATAATGTCTTGATGTTCATCATTTTTGTGTGCACAGCTGTCAAATGCATGTAGTGGGGTAAAAGTCTAGTGAAGAATAATTTAAAATATACATTTTTTTTATTCCTTGATTCCTATCTTTGCATTAAAATACGGCATGTTCTCCATCTTTGTATGTGGGGAACTTGTTATCAATGGTCAATCAACTGAAAATTTTAAACTGTATGTGCATTCAACAGTAATGTACAGTTTTGTTGTTGGGTGATGGTGACACTAACAGCCACACACAGGAAGAGATTTTAAACAACAACCCACATTAGTTTTCTAGCTCCTAGTTATCTACAGATCTGAGCATGTCTTAGGTTACACCTTGGCATGTTGCACGGGATATCAACCAGTCATCTGTGTGTGCTACTTGTCCTATTAGCGACAGTTACCTTGTTTACTCCGTCTTTATGTGCTCTGCCAGCTCAGCTGTCAGTCAAACACATAAACAAATCGCCCACACAGAGGCTGAGAGAGTAGAGGGGGAATTCCTGATAAACCCTTTAAGACTTTTCCACCATTTTAATATAAAAATATAAACAATCAACAGAAATGTCACATCAACATGATGAACTGTAAGCAGGGATGTAGCTGGATTAAAGGTATACTATGCAGGAATTGTGGGCACTGCGTCCGCCTTTTTCATAGCTTCCTGTTGGATGCATGCTGCTTACGGTCTGGCACCTGGCCGCTACCTTTGTATAAAGTCCCAGCTTCACCAGCCTGCTGTTATTGGCTGGAGGCTACACACCCACTGCCAAATGGTTGCAGCCCAGAAACGTCTTGCTTCAGCAAAACAAGAAGAAAATTGGAAAATACAGGCAGAGGGCAGGGCCACTGCAGATAAATACCACTCTCTCCTCATGTAATGACTGAGAGGTGTTACTTTTGTATTGCATTGTGTGTGAGGAAAGTCCTGCATAGTATATCTGTAAAGGAATAGTTCACATTTTACAAAATGAGCTCATTCTGCACAAAAGTAACAATCTACCTGCAGTGACTCATCATCAAGAATACAGTATACATAGTTAAACAGAGATATAATGTACCAGACGAGTGCAGCGACATCCTGGAGTCTCAGCTGGTTGCCTGGCAACCTCATGGCGACAACAGGTTAGGATAGAGCCAGCTGAGCCATTTCCCCAATTTCCAAGTCTTTGTGCTAAACTACGCTAACTGGCCGTATTTCTCCCAAAATGTCAAACTATTGCTTTGAAGCACATTAAGCTGGAGGAGGACCACTAATTTATTATTATTTTTTTTTTTTTTTTCACCAAGACATCATCATTATTGTTTTATGATCAAGTCATAACAATTAGTAAATGATGTATTAACCATTAATAAAGCCATTAGCTACAGCCCACAGCAGAAACCTTTATGAAATGTCCTTATCTGAAAGTGATACTTTGATAACGTAGCTGGAGGAGGTCAGGGTTGATTTGAGTTTAGCTACTTTGTATATCTTATATATTAGTAATATACTGTTATAATACATAATACAATGAAATCTTATACGTCAAAAATATTAAAATAACATCTGCAAAACAATTAGTTACTATGGCTGTCAAATGTAGGGAAGTACAAAGTGCATTTCCCTCTGAAAGTGAGTGAGGTGGATGTATAAAGGGGGAAATGAGGAAGTGAAGTTTTACCTGCAACATTTGAGCAAAAGCACAACAAATGAATAGTCATTTATCTGACCACTTAAATAATTTTCTAAAACACATGCTGACAACGTGATAAAATGATTTTGTTTGTCAATCAGTGGGAGCACCATCAGGAGAACCTGTCCACATAAACTCATTGGAAGCAGTGGGGTAACTTGAGTGTGACAGACGCTCATTATGAAATGCCCTTATGTGTTTTTCTACAGCTTCCAACTGCACATATTGGTGAACCATTGCTTGCATTATTAACGACACATTTCGGTCTACAATCTAGGCCTCCTGGCTTGGACGTCTGCAGCTATTGTTTTTGAATCACCTGACGTTGATTTTAATGAAAATTATTATCAAAATAAATGAAGTTTATGACCTTTGCTGCATTTCTGCTACAAAATAGCTAAACAGCACTTCTAATCAGGATGCATTCTCCATGCAACCTCTTGCAAAGAGGTGATACTCAGCGACTAGTGAGGGGCTCATTACTTCAGCCTGAGTGTTCCTGGGCTCACAGTTGAATAATGAGGCTATTATGGAGATATCCTCCAAGAAAAGCTGGAGAGGTCTCAGCTCCCAGTGCTGAGGTAGACTGCCAAGCTGCTATCTCTAACCATAAAATAACCTGCAGCATTTATATATCTGCATTGCATTGCAGCTGGGGAGTTTTCAAAATGCATTTGTAAAGTGGTAGACGCAGAAATGTGACTATCATTGCTTGAAACAGCATGTAATGAAAAATTGATGAGCTGTGGTTTGGGGGCCTGTTGGAGCACTTTTGTTTTAAAACAGGCAGAATCTGGCAGACTCACAAGCATTTGTATCCCTCAGTTGGGCAATACCAATAAGTATTTGCACTATCAAGTACTTTTCCGAAGTCGTGTTCTTTTCTTAAATCTTGATTCGAACAGAGATAGGAGGCTCCTCTTGACTCGAGCTGCATGTATCACTCTCTGCTCATTCTCTCCATTCTGATTGCTTTCATTTTCAGAATGAAGAAATGGTACAGTGTATTAAAGTTGTGGGCCCAGCTCTACTCCCCAGGGAATGGTGCCTCATTATCTAAGAAGCTGCTTACACTCCGCTGCTTAGCTCATTACAGATGGCAGAGCATAGAGAGAGAAAGAGAGAGAGGGAGAGAGAAAGAGAGAAAGCTCTGAGGGTGAGAGGCATTAGAAGTTCAACACGCTGGGTTCCACAGTTTTCTTACAGAAATGCAAAGTTGACGTAGTATAATGAATTACATGCTCTTTCTAACCATCTGCTTCTGGATTAACTTTCCATCCTGGACTATGACAGTGATCAGCAATCTTTAAAATGTAGATATGCCTCAGTCAGAATAAGAAAGACAGCCAGTTGTGCCATACACCTTCCTCATGTGTTATTAATTTTAAGAAAAACTTCAGGATGTTCCTTCCGAGAGTGAGATGAGATGGTCAATATCAATCTCCTGTCCATGAAATTTGTAACTCATTTGTAAGCCATTTATGGTTTCCGGTGGAGGTACAGTATGTACCGGAACAATTTCATGGTAACAATAGAAATGACTTCAGGTTGTCAGATACTGTCAAGTTGGCTCAAAGACCAAAAATAAAACCTGTGTTTATTTGAAATACCAACAACCAACAATAACTCCCTCCAACATTTCAGTCCTGTTTACATTTCTCTTCATGTATAGACTGATCCAAGTTGTAGACAGAAGTAAACACATAAACCAAAGTAAACATTATCAGCGGCATCTTGCCTATAAATCCATGCAACAACACTGTAATGTTAGGGATTTAACTTTGTGGCTGCTGTTAATGAGCATTTGTAGAGAAATATATCCAGGGGATCCTGCAGAACCTGCTACATATTGAAAATATATTATTTGAAAGCACCACTGAACAACTTTGAGACAAAATTTGATTCATTCATTTTAATAGACAACTACATTTTTTTTCCTTGCAGACAGTTTTTTTTCTCTTTTCAAAAACATTTTCAAACTTGTCTTTTGAGACCACGTTCACACAAGCTACTTTCTGTGGGAAATTTCTGACTGCAATCGATATATATTCACCAGGCGATTTGAGGCGGGAAAGGAGTGAACACCACCCCCTTGTTAGCATCATGATCAAATGTATCCATCATGTTAGCCTGCCAGACGCTGTCCTCTACAGACACAAATCTCTAATCTATAAGTTACTAAGCATTATTACATTTTGACAGAACGTTTCTATTTTAATAGACACAACAGTCAACTGGCGTGATGCTACTCTGCCAATGAAATCTTTGTATTCCAATAAGCATTGCATCAGCAAAGTTAGATAAACACACACACACACACACACACACACACACACACACACACAAACACAAACACACACAAACACAAACAAAGAAGAGACGAGACGAGACAAAATGAGTCAGAGAAAAATAATTTCACATGCTGTGCTCTAAAAAGAGAAGAGCAGACAGTGAAAACAGACCTTTTAATGAAGAATGGACAGACTCTTCTCAAGGGCAGTTCAAAACCAGTGTGTCTCATATGTTCTGAGACCGTGGTGATAATTAAAAGTGAAAATGTGCCACTATGAGACAAAGCACAGAGCATCTTTAAGCAAACATGCCCACTCAAATCTGAACTGAGGGCACAAAAAAATAGAATATTTTATACTGCACTGGCACTGAATCATAACGCTAGTTAGACATTATGATGCTCTGGACCTTGAGGAGATTTTCTCTAACAGAACCTCTTTGCATTTTAATGGAATACCCCTGCACACAGGGATGCAAGCGGCTTTGTGAATTTGTGGCCAGAATGGCATCAAAAAGAACAGGAGGTTGACCTCTCCAAAAAGAAAGAAGGCTGAGAAATGATCTTGTATTCGATCTCTATCCAGGCAATCAAATATGCACAATAATAAACTCGTGTTAGGTCCTGATGAATAAAGCATGTGGACACAAAATATCCTCTAACTATAGCAGCATAACTAGACAGTATAACACATAATGAGCTGGTGGATTTGTCTGTAGGAGATATATTGTGTAAATATGTCAACATGTCATCATGCTAAACTGGGCTGAATGAATCATGACTGCTGCTCTGTAGCAACACACAGTAATGAGACTGACATTAACCTTCTCATCTCACTTTCTGGACAAAAGCAGCAAACAAGCCTTTTCCTCACAACAGTAAACTATTTGGATAAAATGGGAATATTTTAAGATGCCATATGTTTCTTTCTCCACAAAAAATATTGCTTGATGTTCACTAGCTGCTAAAATCGCATAACCCTTTGGAAAGTGGCTTTCCCCTGAGGGAGATGCTTAAAGCAAGAACACCTCTGGTTTTACGTGACAATTGTAAAAATGTACTGCAGACATGAAGAAACCTAAAACAGAAGGATAATCTCATATCATCTGATATGCAGGTTTTTCCCTTTTTTTTTTTTTTTTTTTTTTTTTTACCATTGCAGACCTGTTGTGCTCTTAAATGTGACAACAACACCAACCAGGCATTGTGAAGATTAATATCAAGAAAAGCCCTTGATAAGGAGGCTGAAGTTGGCTCAGATCAGAGGTTATCAGCATCAAGGATTCATGGGACACACACTAAAGCCTCAAATTTGAAACAACACGACAGCAGTCTCATTGGAATTCAGACGCTACCCTCGACCCTTACGATCACATTCCTGATCTCCTGCTACAAGCACTTTACCTCTACCTTTGCTCAAATATAACAAATGGAGAATTAATTTGACATGCCGCAGAAGGTAGGGAGCCCACACAGTGTACATAAAGAGCTTTCAAGGGAAGCAGCAGGAGGGAAAAAAACCTTTAAATGTTTTGTCATGATGCCAATCAAAAATCAGACATGTTTTCCCCAATCTAAGCTCAGTCAGTCTCACTGCACGAAGGTGCCTGCGCACAACAATACTGCAAATTGTCTTATTGCTGATTTAGGAGCGTTTTCTCTCCCAACCCAAAACTGTCTCTGAATTGTTTATTTTAAAACCAGGAGATAGATCAAAAGCCTTGCCTTGACAAGCTAATATGACTGCAGGAGCCCTTGACACCAAGGGTACTATGAAAAGGACAGAAGAAGAAAAAAAAGCAGAGTTGTTGAGAGAATTTCTAATGACTGGAGTGGAAAATGAGTGGAGAGAGGAGCACACACTTGTTCATTTTCAGCAATTTTTCAGCTTTTTCCATGATACACTTAAAAAAGAAAAAAAAAAAAAATCACATAATGCTTTAAGTACACACTTTTCAGGTCCCAGAAGAAAAAGGAGCAGCTGTATCAGATCTATTGGACGCATGCAGTGAAATATACAAAAATGGCTCAGAGGAAGATGATACACGGATCATATTTATTACAGATTTCAACAACAACAACAGAAGCATAACTGAATTTTACATCACTGTGTAATTTCTTCCAGCATGCCATTATGTTTGCTTTCCTGCTCACACACACGGACCTACGGTTGTTGAAGATTTTTTTTTTCTTTTCACACAATAGGGGATCAGTAGGCATTAAAGATAAATGTGAAAGGCAGCTTGAACCATCTTGAAAAGTGTGAGAGGGAAGTATGAAAAAAAAAAAACGCAATTTACACTCCATTTTGCTATTACCAATGCATGAGGCACGATACCAAGGGAAAGTCTTGCAATGTTTCACTGTGGCATTTGGATAATTGGCTGGGGAAATCGTTTGCTGCAATTAACAAATTAAAGGATTTTTAATGCTGTGTTCACTCTCTTGTTTCCAGGGAGAGCAGACGCCAACTCCACCACCTCACTTTTCTGCCTTTACAGCAAATCTTCGTCCAGGTGATGCTCGTGATGACCTTTAAGAGACTGATGCTTTAGCTTTATTACTACGCCTGTGATCTGACCTCCAGAGAGTTCCAATTTTGCTAAAAACTCAGCCAAGCAGACCCCACTGTGGGGAGAGAGGAAGAATGTCAGACTGCGCGGCTGGAATCTAAATGGCAGATATGTCCCTGACAATGCTGCAAAAACATATCGATCAGGCACCGTGTTAGAGGTGCACGAGCTCAATATAAAGTCTGGTGAAATGCCCAAGAAAAAAAGGCTACCGGAGAGAAATGAGAAGCAGGCTGTGTATTCAAATATCAGCCTGGATTCTTCTACAACCTTTCGCGCCATCGAACATCTCAATGAGCACAGACAGAGAATATAAATGGGCTGGAGTTTTCGAGCAGGTTCTTCTACTTCACCATAGAGGGTAGAGGTTCTGTATTCATACCAGGGGGAAGTCTTGCACATCCATGTATGCAGATCATATCACATTAGGCCCTACATCTCCTTGAAGCTGTGTATGATGCATACACTCAATTGCCTCTGACTGAGGAGTTCGCTGAGAGGAGAGTGACCGCCCAGGGAGAGCTCAAACAGGTTCGTCTGATGAGCTACTTCACACCACATTTCAGCCCATTGATGAAGCTTATCAGCATGATAAATAACTTCTCCCAGCGCCTTCAGACCAATCATTATCCCTTTCCTACAAACAGATCTGAAAGTGGAGTACAGAGTTTTCTAGCTCTGTAAATCGGCTCCCTTTACTTTCTTGTATGATGTGCACAAGAACCATACATACTCCATTTGCCAAATTCATTAGATGGTCATATAAAGAAAGAACATGTGCATCTTACCTCACCTCACAATAATGTCAGCTATTAATAAATAATAAAATTGATCTAATATGATAAATTATCTTATTAATATCAAATTCTTCGGAGCCCATTTTACTGAGGTTGTATTATTTTTGCAGTCTACACATGAATTATATGCTCAACAAAGACAAACACATTTGTAATCTTTTAATTAACTGCTTTTGTGTGCTCAGTGTTACTCATTTCATTTCATTTGACTATGGTGTTTTCACTTGGCTTCATTTTAATTCTTTCTTATATTTACATTCTTTTTATTTTATGCTTCGTCATGAGGCACTTGGCAAGTCCTGTTTCAATATCCATATCCAAGGAATCATTACTTATTATAAACTATTTTTGCTAGAATTGTGTGTACAGATGGCTGCTCTGACACATTTGATATATAGCATTATTTATGTGCATTATAAGTGTTATAATTCTAATAATATGATAATAATTATTATATAATTGTGCGGTTTGAATTTGAATGACAACCCATGTATATGTAAATAAATAGGGCACACTTGAATTGAATTGTAGAGCAGAATGGTCTATACATGGAATGTTAGATTTTAATTTGTTACAATATATGTCAAACATATTATATTTTTAATTAAAAAAGAAGCCACTTTACTAATACATAAGGGTTATTATTATGCAATTGTAAGCCAATTGCTAAATTATACATTTTCATTAATTCTTTTTATTCCATTATGTGCATTTATTACAATTATGCACAGTTATAACATTACACTAATTTCTTGCTGTACTTGGAGTTAAACACCTGAACCTGCAGAGTTTTATGCAACTGACTTCAGGTTAGTTCTATCATCTACAGCATTCAGGGAGCCTTTGTGAGAGACTGCAGCACCGGGGGAGTCAGAGCGGTGGGGGTGGAAGAGACACATGGAACAGGCCAAACCCAGGTGTCAACTGTATGCTTCTCAGAACTGAGAAGCAGTTTCTTTGTCAATCAGTCACAATCAACTAATTGCTGGGCTGGTACATTCAAATCACGACACCGCTGGAGGTTAATGAAAATTGCACCTTTGCTTGACATAACATCCGATCCTGTTAGCCGTGTCGAGCACAATCCTTAGGCAGTGTCAAGCGGATTTCCCCAGAGAGCTGCTGCCACATTTAAAAGGCAAAATTTGCTTAATCTTACCTGTCATAACACCTGTATCTGTATTTGTGCGACATAAAAGCAACATCTAATCTCTATTACTTTTACGTTAATGTCAGTCATCATTTTTGATGAAACTAAAGGAAGCTATGCGCTACATAAAAGCTGATTTGGATTATTTTTAAAGAAGCCGTCTACTCCGATTTATTGAGTTACGTGGTTAAGTCCAATGAAACCCTCCACACGCCTGTATGTGCTAATGAGAATGACTAAATGGAGTTGCATATCTTTCTTCAAGGTAAAAAGATGCACATAAATTACATTATGATTTCATTCATTACATTCATTATTTATCAACTTCATAATTAAAAAAAAAAAAAACCTGTCAATCAGGGTATATAAACCTGCAGAGTGGAGTGGTCTCCCTTCCTGATGGAGACCTGACCTATTAAATGAATTGACTTCACTTTGTAATTTCACTGTTTTAAATCCTGGTGTGGCTGGGCTTTTAGACAGAAAAATACACAGTCAGAAACAGATAGCCAAAGCTTTGTGTGAATTTGACATGCTTATAAATTGTGCAGTAATTGTGCAGGGCTTCAGCTAATGAGGTAAGAGTAGGGATATACAGTAGAGGGTGTCCACACACTAACAGTGGTGGCCGTTTCTGACTCATTAAGTGCTGCTGTAATCGTTCCATTACGCTGCTCATTACGGACAGACTGTGGCATAATCTCCCACTGGGCCACAGTCACCACTCAATTCCATTAGACACTGCTTCCTGCCTGGGAATCATCCTCGCTCACTACTCTTAATGATGAACCCCTCGCCGATTCAAAGCCCAGTTCCTCTGACACTGGCTTTCTAACTGGAAGCAGGCCAATGTCGCCCTCTGAGACCGTCTTTCTTTCAAGCTTACAATGGGCTACAAGTAGATTAGGGATGAAGCCCAAATGAACATATTCACTGGCTTGAGAGAGGACTTCAACTGGTGACAGCCGACAGCAACTGACTACATGGGCAAGATCCCCTGTCTTGTTGGCTTTAAGCAGGGCATATTTAAGACATTTCAGATGAAATGGGGGCAATAACTGCAGATGAATGCAAAGTAAACCTGCAGCCAAAGATACTGTTCAAACAAAGACTCATTACTGTTTCATTCTTTTTTTTCTGATTACCAGATCCCCAGTATTGGCATGACAATTTTTCTATTAGTTTCCAAAAATGGATTTTCACTTTCAGTCAGGAAACAGACAAGTGACAGACAAAGTCTACACCTGAAGAAATGTGATATAGAAAAATGATAAGGAATATGATATTCAGTGTAGCTTCTTTGTGAGCCAAAGTGAGATTTAAACCTTAAGGCAGCTATTGTCAGTTACTTTTATAACAATGTATTAAATGATGATGATGATGATGATGATGATGATGTGTGGGGGTGGGGGTTGAATTATCACCAGAATCTGCAGAGCCCCTTGGTTTTACAGAGCTTTGTAGTTAATTGTTGGGCTGTCCAGCCACAACTTGTTTTGGTTCACAATCATTGCTCTCACAGTTGTTTTCTGCAACAGCTGTTTTTAGTGAAAACGCTCTAAAAACCCATTGCATATGACCTGCTCAGCAACAAATGGCAGACTGTCACAGTCAGTGACTAGCAGGCAAAAATATAGCATTTAATGGCTAAAGAGTCAAAAATTCTGTTTCCCTCAGGAGTTGGTGGAGACCAAAAACAGAGCTAAAACAAGAGTGAATGATGGACTTCATAAAGTGTCCAGAAACACAAATCCAACTGAATAATAATGTTACTCCGTCAGTGTTGTGCTCTGTCAGTGTTGTGTTCACAATTTGTTTACACTGCTCCCAAGTGGCCGAGAAAATCAGTTATTGCAGGTTTTAAGAAGTGGTTTGAAATTCTGGCAAATTTACTGAGAGTTAGATGAGATGGTCAATACCACTGTTACGCCTGTACAGTAAATATGAAGCTACAGCCAGCTGGTTGGCTTATCTTAGCATAAAGGCTGGAAACACTGAGGAACTGCTGGCTCAATTAAGCTTGCTTACTAAGTAAAATCTTACATTACATTTCAGGAGCTGGGAGGCAGATTTTGTGATCTTCTTTCAGAGCCAGGCTTGCTGTTTCCCCCTGTTTCCAGTCTTTGTGGCAAGTTTCTTTAAAGGTATCCCTATAAGAATCTTATCAAAAACTTTTTTTTATATATTTTTTTTTTTATTTTAAGCAACACTTTAAAAAAAAAAAAACATTTTATTAATTTAATCCAAACAATCTCCCAAATCAATCTCTATCCTTGAGAAAAACTAATTAAAGTTGTGCAGCATATAAAAGGCATGCTTCACCAGAAAGAAATAAAACTGGGGTGTGTGGCCCTGCTTTGATGGAAGAAGGATTGAGAGGCCAAATTCAACTTACAACTAAGAACAGCAGTCGCACATTAATATACAGAAAAGCACCTGGCAAACTTCTATTACTCTTTTCATTCAATTTGCTCTCAGGATTTGTGTGAAATTAGCATCTGATTGGCAGCTAATTGTGCAATCAGTGACTGTGGGCTGCCCTCATAATGTGCTGTTCAGTGGTGGGATTTGTCTGAGGAAAATAAATTACAATTATTCGCGAATAGAAATGCTCACAAATGAAATGACATTCAAAAACCAGCCACAACTCTGAATTATTATTAGTGCATATTTCGCTGATATAATTACAGCAATAGCATTATGGTAAGCTGCGCAAGTGCAAGTGAATTTTATTTTATCTTCCCCACCGCAACCTTCCTCAAATAAACCTACACAAATCAGCCCCTGCTTTTCAGAGGAGGAAAACTGACCTTCAACCTAATAAATCCAGCAGAATGCACCTCATTTTATCTACTGTTATCGTTTTGATGAGTCTCCTTTAAATGAATATGCATAAAGGCGAGAGGTAAACCACACTTCCAGACTGCTATTTTGCCATGTCTCCAGGCAGAGAATGCATGTGAAGTGAGATGAAACAGATGCAAAATGCAAATCTGGTCCTCAGTATCAACTAGTTGGAAGAAAACTGCTAAAAATATCCATATGATAACGTACATAACTTTACACTGTGTGGACTGAACTCTTGATGTACGCTCGCTAATGATCGCGCTTCCATATGAGCCTGTACTTTGACAACATGAAAAAAAATCATGCTGCGGAAAAATTCCTCCCTCCTGCTGAAAGAGAAAACAGCTGTCAGAAATATGCAACTTTGAATATAAAAAAAAACTGTTTTTCTTCATTTGAGGCTTCTTCTTTCCACACTGCAACTTTTGAGCCCTTCATGAACCTTTGCTGTGAAACTCAAGACTTAAGACAGCTGCCATTCGCTGACAGATATGAACATTTCATCTTTCTACGATCTCCCGGTGGAGTGAGAGTTCAGTTTGCCTTTCAAAACCCTTCTCTGTGTTTAACCTCAACTGCTTCTCTGGTTTTCTCTCGGTGGCACACCCTGCTGCTCTCGCTTCCTCTCGCCCAGGTTGGATTCTATAAGATGTGAGAGATTTTGATGAGAAGAGTGTTCTCAGAGACTTGGCTGTTACCGCAGCCTTTGAGCATTTTCAGGTCTTCAAAAGGACATATAGAGGCTGCATGGAGCTCAATGCTTCAGACAAATTAGCCACCTCTGGATTCACTTATTTTCAACAACCTTCCTGGAGAGTGTGAAAGACATGCTGAGATTGAGAGGAAGAAATATGATTACAATCACTGGGTCTCATACAAGAACACTTTCATATTGTTATCCTTATATGTCTTCCTTTTTGTGGATATTTGAAGTTGCATTCCACAAATTCTCCCAGCTGCACAAACTTGTGAATTCCTTGTTTCTATTGATAAATGCTGCCTGATTAGTGCGTCCAAAAAAATTTACTAAAAATCTTTTGAACTGACTCCTTCCTAGTTCAGTACGTGCTGGAACTGCACTGGCACATAGTGCCTCCAGGAGAAAGCCACAGCCTCATACTCTGAGTCCAATACCCACAAACGCTCTCACCTCCTTCTATAATTTCCAAACTAACCACCAGCAATCAGAATGGGAACATTACAACCCCAGTGGGTAACTGCAGTTGTAACTGACTGATAAATAATGCCTCACACATAAAGGCCTATTCACAGACCCACTTAATAAAGGGGCAACATAACATTCGGAAATTTCGGCACAACATCTGATCATGAGTGGGTGTGCTTTACTGAGGTTCCATCATAGTCAATGCCTCTAAATTGCTGTCTCAGGTTTCATTCACAAAAACGTCACCAAAGAGTGAAAAGAAGAGCTTCACACTGCACACTCGCTGTTAAAGACATCCTGTATTTAGCAGTGCTAACAATTGCATTACTGGACTTGAAAAAAGGAAATGTTACAAGAGTTGTCACCTTCGTATATGCATATATATTAACTGGTTCACTTCACTTTTGGTTTCATATGGGACATGAGCTTCTGTCTCCTGGATGTAGGTCTTGTACTTCACCCATCCAACCACCCCAGCCTCCTCTATATGTGGACTTTTCTCGCTCTTTATACTAGATTATTTGATGCGTTGGCCAAAAGAACAGGCCGTCTATAGAAGTCTATCGGACTACCCTGCAGATTGAAAATTGATGCCAAAGGGGTATCCAGTGCCTTAAAATGTGACATCAAGGGATCTTGACTGAGCTGGAAGTTAAAACATGTTGTACACAGATATTGTGGGTTGGAATCTGACCACTGCTAAAATGTGGGTGACCCACATGTAATACAGTACATACTGAGCATCAGATGGAGCACCGAAGCTGCTGCTGCTTTTCCTGTGAGGCAGCTGTTCAAGCAGGAGGATTTTGTTAACAGCTACTCCACTGTATCATGTTGCCATGTCAAAACGCTCATGGCAAAAAAAGGTAAATTGTTGAAAGTTTTCTTTTTTTTACCACTTGGTAACCATAGGGAGGTGTGGGAATGAAAGCGTGAGTGTGTGCCTAAATTTAACCGTAAAAACGTGACAAGTTCTCTTATTGTCTTCTCGTAAAGCCATTTAAGAACAAATGCATGTGCTTCTTGCATGAGTCCCGTTGTATAATGGATTTTAACCATCATTCTCATTTTACTTTCGTTTTTCTTTCCCCACACAGCAATATTCCCTTAGTGTCTATTCTCAGGCATTACTGTCACTTAAACAACAAACTGTTCCAAAATTAGAGTCGACCTGAGCCTCATCAGTGCTCAGAGATGTAAACAAAATTTAGACTCTGCATCTTCACAGTGGCTTTCAAAACTTTTCCTCAAATAGCTGTCTTTCAAACACAACTCTAAAACTGTACCCGTACCTTAAATTGCTTGTTTATCCAATTCATCAGGGGATTTGAATGAGTGTTATGAGGACACAGCATGGAAGCATCATGAAAGCAATCACATGCAGCAAGGAAAGATGAGCCACCAGCACACCAACCTTGGGTTTGTTATTTATTTTCAGTTACATTTGGAGGAAAGGCATCAAGTGAAATTCATGGTGATAAAAGGAAAAGAATTGGCTCTTGTCTCACTGAGGGAGGTAACAGACAACTGGCAGCATCCTTTGCATCCAGAGGCTGCCAGTCCTGGGGAGATGATGGAGATTGGAAGTGGATCGGAAAAGAAGAAAACTACCTTCCTCTTAAGAGACCGAGCTCAATTTAGGATTCTTGGGGAACTGAAAAATTCCTCCTGATACAAAAACTGAAAACCTCAAAATACACAGGGAGAAGAAGATGGGGAAGAGGACAGTTTCATCTTTTCAAGTTCCAAGCGGCGTTGCAGCCGTTTACCCCATCATTTCCGCCACTCTGTCAAGAGCTGCCTTGTGCTACTTTTGTTCTCCCTGATTCAAAAAGCATGAAGACCCTCATGATGTGCAGGAAGGAAGAGCTTGGAGTAGGGGAAACAGCATGAAGTTTTGAGTAAACGTGGTAACAGTCATTTGTTTCTATATTTACACCACTCTGCACATGGGCTGCGTTAGTAATCCAGCCAGAATTTGGGTTGTTTAAGATGGTCCATTTATTCAGATGTTGTCTGATAAAAAAAAAAAAAAAAAAAAAAAAAATCGAACAAATAGCAGTGTGAGGAAACAGAAAAGGGCTAATAAGGTAAGGGAAACAGAGTGAAACTTAAAGTCTGAAAACTGTGCTGCCTTATGAACTCTGACAACCACGCTTTTATTCAGAATCAACATAGCCAAAGTAAACAAAACCACAAGGAACTGTAATAATGCCTCAAACATTTTATCTGTGGCTACTGCGCAGCGGACCAGCTCACAAGCCTCTCCTCAACTATAGACATACGTCGGGAACCCCCAGAAACCTAATCTCCTTTCTGGAGATAAGGCCTGGCAGTGCTGAGGAGTCAGCCATGCACACAGCTGTGTCCAAAGCTATTACCAGGGAGCAGAAGCACTCCCTACCCACCAGCCACGGCTGTTTCCCTTCACCAATGGATGTTACTTTTCACTGACTGGAGCAAGATGTCCAGATCAAACTCACTGTGGCAGTGAGGAGAAAAATAAGAGGAAAAAGCAGATAACAGGAAATGAGAGGAGGCAAATTGTTTTTCTTCAACGCCAAGGAGTAAAGGTGTAAGACAAGGGATGTGGTCTCTTAATTATTTGCAGCGCAAAATACAAGACACTGTTGTGCTCCATGACAAGCTTTACAAATGTGGAGTCATTCTGCATCAAAATGAGGCCATGTAATTAGCATTGTGTGAGCCAGCACTTTTTTTTTTTGCCGTAATTTGACCAAACAAGCGTTTGAATGGGAAACATAGAATTCAAAATGCAAGCAATCAAGCTGAAATAAAATGTGTGTTGGCTCGTTTTTCTTTTATTGCAACCCAAGGCCAAATTTAATGCCTGTCATTTTCTTCAATACCATCGTTTTACAAATTCTGTCTCTCCTTTTTAGTCATGGCATATGTGGGAGATGGGCCTTTTTTGTCCTAAAAAAAAAAAAATAAAAAATGTGGATTTGTGACAATCCATATTTCTCCCTGGAGGAGTTAAGAAATGGCATGCATCTAATAAAACACATGAGCTTATAGCCTCATAGGCAAAGACAGAGGACAATTTTATATGAGAAATCAGTGCATAACAATAACCACAAGTCATAATTACCACACATTAAACAACATTAAATTACTTTATGCCAATAATTTAATGACCATATGTTTGTTTCAAAAATGCTGAATTTTCTATTATATGTGCCCCTGATTCATATGCAGTTGTGTGAATTTTGAGCATTCAATTTGCTGTTTTCAATACAAGCTTCATGTAGGGAGAAAGGCACACAAGAGGAGACAGTTACTGCTGCTGTCTGAGTCCAAGCAGAGCAGACACGCTCCTCAAACACAGACAGCAGGAAAGAAAAGTCAGACATCCGTAACAATAAAGACAAGTGGAGACAGACAGGAGAAGGACACGACTGCACACCTCAAATACCAGGGGATGGAGAGGATACATTGGATATTTAGCTTAACATGGGGACTGAGAGAGAGGTTATACAGTATATACTGTTGCTCTCTATAACAGTGGAGGGTTGGGACCTCCCAAGAGACTAAATGATGTTTATTTGCCTGACAGCTTGGCTTTTTTTAATGAAACAATAAGAGTTTTTCCTTCTCAGGACTCTAAAAACAATGCCGGTAAAACAGTCTGAGGGGCAAACATGTCATGTTGTAGCTCCTTAATTACAGTCCACGTATACTTTACATCTTTGCTGACTATTTCTGAGTTCACACAGTTAATGTACAAATCAGTTTGAAATGTTTGCACTAATTTGACTAATGCAATACAATTTTGACAATAATTAACATAGACTTAATTTGAGAGAGAGACTTTATACTATACAGAAATGAACAGACACCAAATGGATTCAAATAACACACAGCAGTAGTGATGGAGGAACTAGATTCCTTAAATCAGGTGGGGAACTTTTTTTCTATCAAGGGCTATTTCAATTTTTCTAACATGGCCCCCCTGGCACGCCATGGCCACACCCCTGGCCATACTAATTATTGAACACACACATCACACTAACCTCTGCAGTGACTGGAACTGCTTCTCTTTGTCAGATGGTAGTGGTGATGATGATGCTACTCAGTCATTGCAAGAGTCAGCTTTGAAAAGAGAGCCTACCGCTGTAGGTGTTGTCCAAAACAGAGATGCAAACATTGGTGCATGTCTGCTAAGAATGCAAAAATCCTCAGGATGTACAGTGCATGAAGTTTAAGAGCTTGAGCAGAGGAAGACTGTTGTACCTACTGTAGCTGTGAACTCTTTGCAGCTCAAACCCTAACCCTATTCCAGACAAAAAGACACTCTGCAACAATTTTACTTTGTCCAGTGCTAACAGCTCCACAGCAGCAATAAGGCACGTTTAACAAATTCTCCTTCTGACTGTGGTTTCAGCTTCCTGGCTATTAACTCACTTACCACAAAACTTGGCTGCATAATGCTGTCTCTGTCAGAATGTGGTTGTTAAGATCAGTGGCCTTTTCTTCGTGTGTTGCTTTCCCTTTTCCCTTTCGTATCTTGTCTGTCTCTCCCTGTTTGTCTGTGAGGGTGTGTTTCTGTAGATAGTAGTTCTGCTCCACCCAATTACTCCCCCTGCTCATCCCTTGACTTCACCTGATCGCAATCACCAATCAAGATTCACCTGAGGACAGTATATAAGCACCAGCTCTCCTACCAGCATTTGTGCAGCAATAGTCTGCTATGCAACATGGTAACCTAATGTTAAGTTGCTCTGCTTGCTTTCGACCTGGCTCTCTGCTTACCTGCTTGTCTCTGCATCTGCCTCAGGTTATCCCTCCATCTAGTCTGGTGGATTTGTGTTTGTTGGTCATGACTACCCTGTTTGGATTACCTTCCTGCCTGCCCGTTCTCTTGTCAAGATCTGAAATCATCTGTTGCACATTTCTTCAATTGATCATTAAAGGATTATTGTTGATTTTCTCCACCACCTTTGTCTCAATGTCTGAGTTCTGCATTTGTGACCTAGTTTTTGTGAGACATGACAGTGGTCTTCTGAAAACTGCTTGATGGGCACCCAAACTCCACCCAAGAGTGTTAACTTCATCCACTCTTGAGATTAGCCTTTTTCATCACTGCAAGCTCATCCCCACAAAGTAACTTAGCCTTCAACAAAATGATGATTTGTCAATTTCTTTTGGAAAATGGGGCAATTCACATCTACTTTTTTTTGTTGACAGTTGCCATGATGCATTGGCATGATATCAACGCACTGCATTGTGGGACCACTCAGAAGACCATGGCAGTCTACTAATCCTTATGTTCTTCATTGCTGAAAGAATAATTGTTTTTTGTATTAATGAATGTCCTCGTGGGCAGAGATTAATATTATTATATATCACATCATTATCATATCATTGAATTATTAATACTGATACATTAACACCAACATTTCAGCTACTTTATATGGCTTTTATGTGGTGTATTTCCATCTACAGCATTCTAATAATGCACAAATAGACAGTGTTGCAAGTAGGTGATTATGACCCATATTTACATTTATTGTTAAGTGACAACATCTCCTGGCCATGATGCAGGCAAAGGAGGAAATCAGGTGATATAGTATAATAAGCAAGAAAGTCTGTATATGGAGGAAGTTGGGGTGGATGGATAGTTTCAAACAAACACAGGACTTTGAAACCAAAAGTCAGAGTTGACCCATTTTAGACATACTTAAGTTACATCATGTATGATCTTTTCCTATATCTAACCAAGTAATTTTTGTTAAATAAAAGCTAAACAAGTAGTTAGTTGCCAAAACCTGTGAAGGTTCTGTTTAATGAAGGTCCACCTTAGTTGTACCGGCTTCTTGCCGGTACTCTCCAACAGTGATATACTGTATGTCGTTTTGGGATCATTCAGGTTTCAGGATGTGTTGTTAAGTGAAAGTACTTTCCATCATCAGCATTGTGGTTTGCATAAGTCAAGTAGACCTTTATTTGTTCCAAGGGCAACTAGAGGGGCAATTCGTTGTGCAGTAGTAAAGGCAGTAATAACACACGATATCACACAATATCCAAGAACACACAAGGCAATAAAATACAAGATATAGTGAGAACACAGAACATAGAGTACTTCTAAAAACAAAACAATATTTACCAAGCATGCTGGGGTAGTTGGGCTGATAATACCTTTTATTATTAGAATCTAGCAGTGAAATGGCTGAGAGTATGAAGGAGTGTTTGTATCTGTTGGTTTTGGCTAGTGGGTATTTGAAGCAGAAGCCCAGAGGCAAGGTCTGAAACTGTAGGTGCAGGGGGCCTCGCTGTCAGACAGGATGGATCCTGCTTACTGACAACTGCTTGTTATATAAATCTGACTGACTGTTCTGTCAAGTGATACTGCTACAGACATTGATCACCTTTGCTAATGCATTTTTTTCCTGTTTAAGATTGAGAGAAGCATACCAACAGATAAAAGGTAAATTAAAAATAGACTCAATAAAGATCAATGGTTAGTTGTAAAGTATATATGAGGTGTAGTAACTCCTCATACAAAATATATTAAAAGTTCCTTTGCTGTGTTACAGTCTTTCCACCTTAAAATTCAGGAACAATATCCAGTACATACACATTTCCAAAAACAATTTTCCTATTTGCTCTCCATGGAACAACCAACCAAGGACACTGACTTTTATCCTTTCAGATTTAAATCCAAAGTGTCACCCTTAAATCTATGTTAGCTACTTATTTATTGTACCATGGGCAATACCACTGCAGTGGTGAAACATTTTTTAACATTACATTGCAAACAAAGGATTTTGTCTTGTGTCCCAAACTCGTGTCTGTTATTTAATCTTCAATCTCACCTAAATCACAGGAATTATTCTCTCTTCAGTGAGAACATTTAGCTTGTATCTTTCTGTAGCTAATGTAGTGTACCAGAATGTAACTGTGCACACCAAGATCTTTGACTTTTAGTTAAATTTAATTCACATAAGGACTGCAGTTGCTTTTTATGAAACAATATGTTCATAATTTAGATTTGAAAAACATTTACCAATCTTTCCATCTTTCTTTATACATAAGGGAGGATTTGTACTGAGCATCATGAATATTACACTGTAAACAGTTTTGAATAATGAAAAATAAATCACAAAAAATGAACGTTCCTCCTTGCTAATGCAGGGATGTCCATGCAAAATGTCCCAGTTATGGATCTTTGAGAGGTGCCGCTCAGAAATGTTCACGTCTGTCCCAAAGCTGAATCATCTCACATTTATGTCTGAAGGTTGGATGTTCCCACAGAATCCATATCACCACTGATTGCTAGAAACTGTGTTAATTTATGACCTACCTCTATGATGTCTACTCTCTTCTCTCTGAGAAGAAAATGCTGCAACATGTTAATCAGTTGCTGATTAACGGCTAATGAAACGGCTCAGGCAGTTTAAATAGAACACAAACTAATCCTAAAGAAAAACCAATTAGAAGGTTCTTCTGTGAAGTGCTGCTGTTTTAACTAATAATTTCTCTTCATGAAAACAAAAGGCCCCAAATGTGCACACAAGGTTTGTGCTTGGAGCGGAGCCAGACCGTAATTTCTGGTTTGATTAAACAACCCACTAAGTGACTCATCATAACTAAGGTCCACAGATTAACCAGCATCAAAACAGTCTGAGGCCAGGTTGCTCCCTCTGCCAGCAGATGTTTTGCTGCAAATCAAGATCCCTGACAGGTTTACGAGAACACGTCAGATTCCTCTGATGAATAGAGGCGCAAGGAATGTATGGAAGTCATAATTACAGCATTATTGATTCAGATGAAATTCATTTTCAGTCAGCAGTGAGTTAATCTCCTGCTGAGGCAGAGCTGTGCAGTGATTGAGAGCCCAGTGGATGTTAGGTACCTTGGCTCATACTGTAATTTAAAGTAGAACAACTCATAAGCACTCTTGCTTCCAAACGTATTAGGTTCAGTTGTATTGTTCCCTGATTGGGGTTGTGTTGGAAGGCCACAGCAGACAGTAGATCATTCTGCTACATCTCCATAAATTTTTGTGGATGGCCATGGCACTTCTGAGACAGCACAGGGGCTGCAGTGGGGTCACTGGATTGATGATGTTTAGCCCACACATGCAGATTAAATAATATGTGTCTTTGGAGAATAAGTCATTTTTAGAATCCGAAGTCAAAGATTAATCAAACTGCATGATCTAATTTAATATTTAATAATTAAATTTAATATTTTCATTTTGATGCCTCATCCCTATAAAGAAAAAGAAGCTTGTTATGGAAAAAAGTTATGGACTGGTGTCCCATTTGTCTGCATGCTATGCCACTGAATCTGTACTGCACCAAATGGTATTCTATTTCTATAGGACTCTTTTCTCAAAATGACATGAAATATCCCAGCACAAACAACAGGCTAGCTGCAGGTCAGTTTTCTTCCATCACTGTTCAATATTGCATTGTATTTCACTAGCAGCAGAAACAATATGCTTGGATTTACATAACTCTCATAAATATGGCCTTTCCAACAGGCAAAGGCCAGCATCGGCTGACATTTCCTTCGTATCACTCTGCCTCTGCAAGCAATAACAACATCGCCAGCCAACAGGAGCTTATCACGCCGCAGTGACACTTGTGCAAGATTGAAGCTATGAAGATCTTTGCAGACAAGAAAAGCAGCAGAAGATGGATGTGTGGACCTGGAACACTTCAATAAAGCCAGGACAGCTAAAGCAAGCTCAGGCAATAAGACTGGGAGGCAGGTGGGTCACCATATATGAGGCAGTGCCAGAGGAAGAGCATTATGTGCTGTAGAATTCAGTGAAGTGATACTGAGAAATGCAGAAGGTTACAAATATATTAACCATGTGGAGAAATAATCATATTCACACTAACAGATATTTTATGGGATAGCTGTATATCATAACAGCCAGTGTCCAATAGTATTTTTTATATATAATAGCAACAGTGTGATATCACACAATATTATGTTCATACTCACTTATATCCTGATATTTAGAATGAGCAGACTTTTGGACTTGAGTCAGACTTAAAGTGGGCATGTAGACAGTATATGTATCCTTGTAAAACTCCAAAAGCCTGTTAAATTCTCAACCTGTTTATTGACACAAATGCTATGTTTGAGTTTTCACTCATGTCACACATTGTGGGAAAGCCAAGATTCTTGTGATTAGAATGATCCAAACCATGTCAAGGTCCAATCAAAACAGCAAGTACAAGCAATACATAGGCAAAGGTCAAGATGATCCAATCCAGTAAAACATTTAGTCCAAAACACCATCATAATTGACTGAAGGCTATTTTATCATTGAAAATTAGATGGCAACATGTTAATCTTCCATGTTTTGTCCATTATATCTCCATGTACAAATAGGTGACATGTTGGTCTCAAAATTAATGTTACAATCAGACTTTTTTATTGATACCTCACTTGACCAATTACAATCCATGTCATTTCCACAGCCTTCAATAGCCAATGACTGTCAACACTGAAAGGAAGTGCATCATTCTCTTCTTTCATGAAGATCGAGCCATTTGCAACCAATTGTGCAGATGATTGGTGCCTCACTGAGCTAATGAAATTCTGAAAATGAGGTTATGGTGCTTCAGTGGGTAATTTAAAACCAAATCAAGGAGTTCAGTGCAAATATGGATATTATACAGGTTTGAAATGATAAATATAGTGACAGGCCTCAATATAAAGATTTACTGTATATCCCAAATTATAAGTATAAATACCCAAGAGATGAATATACATGGCCTAACTATAGATTATAGAGTATAAATAAAGATTTTCTTCAAATGTAAATATAACAAATGGACTTTTTTGGAGAGTGCCAAAACATACCATTAGAAAAACATTCATAAAAGATACATTTTCTGTGGTATTGTTATCGTAAGGCTTCATGCTTTCATGCTGTGGTCCCATTGTGCCCTCCAGCAAATGAGGTCCAGATATAGTCATCTGCAGGGAGGTGGAAAAAAAAACCCCTCTACTTCAGTGTGTTCAAACTTCTGTTACTCAGGGCCAGTAGCACTTAAAGTGTTTCTGACTGCTGGAGATAAAACTTCAGTGTTACATTTCAAAAAAGACCAAAATCAGGCCTGTACACAAAATGGTTCAAGTACAGCTTTCACTTTACTTTGGGTATGCCCTGGATATGTGTTTTAGACTAATTTTACAGGACTGGGAAATATATCAATATTTATATAAACATGACTGCTTGGACATGAAAGGGGTCACCCATAGCAATGATCACTCAACTCTGCAGTTCTCCTTAGGTCTATGAAGCTTAATAGCAGGGATGGAAACAATGATGATCCGCAATCCAAACAAGACAAGAAGACACACAGACTCTGAGGAAGAAGCCAGGCTAGTATTGTGCCTTAATAGGACATGAATGCGTACAGATAGAGAGGGATAGGAGAAGAGAGGAGCACAGTGTATCATGGGAAGTCCTCTGGCAGTCTAAACCTATAGCAGCATAACCAGGGGCTGGTTCAAGGCAAGCCTCAGCTAACCTTAACTGTAAGCTTTATCAAAAAGGAAAGTTTTAAGCCTACTCTTAAACTTAGAGATGGTGTCTGCCCCCTGGACTGAGACTGGAGGATTGTTCCACAGGAGAGGAGCATGATAACTGGAGGCTTTGGCTCCCATTCTGCATTTGAAGACTTTAGGAAAAAAGTCTGTATTCTGGGAATGTTGTGTTCTGTAGGATACTTAAGATATGATGGTGCTTGACCATTTAGAGTTTTGTAGGTAAGGAGAAAATATATTCTATATTGTATAGGACACCAGTGCACAGAAGCTTATATGGGAGAGTATGAACTGTTTTTCCTCTCATCTTCAGCAGCTTGTTGGGCAGCCCGAGTTTTTCTGCATCTTTTTGAAACAGGATGTTTCTGATTTTTTGTGATGTTACATTGGTGAAAAAAGGCAGTCCTCGAAATTTGTTTTACAGGAGAGTTAAAGGACATATCCTGATCAAAGTTAACTCCCAAATTCCTTACAGTGGTGCTGGAGGCCAGAGCAATTTCATCCAGAGTAGTCATATCATTAGACAGAAAGATTCTAGTATTACGGCCAAATACTATAACTTCAGTCTTGTTCAGATTTAGTAGCAGAAAGTTGCCGGTTATCCAAGCCTTCATATCCTTAAGACATGCTTGAAGTTTAGTTAACTGATTGCTTTCATCTGGCTTCAATGATAAATATAACTGGGTATCGTCTGCATAGCAATGCAAATTCGTGGAGTGTTTTCTGATAATATTGCCTAAAGGACACATATATAGGGTGAATAATGTTAATCCAAGCACAGAACCCTTAACATGTACAAACTGGAATCAATCTGATAAGTAGAATTTAAACCAGCTTAGTGTGGTTCCTTTAATGTCAATGAAGTGTTCCAGTCTCTGTCATGCAATGTTATGGTGAATGGTGTTGAATCAAGCACTAAGATCTAACAAGTGCAGAGTGATGTCCTTTGTCTAATGCAATAGAATGCCATTTGTAACTTGACCAGTGCTGTCTCTGTATTATGATGCACTCTAAATGCTGACTGGAAATCCTCAAATAAACATTTGCTGTGTAGAAAGCCACACAAGTGATTAGTGACTGCTTTCTCAAGGATTTTAGAGACAGAAGGGTGGTTAGATATAGGGCTATAGAGCCAGATAATTCCAGGAGTTGGTGGACACAAAAAAGAGCTAAAATTAACCAAATCAGCAGGCACATGACTCCAAATGAATGACATTGATAAAAGTTATTAATTTAGTTTTGTTTTGCATTAATAGAGATCTTGTTAGCTTGGCACAGGGGCAGGAGAGTGAGGTGGCGAGAGTCTGATGGTTTGTAAATAACCATCAGATAGCAAACTGAATTATGTTTGACTGAGAAACATAAGGGCAGTTGTCTGTGTGTAATTGAGGCTGTTCAATTATGTGTGTCAAAATAGATTTCATTTCTATGGTCAAAAATGACTGATTTGGGCTGTAATTAAAATGCTGTATAACATAAGAGAGCAATCATTTCGCAAAAACACTCCAGACTAAACCCATCCATGCACTATGCAGACACATGAGTGCTCTCTGCACATGGCACTCAGTCCTACAATGGAAAGCTTGTGTAGATGGTCTTAAAAACATTCATAATACAACAGTAACACCCTCCACTAGATGAGACAAGCTGTTTTTCAGAGTTAAAATAAAGTGAAAAGAACCTCCTGCCTGTCTGAAAGCACAAGAGTTAAAAGGTAAATCTTGACAACCCCTAACTGTACTCTTTAAAAAATGTCATACTGGGCTCAGGGTCCCAATGTGACTGCCTTCTTAGAGAAAGACGCCTCCACTTCTGAGAGCATCTACCTCTTCCCCCCTCTCCCTCAGGCTTAAACACAGCCTTGCACTTTGCTCTGCAGCTGTTTTTCTCTTCTCCATTCATGTTTTGTTATTCCCACTGTGTCATCTGACCCTCATCCTCCTGTTCAGGCTGTCCAGCTACAGTGAAGCTCCACTCCCTTCAACTGCTTGTCCACTGCTTGGTGGTCTCAAATGCCGGACGAGAACTGCCAATAAAATCTCACCAACAGCACTGGCTGAGAGAGAGAGACCTTTTTAGTTGATGTCTCTCATGTGGTCAGCGCAGTTCTTCCTACGTAAATTAAAATCCAGAAATAGGTAGGTGGAGCAGAGTGAGAGAGCAAGTGAGATGACAATGAGTGGGATGGCCATTTGACAGCATCAAGCTGATGGGCTCATCAAACACCCAAACGAAGTAACAGAGTAAAAAGGCCAAAGCTATCATCCTCACTGACAGGGTCGCATGTTTAAAAAAAGGGAAAATAGTTACTTAAGATACAACAGTCTAACTTAGGCGAACCCAATATTCCCTTATTTAACATATTGGAAAGTGTGCTTCTGATCTACTGCTCATTCATGAATTCTGCTGACAGTGTCAATCAGCAAGCCCTTATGTGATAAAGAGGAAGATGTGGGTTGTAAAATGAGTTAATAACTGAAAACTGATTGAAAAAGAAGTTAATGCGTTTATAATCTGTGCCCATACTTTTTTTGATATTGTCTCTATGCATCTTTCATGCACTGCATGTGTGAATAGAAAATGTTTAAAGCTGAGCAAAAGCTTGATAAATAAGGTGATGACAGGTTAGACATGCAGCCCCCCGCCCTATATATATATATACACACACACACACACACACACACACACACACACACACACACTTGAGTATCTTGTCTGTGTGTGCGTGTGTGTGTGTGTGTGTGTGTGTGTGTGAACATGTGCACTAGCAAGACTGAACTGTTTTTCTCTTGGCTGTGTTCAAAGGGAGGTTATTAATGAGATTCAGCTCCAGAGCCTCTGAAGCTGGTTGAGAGTCAGTATTCCTGAGGGGCATTTCAGCAGGGTGCACTGTTAGAAACCTTGGTCCTCAGGTTGAGTGGTGGTTTCTACAATCACTACTCTAGCTTATTGTACAAGTACACAGTAACTTGAAAACTGATTGAGTGGAATCATGAAAGGAACAAAAACACTCACAGAAAACATTACTTTGTACAACAGAATTTTCACAATGTGTCTCATGTTTCTAATTGAAGAAAGAAATCATTTATAACCTGACTACACAACACTGTTTTGTAAATTTCCAGCTTTTTAAAAAAAATCAGTTTAAGGCTCTAAGTGGGGCTGGTGTTAAAAAAGCAACCTTTCTCTAACTGAGATGCCCAACTTTGAATGTTCTTTCCCAGTTGAATTTTTTGCTGTTGGCTATGTTCACAGGTGGGAGATCTTGTACAGATATTGTAAGTACAATAGGTTGGTGCACAATGATCAGGAAGGAATCACAGTTCAAGAAAAAAATCCAAAAATGTCACAAAAGCAGCATCCAGTCAGCACTTGAGATTTTGAGAATAAAATTGATTTTAAGGTAAAGGTCATAAATTTAAAAAAAAAGAAGAAGTCCTGATTTTATCATAAACATTTAGCAAAAAAAGTCAGAATATTTAAGTAAAAATACTTCAACATTTCCACTCGACAGAAGCGCAAGTGATGCAGATTTTAAGAGTCCTGCTTTTTAATTTTAGTCTTTCGTATAAATCTAGGAACAGATCACAGTCTGGGGCTGCAAAACCTCCATCCTCATGTTTGCCTTTAGAGTACAGAAATATCTCAAGAGCTACAGAAAAAAAAAGCAACTGTTCATGTGAAATGGGCCTTTCACCAAACCCTTAAGCAACACCGGCCATTGCACCAAGTCCTACTATTCCAGTCCACAGTGTTTCTATCTTATTGACAGATGGATTTCAAAGGCTCACACAGAAAGTGAGGGCAGGATAAAGCTTATCTGCCCTAGTCCTCAGCAGCTTGTAAAACAATGCTGGAACAAGTGCAATCTCTGTGGTGATAGATTACAGCCCTGGTGTTAGCTCAGCATTCACGCTAGCCAAGCAAGACAATGAGATTGCTCTCAGGCGTATCATGGATGCCTCGCACACAAAACATTCACCTTTTAAATCTGTCTTATAACAACCATCGAGACAAACTGTCTTATTAGAAGAGATAGAAACACCAGATATTGCTTTGAATTCCATTTTGGTCCACTTTCCCACAATTTCACCCCAGTTTCAGCACAGAAATTTTTATTTTAGAACATTTCTGAGGTTGCAGCTCTATTCTTTAACATCGGAAAGGTTTTTGGAACACAGTGTGATTGAAATGATTTTTTCAGGGTCATCTCTGTCCTGGGCATTACTGGGTGAGATTAACCTTGTATTGGAGCATGAACATTTGGTAAAACTCAGTCAGCCATGGAATGCAGTTTGTGGATCTCCATGCCAATTGTCCAATAAAGCCTTTAATCGTCGATTCCACATGGCTCAGCTTGATGCTTTATGCCACAACTATAAATCTAATGGAGAATAATGTTGCTCTCTATGAGGTTAACATGGCTGTGAGTAAACATAACTTTTTAATGGAAAGCTTTTTTTCCTGATATGGCATTGGAACATTAATCTGCAGCAGTGGCTTTGAATCTCAGACTAATCCAAACATTATTCCCTGCATCGTTTTTGCTAAGATATGACTGACTAACACCATAGAAGTGCTCAGTGTAAACATACCATAATAAGCATGCTGTAATTGATCTTCCACAAGTTCTGACTTTGGCCTGGTTAAAGCTTGGATTTAACACCAGAAAAGAATTATTAAACTTGCAAACTTTTGTCATCACAATTGTTGCTGGATGTAGCTTCATTGCTTTAAATATCATGCATCTCACTTCTCACCAGATTGGCAGCAACCTCACAATTTGAGAAACATCTGCCCACAGCACCAATGAGATTAAAGAATTCCAACATGATGCAGTGTTCTTTCATTTATTTCAAAGCCTGTGAAAACCTATTTCCATAACATTAAATATCATGACTACATAATGATCAACATTAAAGGCTGGAGAAAAAGCATTCTCAGGCATGACTTGTCATAGGAATGGTTCAATATTTCGAGAAATATGCTTATTTGCTTTCTGGCAGGAGCTTAGATGAGAAGCCACTCTCATGTCTGTATGGTAAATATCAGGCTACAGCCAGCACCTAGTTAGCCTAGCTTAATCCAAGACTGGAAACGGGGAAACAGCTAGCCTAGCTCTGTAACACTAACAAAATCCAACAATGTAAATACCTTTGGACAGAGCCAGGTTGGCTGCCCCAGCTTGGAAAACTAATGGTGTCCTCAAGTAAGAGCCCATTACACATACAGTGAAGCTGATTGAGAAAATATTCAGGGCCTTTAAACTTTGGATCTACTTATGTTCTTACCGTGGAAGCAAAGTCATTATCTGGAAACGTGAATAATGTGCTCATTGAAGGAAGACAATGTTCATGCATCTCTGTGTCAGAGAGCTACAGTCGATGACTGCTTCAGAAGATGGCAGATAGTACTAATGGAAGCCTTGAAAACTGGATTATAGGGGGAAAGAACTGTCTGAATCCTTATTAGAGAGATATTTTATTAAAAAGCTTGTACTATCCACTAACAGCCTAAACCTCTGGGTTTAAGGAGGCAGATGTTATCAAGATCAACAAGCCTCGGGTGTTAGGGGAAAACAGTTTGATCTCTGGGATGTTTTGAAAGCACAGGGTGATTCATCTACATGTGTTCAAAGAGTGATGGTGTGATCATGTTGAGTTGGGAATGCACAATAAGAATGCATAAATAGCAAGTTGCTTCAAATCTTAAGATATGATCTTACTGCCTTTTTTCAGCGTGTTGTCTTGCTGTGCCTCAGGTGCACAGTCTGATGACTAAATATGAGTATATAATACGATAATACTGTGTAAACCATGCGATAACCTTGGCTTTCTTAACAGACAAGGACCATGTTAAACAATCACTCTTCGTCGTGGTTTGCTAAATATCACCTGAGATTACTGGAACCATCTCCTGTCACACTGTTTTCCTGCTCATCCCGCTCACTCTCAATAATGCCATATGACACAATAATAATTTGGACTTATGTAAACCTCCTTCACTGCCTTTCCCTTTTATTGGAGTTGATAGGCTGGGCTGTGCCATGTCTAATCACAGGAATTCATTTGGGGGAAAGCCAGGCAGCATTAAACGATCTGAGCTGCCTGAGAGGATCAGATAAATCCCTGTGTTCAATAAACCAAAGCGCCTTTCCTGAACGCAATCATTCTTAACGGGCACATGAGTGCTGATCCTAATCCTGAATATTTGCCGTGCCTAAAGCTAGAAGCTGAACCTGGCACACCAGCTCAGAAAACTGACTGTGATGGTTTGACTTTATATATAAACTGGCATTTTCATCTGAAAGATTGTCCATTTCGCCGCCTTTAGCAAAAAAATAAATGGAATATCAAATTAAAGCTACACTAATCGGTATTTTTATAGAAAGAATGGGTGAAATGACTGTATGTAATGTGAAAGGTGTCCCTTGTCTACTAGGCTTCTTAGCATTTTGTAGCTGCTCAGCACCAAACATGCAGCAAAGTTAGCAACTTGCTACTGAACAGTGGAGCAATTAGCAGCCAAACATTTCCTTCAGGAGCTGGTGGAGAACAAAACAGAGCCTAAAGAAAACTAAAGGACATGCAATTTAAACTTAAAGTTTGTGTTACATTTGAACGGAAACTGGATACTTTCTAGATTTCTACTACATTAGCCTGAATACAACACAACATTTCTGTCAGGGAATAACATGTCAAAAAGTGAAGCCCATATAACATTTGAGGACTAGTTCATCATATATTCCTTTTGAATGGAGGGTGTGAAAGCAATGGACAGTGGCTTCTACAGAGAGTGTTGCATTATGATTTGTTTTTAGACTAGTCGAGACCTTTAAAAGCTTTTGAAGTTAGCCCAGTTATCTTTGCCACTGAAAGTGTGCAGAAAACAACCAATGTCTATAATGCGGAAATGGACAAAGCACCATGTTTAAGGCAATTCTCTTATCACAGAACAGCATGATGAGGAACCAGAAAAGACAAAAAAGAAAAAAATTCCAGCCACCTCCACGAGTCTGATGAGACTTTTCTGAGTATGTGACTGATAAATAGAAGGGCGGAGGTCCTCTCAGAACCAGGGTCGTCATATTCAAGCCAAGTATATAGCTCATATTTTCATTTCAAAAATGCCCCGCTGTATTATCTTGTGTTTTTAACAAGAACAATAATAAATAAGATAATTAAAGAGGAGCGTCACCTATAGAAAGCCATACTTCATCAATATAGATTCCAAGAGAAACATGTCTCAGCACTGGTCATTGATTGACAAGTGTGGAAACACCCCAGCAATACGAATATATTGACAAGAAAAGAGAGCAAAAAAAGGGAGGGGATTATGCAGATTACCTGCGTTGCCACAGCAACTGATTTGAACAGAGGTCATTTTGTGTCCCTCACCCTGCAGGATAAGGATGAGTGTGTTTGCCAGATAGTCAGATAGTCCCATCCTCCACCCGTGTTAACAAGTAATTACACCGTCTGTCAAGTTATCACTTTACAATTATGGAAGCTGACAGTTGAATGCTGCTGGTGGTATGACGGGGCCTCGCCACTATACCATGTGAGTGCTGTTAGACAAATGAATGTCACATACAGGTGATATCATAGCAATACAGACACATAAATAGGAGGCTTTCTGTTCCAAATAACCTGTTAAAAAGCTTTTAGTGAAGCAATGCTGGATACTAATGCGTTTAGACTTTGTCAGAGTTTCATTTCACTTGAATCACAGCCAGTCATCCTTCACTAAAAGCTTTTTGTAACTGTTTATTCACATCCAAATCACTTGGAGTTAATTTCTTTTTTTTTTCTATTTGTAATCGCTTGACCTACCCCGAGGAGCATACAATTCTTTTCTTGTAATCTGTCTTTCTTTTTTTCTCCCCACAACTAACATCATATTTCATGCTTCTTATGCTGAAGTCAGACTTTCTACATTCGTGCTCCCATGTGAAAGCTGAGCTAATGATCCCATCAATCATGTGGCACTTCATATCTTCCCTAGCATTAATCTCTAAGGAGTATTGCTATTATATTGTGCTAGAGTAGGAGCTTGATGCATAAAGAGTTGTTATCTGTTTTAATGTAATTACCACATCTCATTCCCCCAGCAATAAGCCCCATTTTCTCATTAGGTTTTCCCCTTTGAGTAAAACACAGATTACATTTTGCCAGTTCTTGTCTCTAAATAACCCCTTAATGGTACTGCAAATATACTGACTGATTATCTCTACCGTCTGTGTTATTGTCATCTTCATTTATGTTTTTATCATCAGCTGTAAGACTCAAAATTGGTTAAACACACTTCCATAAGTGCCGCTTTAACGGAAAAGAGCGCCGTAACGAGAGAAAAACCTTAAAAATGGAGTGTCATACTGGAAGGGAAATGAGAAGAAAAGGGCAGATTTAAAAGAGAGAAAGAGTTGCACTGATAGAAGTAGAGAGGAGGGGGATCTCTAAATTAAAAACCCAGATGCTAATCTCCAGAGAATCCTTCCTTCGACCTCATCTGGGTGATAACATGTCTGCCGGCCAAACAGATGTTTCTCTGTAAGGTCTTTTCTTTAATCATGTCAGGACATACTGGGCCGCTGGCATCTCCTCGCATGGACACAGACGAGGCCAGAGCTTGTCTATTAAATGACCTGAGACAACTCTGTCTTAGGGACCCTGGTGCACAATTACACTAATTCATCTGTTCATTATTTTCCTTGTATGGCTTTAGCGCTGGTTTATGAACGTTTTCTCCAGGCTCTTCACTCTTTAAATCCTTTTGTCGTCAGGCAAAGTCTGGTGCAGTGACAATAAGAACTTATTTCCAAGGGTTCTGCTTAGGTCCTGGATAAATTAACTAAAGGAGATTAAAATACTGCCCTGACTGTCATGGATGGTCATTTGTCACCTTATTCAAGTGACTCCCCCAGTCAGATTTGATTCATCTTACAGCTCCAACATCACTCAAACTCTAATCCGCTCTCTTTTCCCCCTCCAGAGGAAATGTGGCTTTCTACCAGATGTGAATCCATGTCGTGCGAGGTTATGTCTGGGCCTGGCTAGTCCATCTTCCTGTCTGTTTTCTAATTTTAATGCACCCCTGTGGGAAGCTGGGGTACTTCTGATGACGTGTGTGTCAGAGAACTCTGAATAAGGAACCAGTACTGGAGCTGTAATAAGTCCCGTGTTTATTTAAAGAGACTGTCACAAATACTGCAGCAGAAAAGACAGTTAAGCAAAAGCTTACTGTGCTGTAGACCAAAACATTATACAGCACTATAAGCAGACATAGACAATATCAGAAGTTGTCAAGGGAGGCAGTTGGCTGGGAGCATCAAAGTGCAATTTTGTTGATTATCATATTTCAAAACAGTTACTTTCCTGCGCCTCTGTGCTTTCAATCTACTCTCAGCCCCTTAATATGGAATATTAAATAACAATCTTCAAGTATTGATGAAATTACTGCACTTTGAACATGGTCCAAGTACACGATTGCCCCCAAGAGGGATGGGCAGTCACTCAGTCAAGAACAGTGAGTGATGATGGAAAAACAAGGAGCATTTCGAAAAAAAACTGAGGAAGAAATCCTACAACCTGCCGGGTGAGCAGTTTAGAATAAATCCAGTCCAAGAAGAAGAAATATAAAGGTAAAAGCATGACGTTAATAGCTTTTTTTCTTTTTTTTTTTTGATTGCAAGTCAACCAACTTATTATTCAAAATCACTGACAGCTAGTAAAGCGACATTTGCTTCATGCATTTTCAGAATCAAAGGATATTTAGGTATGTAGGGCCAAATTGATATTTATCTTACTCTCCTGATAGAAGTAATTCTAGGTGTGGTCAGGGGGCTTTGACTACGCAATATTATGTCATCAGAGATGGTCATGATGTCAGGTGACCATGGTCGAGGCATGACTTGGTTGAGAGATGTGTCAGAGTTTGTGTTGAGCCCCGACCAATTGTGTGAAGTGCAGAATTGATTAGACAGAAAGAACAGAAATGCACATGGTAATCTTTCAGTGATCCTTATAATTGTAAACGCACTGCATGGGATATGTAAGGGATGATGACTGAGCGGGTGTCCACCATCAAGACTTAATGGTTGATGTGCAAGTCAAAACCGTCCTCTGGTTGCCTCCATGTTGTCCATTAATTCCTGAATATGAACATCTTGAAGAGCATTATCTCACTTATACCACAGTCACTTGCCAAATAGAAACAAAAAAATTATATTTTCATGTGTATTGCAATCAGACTCTAACATTTTTCACCATCCATAACTCAGAGGTAACATCTGACAATTTGACTACTACAACAATCATTACCATCCCATAAGGTTCTTATGCAATGGACACATTTTGGAGATCTCCAGTAAGTAGGGCAAGCCCTAGCTACAACTTGGCAACAGGAGATATTTCTTGTCCACTCAGCTCATGGAACCCATAAAGTAATTAAAGCTATCAAGATTAAAGTCAATAACATTGTGTACAAATGGCCGTGTGCATTTTTGGATGCAGCCTGAAGTAATGAGTTGAATAGTGGATGGAATGTGAGCTGATCGCTCATGTGATACAAAGTATCAGTGAGTTCAGAGGGGCAGTGTACTTCCTGCAGCTTGTATGTTACAGTCACCAGGCACTGAAGGAGTACACTCCTTTTTTTCAGTGTCTGACTCGGATGGAGGCTGAATGTGGTCTTGAATCTGGTGTCAGTCATGAATTCAATTAAATGGCCATCAGACTCCTTAGACTGGCAACGCAGCAGTGGCCATCCATGCTCTTTCAGAGTATGAGCAGTTTAGATTTCAAAGTTTTTGTCCATTCATTTTGTGCAAAGACTTCTCTCAATGTATTAAATGCCTATTTTGTGTTTTTTCTTTTGTTGATCTCATCTTTTTCATCTTCTATCTGATTTCATTCTCCCAGTGTTAACTCCTCGTGCTGTTTCTAATCTTTTCAAATTCTCTTTCTTCAGTTGCATCCCAGTCATCAAAGTTGTCATCTTCCCTGAATAGTTTAAAAGAAATGTTGAAGTCACTGATGTTGGCTTGCTGTCATGTTCAACAAATTCCAAACTTAAGCTTTGGTTGCATCCTTGTTGCTGTAGTTACTGAATTTCGATAAAAAGCTGATATTTTGTTTTATTATTATTATTATTATTATAT